>VXAZ01001109.1:0-48372 GCA_013399875.1 Gymnorhina tibicen | reverse complement strand
ATTATTAGTATTGTTTTCCTGTGTGTTTGTTAAATAAATAGTTTTATTTTCTCCTTCACTTTCCTCTGAGGAAAACTTGTTTTTTCCCCAACCCAATTGGGGGAAGGGGTGGTTTGTAACCTGCCTTCCTTCGAGGAGACGTCCCTTTTGGACATTTCCCTGAATTTGGCCTAAACCATCACAGCACATTAGCCACTGACTTTATCTCTGCAAGGAGAAGATGATGGGACATTTCCTCATGCACACTTCCTCATCTGGGAAAGGACACAAAACATGGATGAGTGCCCAACTGAGCTTTAACACAGGCGTTATTGCTTGTTGTCATTTTATTGAGATGGAATTCATTTTCCCACAGTGCTGTGCTTTGCATTGGTACCTACAAAGGTGTTGGTGACACACCAGTGTTTTGGCTGCTGCTGAGCAGCTCTGCACAGCATCAGTGCTGTCTCTCCATCATTCCACCTCCCACCAGCAGCCTGGGAGTGGGCAAAATCTTGGCAGAGGACATAACCAGGGCAGCTGACCCAAACTGACCAAAGGGATATTCCATACCATATGACATCAGCTCAGATATAAAAGCTATGTAAAGGGAGGAGGAGGGGAGAGCACTGGTTATTTACACTGTTTGCCTTCTGGAGCAACTGTGACACGTGCTACCTGGGAAGCCCTGCTGCCTGGGAAGTGGTCCACTGTTGATGGGAAGTACAGAATAAAATCATGGTGTTTTTTCCTTTGTTTGAGTAAGCACTATTTTACTTTTGCCTTAGTAAACTGTATTTCTTGACCTATGAACTGTTTTCCATTTTATTTTGTCCCCCTTCTGTGTCCAGCTGACAAAGGCAGTGATAGAGCAGTTTGGTGGGTACCTGGCATCCAGGCCGGGTCGACCCACCAGTCACATTTCACAGAAAGCTTGTAAATAAAAGGCTGGACTTCAGTGCTATAACTCTTCTGCACGTGGAAAAGCCCCAGAACAAGCCTAAGGGCTCCACCAGTGGTGGAGTAGCCGTGTGGCTGCAGAGAAGCACAAGGCAGGCGTGGCAGCCGGACTCCAGCTGCCCGAGCTGTGCAGAGCCCTGCTCTGCCTCCCTGCTCTCAGCAGCGTGTTGCACAGTGAGGAACCCAGCTGGCATGTGGGTTTGGTGCTGTGATACTATTTCTCAGAGGTACAATCCATGGATTCAAGGGATTGAATATGAGGGCACACTGCTGAAGGCTGCCAACATATGACATAATCACTGATAGCAGAGCAAGAAGAAAGGAAACTTAAAAATCTCCTTATAGTAAGGCATATAAAGGAATTTGTGATGGGATTTTCAATTAACTCAGCTCTCGTTAAACTGAAGAAGACAATATTATTGGCTGGACTAGATGAATCTCCTGCCCCAGAGTAGAGTTTTTTCCCCAGCCTAGAAGATTCTATGTTTCTATATAAGCACAAGGTCTCTCAACAGTTCTGCAGACATAACGTACCAGTGCATCGCCCAAGTGACCTATCCAGGAGATGGGCTATGCCTGTCAGGTAAAAACAACAGATTTATCTTTTTCCCTGTCCCATTTTTTATGTAAGTATATCCTCTTCATGGCTGCAGAAGCATGGCTTTTCTGCCACTGCTGTTGTGGATAAAATAACTCAACACTTTTAATAGGATGCCAGTTCAAAGGAAGCTGAGTGGTATCACTGTTAAGATCCAGACTTCAGGAATATGTTCACCCTTGGCTGACACTTCTGTAACTTGTCTGGTCATGGACTGGCTCTCCCAGAGCAGGCTGAAGCAGAGGTTAACAGCCATGGGGGTATCTGTGCTGTAGGAACTTGCGCACCTCAATCTTCAAGAGTGGACTCGTGTGATGGAGCTTTTTTCTCAAGTACTGTTCAGATCAGGAGCTAGATTTAGATGCTTACAATGCTAGATGCAAAACAGTGGTTTTGGGAAATGTGTGCTGGGCCATTGTAAGTCCCCATCACTGATTAACAGGAGGGAGGAATTACCAGTTAGTGGCTTTTACCCAGTGAAATTCAGAAATGGCTGTTTCAGGGCAGGTGTTCAAACACTCTCACAGAGACTCTCCAGCTGCCAATAGACACTTCAGGTGGGAAACTGTTGGTGTGACAAATGAATATGCAAGGGAAAGGTTGAGGACAGCTGCAGATTTTAAAGTACTGACCCCAACACAATTGCACAGATGGAAGCAGTCACAGAGAGGCAGAGAGACCAGATATTGCAAGTTTAATCATGGGAGAGACGTAACGCTCAACAGCAGGTGAAGAACCATTTCCTTGTTTTTAAGCTTGGGATGTCCTTTCTCAAAACATTTCTCAGCTGCTTCAGTTCACAAGTAATGAAATGGTCATTTTCAGGCATGATCCTTTTCCTGGAATTCTTCAATAGAAAAAAAATCCAGTTGCTACTAAACCTTGAGTTGTGGCATTGATCTGGAAAGAGGATGAAAATGAGGATGAGAGGGGAATTCTTTCATGACTTGAAACAAACTGCAGAGCTCTGAAGCATGTGTCTCACTCCTTTTCCTTTTCCACTCGCACACCCTGGCCGAGTCTCACTGTCCATTTAAGACAGAAAATCTGTCATGATGGTCATCATGTTTTCTTGTGGGGAGAGTTTTGTTTACACCCAGAGCCTGCTTGCTGGTTCTTTTCCCTAAGGAGATGGTTTGGTTCTGTTTTGTCTTGAGCATGTCCAGGGGTATCTTCAATCATCAAATCTTGAATGAGTGGTTCATTACCTTCTTAAAAGCACCTTCATTACTGACAGATGAGGAGTAAAGTATAAGTGGATTGTTTCACAGTACAACATATAGTACAGATGCTAGGGGAACCGTGAGGCTACTGCCTTTTGTTGGTATATCGAAGAAAAAGCGTGGTTATTTCCAACATCTCTTCTCTGTTTAATGTGATGTCCTTTAGCCATTGAGGGAGTTTCTGCTGCTTGTGGAAAGCAGAACAAGATTTTTTAACAGGTTTTTTTAACTTCCTTCCAAGCATCCGGACAATTTTGTTTCAGGAACTGAAGTCAGCTGCTTATCTCCAGGAATTTGTATGAGAATACATGATAGTGAGCATTTGTCAAGGTCAGCTAAGGTGAGGTGAAGGCTTCCTATCCTGGCCTGAGGGGATGGTTGTACTTTTGCAGTGGGCAGGACTGCCTGCACACTTGCAGCTGACCTAAAACTCACCAGGGTTTGATCCTGTTCATTCCTGCTGCAGCTGACTCCATTTCAATATCCTGAAGTGCGTTGGTTGGTGTTGGAGGCACGGGCTACTGTAGCAAGCAGGTTTGAAAAAGATTCTCTCTCCTGGTGCACTGTTTTGGGAGCCTGCAAAACCAGGTAAAGTCAAGGTAGAGGGAAAGACACACTTGGAAACAGCAAACTGTGTGACTGCTGAGCAGTTGGGTGACTGTCATGCTCCTTGGCTTTGCTTGTGGACTGGAGAGCTGGAATCTGTTCCCAGCACCTAAGGTCAGTGCAGGGATTTGAGCAGAAATTGAGGTACAAGCCTGTTCTCTGCAGAAAGGTGAATGCTTCTTGGTGAGAGAGTTTATGCCTTAAAGTTTTCTGTTGTCACTCAGACACTGTGAGCATTGCTTACAATGGAAACTCAGTGTCATATCCTTAGCAAGCAAGTCACCGAGACTGAAAGTGCCACAGCTGTGAGGATAAATGTTGGCTAAGTCCAGCATTTCTAAATGCTCTAAAATGATACAACATGCAAAATTAAGCACAGGATAATTTATGCATCAAGCATTCCCTCTTGTTTAACAAGGATGCAGTGAATATCCAAGACAGTGTAGTTAGGGTTTTATCACAGGCTATGATACAAAAGGAGCAAACTTCAGCAGAGGGACTGAGAGCTGTTTTGTTTCCTGAAGCTGAACAATGAATCAGTAGAAATGTGACAGGCCTCCTGCAGCCAGGAAATGAGGGTTACAGAGGAAACTTCGTCTGTGGATGTACTTTACAAACCTTTTTCAGATTCTTAGAGCAGAACAAAACATTCTCTCCTGTTGTGATGGGAGAAAATAAATTCTCTGAGTTAGATTCTGAAGTCCATTTTTCTTAGTGTTTGGGAATCCACCCAAGGAAAGGCTAAGTAAAAAAGGGCTAATAGGACAGCAGGATTTTAATTGAGTTGCAATACAGCGATGTTGAGGATCGTCATAACTATCTGAAAAAATTCTCGCCTGCCTTGGTCTGGGACAGACAGCTAAATGAGCAGCACTGGCACCAGAAATCATGTCCTCTTTCCGAGGTCCTCAGGGAATGCACACACACAGGCTTACACATTTCGTGGAAAAGTGCATTCCTGGGCTGCTGACTTAAGGCTCCAGGATAAAGAACACCAGGCTCTCCATAGAACTCACCCGGCATGACTCAGGCTGCCCACTTGACTGAGGTTGCTATTGCCCCCTCTGCCTGCAGTGCTGTGCTCCCACAGCCTGGCTGGCCAGGGTAGCCTCAGAGGGCAAATCCATGCCTGTTCTGTGTTAGCAGCACCCCGCTTCTCCTATTTTGTGGTGGGTTGGCTGGCTATTCAGCAGGAGTAGTTAAGCAAGGCAGTATTTCTGCAAAACAGCACTGCTGTAAAGATACCACATTTTACTCTTGCTTCAAGCCACATTTTCACTATTGTCTTTAATCCACACAGCTCCACTACATGCCTGAAGGAATCCCTGTCCTGACCTCCTTTGTAGTGCAAGGCTGTGGGGAACAGACACATAGCACGCTGAATAAAATTCCTGATGGCTAACACCTTGGCAGGGTTACTGGACTCCCCAGTTTTCTGCAGTTACAGAAATGCAAAGACTTGCACAGTTTGTTGTGGGTTTTTTTGGCTCTGCTTCTGTAGTAGATGCAATTCAATCATATTCTTGGAGTATTAGATAATTACAGCTCTCTGCCATAAAAGTGTCTTAAGGTTTTCCAGGTATCTGAGATAGACATCTTAGATAATCTTTCCACAGACAGCTCTTAAATCAAGTCTGCAGAAATAGTTTTCTAAGTCCTGTGACATAGTAGGGTATTGGAGTTTATAGGTAGAGACAAAATAGACAGGAGCAAGCTGTTACCGTGACTTTGTTAGGATATTTTCATACAGCTGGGATGCAGGCTTTTAAAAATCTGCCATTTTTCATTTTTCTTAGAACTGATCTTTCAGTCTGCAATAAAGAAAATGGAGATGGTGCTTATTCCCGCCTTGGGCAGCATTGCCTCTCTCTGGGGCCACGTGCTGCCAGAGAGGAAGCTGGGCACCATCTCTGTGTTCCTTAATTTTCCCTTGTTCCCACACAGTGCATTACGAAGGAGCACAGCTGCCTGAAAAACACTATTATTACCATGCTGTAATCAACAAGGTAGTTTGAAGCTAGAAAAAAGCAGTCACCCCTGGCTTCCCATTGTTCCTTGGGCCTTGTGCTTTGCCCGTGGGTTACTTTGTGATTTTGCAGTGTTTCTTGACAGAATATACTAAATACCTTAATAAGGAGCAGCCAGGCCATCCCTTTTTGACGGCTTTTTTTCCTGCTCTTGCAGTAAAGGCCTCACAGTTATCAAAGGGATGTTCTTCCTGCTGTCCCTGAAAGTTAGTGCACTGCAGCATCATTACAATGTGGTCTGTATTTTAGGGCAGGAGATGCTGACAAGAACATCAGCTACAGCGGAAAGCAATGAAAGGACAATATCCTGTTCAAAATTAGGCTTGTTTGTACAACACAAGGGAAAAACCCATTAAAAAGATAGTAAGCACAGCTGATAGCTAAATCACTCTGGTGTGTGTCTTTTTCTCCATCTTGTGGAAACTGCTCTTTTTAGTGAGCTGCAGTGCAGTCACACTGTGCACTGCTCTGCCCTTCTCCTTGTGCAGGTGCACATGTGCGCTGAGCCCTCGCTACTGCTGTGCAGAAGAACAGACAGAGCTGACCTCTTCCTTCTGTCCTACTGCAGTGCTTCGACTTTCCTTGGGTTTGAGATTTTTCCCTCTTTTTTTCCCCTCTTCTTACACCTCCAACACGGATCCTTCTCTCAAGAACTCCAGGTTACAGCTTCCTCAGCTGATTGTTCCTTTTAACATTACTTTCTACGCAGAAAGGGTTGAATTATGTTTTTCTAGTTTTCAAGACTTCTGCCATTCCCTCTTGTTCTGAGGCTCACATAGCTCTTCTCTGCTCATCCTCCCCCTTTGTTCTCTTTCAACATTCTTCTGCTGAAGAGGAGTGGCTCTGACCTTCTCTCCATTTCTCTGTCTCACCACTTTTATTCCCTTCCTGGCATCAGCTCTAAAACATACCTACTGAAGCAAGAGTCTCCGTTTTTTAAAATCTAGCCATCTATACAGAGAAATCCAACAAACAGATGAAATCACCCTGGTTGTTTTTTTCCTTTTCCTCCTCTTATTTCTCCTGAGTTAGACAAAAAAACCTGTTTATGTAACTTCCTGCCACAACTGAAAATGGCTTTTATTCTGAAGGAGAAAAATGCAGGGATGCCTGTGCAACAGGCTGAGCCCAGAGATATGGAAGACAGTCAAGTCCTTAAGGACATAAAATGTTTCAGCCAATCTGATTGCAGCTTTTGATTTCTGGGCCTTTTTTTTGCCTTTCTTTGTTTTTTTGTTTGGATTTCTTTATGTTTGTGTGTTGGGTTTTGGAGGGGGGGCCTGTTTGGTTTTGGTGTTGTGGAGGTTTCTTGTGTTTTTGGGGGGGCTGTTGTGGTTTTTTGGGGGGGTGGTTGGTTTGAGTTTCTTGAGGGTTTTTTGTTTGCAGGTGTTTTATCCTAAATAATAAAGAAATGTTGAAAACCTACCTTTATAGGGAAACAAAAATGCTGATCACATCTATGCTAGCTCTCAAAAGCAAAGCAGCAATAGCGAAACAAAATTATTTTTTAGCACCATCTTTCTTCTGCATTTTTTAATCAGCAGATGTATAAATGAGGCATCAGACATTGAGAGACGCATTTCAAAATTGTTTTCCCACTACTTTATCACATACTTTGAAGTCAAACAAATTATAATGAGCAAACTACTCAGTGAGTTTGAAGCAGTCTGCTTTTCAGTTTGTAAATGATGAATGCACTAGTTTACATTCTGACAGATTGTTTTGTTCATAAGATTTTGAAATACACTTTGTAGCCATATATAAATTCATGATTTGTCCACGAAACATTTGCTTCAACTGCCTGTTGGTTGATTATCCCTTACTAGTGGATCAACACCAAAAAATACAGGAAAATAATTCATTTTCTTACTCAGAAAGCAGGAAAGAATAGCAAACCATTCACGGCACTGCTAACTATACAGGTGTTAATGAATACAGCCACGAAAGGCCACTTCAAGAAAAAAAAGTAATCTGTGTAGGAAAGTGAATTTAACAGAATCACTGAGTAATTTAAGAACATGATCAACAATAATTATGTCTTCATTTCTTTTTCACCCTGCTTTAGTCTACATGACATCCTCTTTCCTCTGATCTGCTGCCCATCTCTGCTGGACCTCCCTTGTTTATTATAAAGCAGACTTTGCAGGATGGTGTTCTTGGACAGAGCACAGAGAAGTCTTCTTTGTATAATGAAAACACTGTGAGGGAGTCATTTATTGGATTGGCATGTTGTTGTTTTTGCTGCTTGAATGGCAGATTTACAGGCCTTTGCCACATTGGTATTTACTGCTGAGATAGGGAGGAAACTGAATCATAAACATCTTGATGATTTTGAATAAAAGCAAAAGAAATGCTGAGGTCATTCTAGCAGCTTGTGTTTGCAGAGTGCAACAGAAGGTGTTCAGCATAAGGCAAATACTTTCCTTGGCCAGCTGCACTAGAATCTGCTCAATTAATGTTATTAACTATTATTTGTTTGTATGAGGGAGATACAGAAAAACAGCGCTCTTCTCAGTAAGATACTTTGTTGTCAATTTATCGTTCACAGAAAGACTCTTGTGATTACAATATTGAAAATATGTGGTGGCCAAAGTGTTATTGAGACCTTGTCCCATTGCCCAGCCAAAACCACTATTGTGTATAATTAGCTCTCTTTTTGAGAGGCACAAAAATCCCCACATAAAGTTGCTTACCCACTCCAAATACTAGTTTGATTAGATTAGGAGGAATTAACAAGAGGAAGCCCATCAAAGTCAGTATCTACTCTACACTTCATGTTTTTGTGCCTTCTTGAGGCACACTCCTTACTCAACCAGATGTGTCTCCTAAGAGACCCTTGGCTGCACAAAAAGTAGAGCACAGCCCTTTCTTCCAGCAGTCTGAATGAGGAGAGGGGAGAAAGATAAGGGTTTTGACGTGGCATTAGCCCTACATAGTTACAGCTGCTTAACATATGTTTTAAAATCTACAAGTAGCTAATATATCTACACACAGGAACCTAGATATTTTGTTGGCAAATAAAAACACCTCCAAAAATTGCCCTGTGTTTCTACCAGAAAGAGGACAAAGTTCAGGGCTACATGTTACATTTCGATTCTCAAAGCCTACATAGCAGAACTCACTATTATCTTATGACAGCATATACCAAAGGAAAAAAAAAATTAAGAATGTTCATTTTTGCTTGATTTTTAAAATTGTGAGGTACCCCCATACAGGCATCTCAACTAGTACTAGTAAGTGATTTAGAACAAATACAAATACCGATAAATAGTTTGATATGTGCCCATCACTGAACCTTGTTTTATGCCATAAGGCAACTAGCCCTCCCTGCAAATACAGGTCAGCAAGATGTTTTGGCTGTTTTAAGACATTGCTCAAGCTTGTATGTGTTTATTCAAAAGTCTGTGTAAAGTATGCTTATTTTATATGTAGGGTCTGACCAAAGTTCACCTTCAGCCTTTATTTGTCCTGATGTAATCCAGATGTAATCCTAAAAACTATAATTTCTATACATCCAGTAGATTTACTTTGCCATAACTTCACAGCAGTAATGATAACTTATTTAATTTATGCAGAACACTAAAATTTGATATAAAAAATCCACTCCTGCAGAATCTATTCTTACACTGTTTTTGTTTGGAAGTTCTGTATCCCAGATTTTCCCACACTTGTATTAACATAAGAGAACAAATACACCTTTTAAATACAGGATTTCTTTGCACCTAACACTGAAAGTATGTGTCTACTTTGTTCTTTCCTCTCTGATGTTGCAAAAATAACCTCTTCATGCTGACTTCACTAGGACACAGCAGTGTTGTACACATCACATCATCAGGGTAAGACTCATATTCCAGAAACCAAGATTCCATGGTATTGCTATTTTAGAGTTCCACACCTAATTTCAATTTTAAAATCCAGTACTTGTGCAGCCTTGACAATTGGTAAAGTCACTGTTGAAATGGGATCTGCGAAGGTCATGTGCTCTCTTGGTGTCTAAGACGGGTCATGTGTGAACTGTCTCCTCAGACCTCTGGATCATCTTTGCAATAGCTCCACTTTGTACGAGATCTGGATCAGACGACTTTCAAAGGTGGATTCCAGAATTTGCATAGCAGTCCAAGGAAAATACCACATTCTTGTGGTAGGCAGGATTATGGTATCACAGTACTCTTCTCCCACCTCTGTGTCACCAAAGTAGCCTAAGATGACAAATCTGTCCTGAAACCAGTAGCATGACGGAGTTTTAACTGTGTAACTACAGTGCTTTCTGTTCACTCCGGGAACTTTATTTAGTTTATTTATTTACTTTATTTAATTCAGTCCTCCTTTCAAATAGCGCTTCATGCTGTGGGAGGAAAAAAATATAATCTATTACTTATTGATCAGCAATGGCATCTAAGGCCTCCCTGAAACCAGTATATCATTATAGAATGTACCAGTCAAGATTTGCAGCAACTGTCTGTTGTGTATGAAATGTAATCTGCATTTACCATAATGACTCTGAGGAAGCCTGTTCATCACCCGTTGTGTGACAGTCATGTAAAAGAGAAAGAGAATGCAAGGAGAGAATTTTCCCCATTGGTCCTGCCTCAAATCATTCCTCTCAAATCCCCAAAAGACTAAAACAAGAGCGTCAACATGAGTTGCTTTCAGAACCCTGGGGATGTGAGTTTTCCTGCTGGAGTGATAATTTGTTTTCCTTCAGGCAGAATGTATCATTTGCAATTCCCAGTACAAATTTGTTTTCTAATTCTCTTCTTAAGGGAAAAATATACCAATTAGCTCAGTTTGTGGTTTGTCGGGTCTTAATTCATGAGTGGAGACAGGTAGCTCACGGTCTGTAAAACCTGACTTGTTATGTAAAAAGCTGGATGCTGGACTCAGAATAACATTATCGAGGTTCTTGATCCCTACCCGCAGGTCTGCTACTGTGCCCCAAGAAACATCTCTTGTCCCTGCTGCTGGCATAAAAATAATCCCAGTGCTGCCTCCTGAGCTGTTGGTGAGATTTAAGGCATGACTCTGTATAAAAGTGCCCCTCTTGACTGTAAAGCTTGATGTGCTCAATCCAAGCTCCTGGAAGCAGAAGGGTGGTGCAGCAACCCCAGTGAGAAGCACAAGAGCACCAATGCTATATCACACATCTATCAGAATTGCTTCCAAGAGCAGACAGGTGCTCATACCACTTCAAACGTGCATGTCCTGAGCTAAATCCAGCCTATCACTCCCACCCCCACCCCACAGTAGCTGCATTCTGGCACGTAGTGATGAGTCATGGTGCTGTGTTGCTGTGACAGTCATAGGGGTTGAGTCTCTGGACCTGTGCCCAAAGGGCTCCCAAACCCTTCCACAAGTCCATCTGACTCAACCTAAGAATGTCTGAGGGACTGACAGACTGTTTCCCGTTTTGCTTTTGTAGCCTTTGACTGGTCTTACTTGATGCTGGTTTGGCATCCTTTCTCTCAAGTCTGTGGAAAGGTTAGGTTTTCTGTCTCAACTCTGCAAGACTCCCACTCATTTCCAGAAGGCCACTCCCGAGCATCTGAAGTTTTGCCAAGCAATTTGATGTGGAGATAACTGAGGCAGCACTTGGTTATTCTTAGACTATAAAAAAAATCTGACAATAGACAAGAACTGACCAAGGCAATCTTGTTCTGGTATTTCTTGGCCCACTGCAAGTGGAAGCTCACCCTTGTCCTGCCTGTCCCTTTTCTCCAACACACATGGAGCAGCTGCCAGAAATACCAACCTGGAACTCTTCAATGCAAACTTCTCCTGTGGGAACTCATCTGTGCAGAAAGTCACTGTGCAAGTGCATGTATTCCTATGCTGTTTCTGTACTGCTGGTCTCTCGAAAAAAAAAAGTAAAAAAGAAGAAGTAAAGAGGAACACTGGGGGAGTTTTTTAAGCTTGACTGAAAGGATTCATATGGTCTGTGTCAGGCATTCCCTTTGGATGGCAGACAGTTATATGGTGATGAAGTCGCTGCAAATATTTTGTTTTGAAGGCCCTGGCCTTCATCTGGAGTACAGAAGGCCCTACTCAATTCCTCCATCTACTGAAATGGACTTGAAAGAGGTTGGTATGAAGTGTAGGTGTATGCTTTTGTTAAAGTTTGGCCTTTGAGAACAGCTCTCTCCATTAAGAGAGAGTAGATGGCAAAAGATAAGAAAATCATGGACTTCTGACTTAATGTCAAGAAAAACTAAATGAGAAGGTTGCAGAAGCTGATTAAAACTGATGAACGAAGCTATGTCCGATATCTACGTGCATAGCTATTTTAAAGGGTGCAATCAAGAGAACTGTAGTTATTCTGTGATCTATTTAGCAGCATTGCTCCGCCTCAGCTACTGCCCATTCGCAGCTGTTCATCCATAGGAAGAATCTACGCAATGCTTTCTGCAAACCACTAAACTCAGAGTGCCCAGGGGCACCTGCAGAAAGACAGAACGAGAAAGGCACTGGGATAAGGCTTCTTGCTGCGTGCCACAGCTCGGCACAGCGGGACATGCCGCATGGCTGGCTCATCCCCTGGCCAGACACCTGCCACCCATTGATCTGATGTCCTTCAAATGCCCTCTAGTGGCTGTGGCTCTGCCTGGGGGCCACGTGCCCGTGGTGCAGCTGAAGGAAAAGAGCACTTTGCATGCACATGTAAAGCATAACCTGAAAGCACATGTGTGGAAAGTGGCTGGTGCTCACTGGTAGCCCCCAGGTCCCCCATATCTGGTGCTGCTGCACAAAAGTAGCATCCGATAATGCAGCTCTCTGCTCCACTAAGCAGAAGAGCTAGGCTGGGAAGGAACTGGATTTCCAACACTGATGGAGGCCTCCATGTGTTCACACAAGGTGCAGTGCTGTTTTAAAATCTGAAGGGAAATTTTCTCTTCTGAATCTCTGCTTGAAAGGAGACATATCTGCTTGGAGGAGACTCCAGACACCAGGGAAGGAGATGAGCCTCCCTGAGACAACATGGTCAGAATCCAATGAGTGCAGGATTCTAATATAAACACTTGTGGGGTCTGCCACAGACTGAAAAAATTCTTTGGACAGTGAGGTTTTGTTGCTGAAGGTCCTAAACAGTAACTGGCGAATCTTCTGCAAGAAGTACAGCTTGGTGAAGGAATTCAAGGAATTCAAGACACACTATGAACTGCATATTTAATTAGGGAAGTCAGATGGAACAACAACAACGAGCCCCCTTCCCTGTCATCAGGGAGCACAAGGCTGGTTTCTGAGGTCTCTAATATGCCTGTGCAGTTTGCACTTTCAGGTGAGGGCTTTGTCTGACCTGCATCTGAAGATTTTAAGGAGCATATTGGCTTGGCTTCTGCTGCAGAAGATCATGAGAAGTCAAATTGCTATGACTGTGAGAATCAACACAATTGACAGTGAAGTCAATTGGAAATCCCTCTGATATTCTCTCTAGATTTTTTTATTTTTTTCCCAATATTTTTTCCTCTTATTATTACACAGCTGCTACTTTTGCTTTTCAGCTGCTGTTTCTGCTTTGCAAACCAGTATTCACCGACTGTTCCTTGGTTGCCCCTTGCTCAGATAACCTTTGGGAGCAACACAGCTCCTGCTTGGTGTGTCTGTGACTGCAGAGTAGTTTTGTAATGCTGGGTTTGGCATTGGTAACTTCTCACACCTGCTGCAGACCTACCTAAATTATTTCTCAAGTAATTTCAAACTTGTGTGTGAAGCAAGAGAGTTACAGAAATACTGCTTCACACCCTGGTTCTCTGTATTAAGAGTCTAAGTTATTTGGGGCAGGGATCACCTCCTAGGGCATATGTTCAGCCTGTGGCACAAGGAGGTCCAGGAGATCTAATATTTTACTGCCCAGAAAAGCAGAGAGGAAAAAAAAGGCACTGCGTCCTTATGGGAAGACTGCCCTGATCTATGCTGTATGTGGATGTGCAAATTACAACAGATGATGCACTTAGCAATTATGTTCTTTGCATACATAAGCAGGACAGCTCCCAAACTGCCAGTATCTCTCTTGATTCTCACCAAATGGCTGCGTGTCACATGGTCACAGAGGAAGGGGGATCAAGGAAATGAGAGGAAGGAATGACAGAGGAAGAAGCTTCAAATGGGGAGATACATGCCTCTCCAACAGGGAAATGAGCAGCATCTTTTTAAAAAAAGACTAAAATGCACCTGCTCTTCAGGCCTTTTCTTCTTTGAAGTAGTTTGGTTTGAGCATTTTAAGCTTGCTCTGAAAGGAGAAAAGTGTCTTCAGCTACCCATGCCTAAGAGTGCACAGCCTGAGCCTGTCTGTGTGGCGGGCTGCTTTTTTAACCAACTCTGTTTTCTGCCCTTCCCTCTCTGTCTCCTGGATCTTCACATAAAAGAAGAACAACCTCCCACCAAAACCAAACAAACAAACCAACAACCAAAAAACCAAACAAACAAACAAACAGCCCCCAACCCAAACCAAATAACCAAACAGAAAAACCTGCAAACTTAACCCAAAAACCCAAACAAAAGTCCCAACATGAACAACGAAATAAAAGGAATCTCTGGTTCTTCTGGCAGACCACCTTCTGAGAATTTCCATTATTCATTCCATATTCTGGATTACACCCCTCTGCTCACAAAAGAACCATAGACAGTAGTCACTAGGGCAGAAGATATTACCATTTCCCATGTTGGCTGTACATTGAGCACTTCCTACAAGCTCCCAGAAAGCTGGAGAGAAAGTGTAAGAGCTGTGCATGGTTTAGGACCTCTGAGGCTGGCTCCTCCTAGCAAAGGGTACTCCTGCCCTTAGAAAACTTCACACTGACATGCTGATGGGAGGAAGACTGCAGTTTCTGCAAGTGTTGATAACCACATAATGTTTTACATCACCTGCCACACAGTCTTCCCTGAATCATGGGGTCTTTTCTGCTTTTCTGCAGATTTCAGGAGAAAGAAACTCTTGACTTCATCTGCATGTGAAAATAGGTTGAGACCTCCAAACTCAGACATTTGGAAGACGACATAATTTGACATGAGTCAGCATGATTGGCAGGTCAAAGCATAATGCTGGCTCTTGCAGCTCAAATGCGCGTGGCAAATTGGCAGAACTGCGAAGCTCATCATGCTGTATCTGTGTGGTGCATTTCTTGATATTCCCTCTTTGTACAATACCCAGAACAGTTATTTGATAGTTCAGATTATTCAGACCACATCAGGGCTCAGAAAAGGTGGAAGAAGACAGAAATGGAGGTGGCCTGATCCTCTGACAGGTAGCCAATGAAACAATGACACCTAAGTGTGAAGTCACTTAGGGCACGCTTTTGAAATAACACAGCCTGTTGGGTGGTGCTGAGCTCTGTTTAAAAACTGGGACAGAATTTTTGCAATGGAAACAGCTGGATACTGAGTGCTTTTAAAAATCTGGCTCTTCTTTAGCTGCCTCCATGGGAACTGAGCTTAACTGAAAACCTGGCCCTGACTGGGCATGCTGAGCACTTTAAAATGGGCCCTTCTGGTCTTTAGAAATTTCAGCTGATGGCATTCTGCAAATAGCTGAGATTTCCTTTCTGAAGTACTACTGTTCTGTGTTCCATGTTTTTTGTTGTTGCTTTCTTTTTCAGCTGACACAAATGTCAGTGCCTGCCAGTCTGTTCCAGGCTCTATAAACTTGTGTGGTAACAGCCTGCTAATTCCTTTGCTTACATGCCAAAAGCCAGAAGTAGCTATCCGTCACCTTGCTGTTTGTTTCTTTTGAATCCCAGCCTGAATGAGTGTGTGCATCCTTCAGCCTGAGTCCAGAGTAATGCTGAAATTCAAGCCTCATCTACAGGAGGAACACTGACCATCAAAAGCCTCAGCCAAATCTTGGGGCCGTGTTGTACTCACAGTTGTGCAAATAAAGCCTGTATGTCCCCTGCAGAATATACAGATAATATTGACATGCAGCAGCGAGAGAACCAGAAGGTATGACGTGCTGAAGCCACTTAGATAAGGGTGCACAAAGCATGGATAGCCAAGGTGGAAAGAATATTATATCACATTTCTATCACTGTGTTTCAAAAACACAGCTGGACAAGTGCTTGGTGCATACCACCAACTGTCAGGAACTGGTGAAGGGTTATTAATAATTCCTGATAACAACGAGATGGGGGATTTCAAATATAGACAGAGAAGCATACGTTAAAAGTCTTTTATAGGGCTGCACCCAGTTATTTAACATTTGCCAGTTGACGAGTGAGCTGTTTTGACAGCTTGCTGTGATGCTCTTATGGGAATGGGAGAGGTGTCTGGACAGAATATCTCCAACACTCATGTCAGCTACACACTGTTGGGAAGCGGTGATTGGTGCCATGTAGTGCATTAGTGTATCTGGATGCTCCTGCCTGCAGTGTGGGGACATGTAGGCACCAGCAGTGCTAGCTACATTATTATGATGTGACTTTAGGGCACAGTATAAAATCCGTGGAAACAAGCTGTTGAGCATTTTTAGCAGTCTCATTCCAAAGGGCCAAGGCAATGCAGCAGGCAGAAGGCTAAATTTGTCTTCCCATGAAACCCTGTTTTTGTGCAGGCAAGGAGTCATTTACTGTTTCTCTGAAGCTGAAGAGTGATGGTAAACAGAGACTCAATGCCAGCTGGAGTGTATACAGATAATTCTGCTTTCATATAAAAGGTATGAGGCTGGTCTGAACCACTTGACTCTCTGGGTAGAGGACAAATCTCTCTGCTGCTAACTTCCTGGTGGCTTCCTGCATCTGAAAATGTCTCCTTCTGGGCAGTAAAGTCAAAGCTAAGTGGCAAAAAACCAGGAGAGATACTCCTCCTGCTCTCCCTGAATCTGTGAATTTCTTGCTGCACCACTTTGGTCTGTTCAGAAGAGAGCAGCTAGCTTCTGCTCACCCCATACCTAAACAGACTTCATTCCTGTGGTAACACTGTCTTCACATTTGCATGCAAAGTATGATTTGCACTGCACTGTTTAGATTGGCTATTATGTGATAAAATCATTCTGTCAGGGTGGGGGAGTAAGGGAGGGAAATCCTATCTTGTTGTTTTGCTTCTGCTGTCTGAGTCCTGAATGGGTTTCTAAAAAAAAAAAAAAAAAAAAGAAAAAAAAAGTTTGTGACAGAAACAGAAGAAGGAGCATTGATTGCTGCTAGGGAACAGAGCCTTTTGTTGGCTAAACTTCATAATGAATTACACACTCTTCTTCCCACATTAAAGACCATACTGCCTTTTGATGTTATGCCTGTGACCACAAACTCGAGTGCAGAAGATGTCTCTCCTTCTCTTTCCTCTGAGTGATAGCAAGGACAGGCTGCACCCTCCACAGGTGCAGATGGTCTTTGAGTGGCTTTTTGGGGTCTGCACTACGCCCACTGTCAGGAATCAAGTCTAATACTTTAAAAATGGGGCTCTTTCTGTATGAGACTCTATATCTCTTCGATATATTCTTGATATAGTCCTGACAAATGTCTTATTTGTGAGTGAATCCTAACAAAAGCCTGGCACAGATTAGAAGCTGGGGTCTAATACTGGGCATTTTCTGATGAAAGTTTTGCTGTGGGTGGTTTGGTTCCAATTTGAAGGAGATTTCTCCTTCTGTTTCTTCAGTATCTCTAGGGTAAGGGAAGAATGTGCTCCCTGATGTGCATTCTTTCCTGCTGCTGTTTCTGACTGTGCATAGTCTGCTTCTTCACAGTGAGCAGACCAGGGTGTTTAGTCAGTGAATAGTCCATTATGGGAGATTAAACAGATTTCCCTACAGTGAGAGAACAATAATTTTGTGATCATTCAGTGGTTGGTTGGTTTTTTGGGTTTTTTTGTCCTAAACAGTTTCGTGATACTGGAGTTTCATGTATCTTAAGCGCAGCTCCATAAAGTACGAAACAAGAACCTGGTTTTGTGCAACTTACTGATACAGCAAGAGGTTCACTTGTGAAGATGAAAATACAAAGACTTACTGCATATATTGTGGAGAAACATGGCAGTGTGACGTGAAACCCAGCATCAAAGTTAGGGGAGAAAATCTCTCAGGCCCAAACATTGGCCTCATGCTTCATCTTAATGCCTTCCTTAGGTAGTAGCCATTAGATATTTACACATGGGATCTGAGAGGCCACTACAGATTTTGTTGGGGTAGATGCAAGAATGAGCCTTAGGGACTAAGAGGGAGCAAACCTCCTCCAACAATAGGATGGCATGGAACAAAGGATGGGAAAATGAATCCCTACATCTTGAAAAGATTTACCACTCCTATCCTTGGGATGGCTGACAACAAAATTTGCTCATCCCCCTCATTTTGCTTTTCCACCTACAGCTTTGTGCATGTGAAAAAAAAAAAGGCCATCTGAAAACCCTCAGAGGCACAGCTCTTTCCACTGATCCTTGTTCAGCACTGCATCTGCACTGCACACATCTACCAATGGACTACATAAGGTGCCTTCTGCTCTCAGAGGGCTGTACCTGGGACAAGAGAGGAGGCAGAGCCTGCATACCACTTCAGCCTACAAGCTGCTGCTGGAGGATGCTGTTGAACACCACATGAGCTGCAACTGACGGTGTGAGAAGAAGGCCTGTCCCACAAGAGCCCCAGAAGCTATCTGTGTGCTGCCCTCCCTGGGCTGTCCTCATGCACAAACACACTGCTGCTGTTTCATCCAAGATATCAGGCTCCAGTGCCACACAACTGGGCTCAAACTGGACCCAGCACTACCCCAAAGACAGTGAGAAGGATGGTGCATAGGTGATGACAGGTCTGCAACTTAATAGCTTCATTTAAAAAATGTTAAGACAGTTCTTAACTAGCTGCTAAAGTGTCCTCATGAGGACTGGGACAATTAGGAATTAATCTTTGTTTGAAACAGGAAAATACTTTCCACTAATGCAAAACCTGAATGTAAACTAGTCAATAGGCGGAGAGATTTATTTTGATGACCTCTCTGTTCCTGTTTGTCCTTCTCAGGATATAGCTAGCACAGAAGGAAATCATGGGTCCAGGAATCAGCCAAGTCACTCTTCTTACAGAAATTAAAATTTCCGTCCCTACAGTGTAAAAAAATGAGAGGAGGAAGTGCATAATCTTGGGTCTTCATCCCAAATCAGATAGGGATATTAGGAATTATGCTGTAAGATCACTGGGACTGAAAACACACACGAGCATTCTCTGCAGTAGACCTCACCGACTGATAATCTTTCTTTACCTGAGATGCAATATAACAGCAGTAAGATAGCTTTGTTGATAAACAAAATGGTAACAAATATGTCCATGCACTGAATTAACAGTGAAAATGAGGTTTGTGCATGTACAGTAAAGTAGACATATGTTACAATTTGTCTCTCTACACTGTTACTGCCCAGAGAAATGTACTTACATTTAATCCAGATCTGGTGCACATGACAGGCATTCTGCAGCTGTCAGTGATGTTATGTACTGTAAACTCCAAACATCCATTGTAAAACTGTGCTCATTATAAGAAGTAAAATATGGTACCTGAATCTTAACGGAAGTATTAATAATAAAAATTGATTACACGCATCCTGTTTGCTGAGCAATTATTCCAGGGAAGAGATTGATTTCAGATTTTCCCTCATTGACTGAATGGCAGAACAGGTATTTGCATGCAGTATCTCTGACCTGAAGAAAATCTCAGAAACTTTGTAAGCTTTATAAGGAGAAATAAAAGATTCTTTGGGTTTTTTGCCTTAGCTATAGTTAAGTAAAACTATTGTCTGTGTTATTTCTTAGAAAAAGAAGAATCTCAGAAAACTTTAGTATATTTTATTGAATCAGAAGTCTGTATAACCATAAATTTCTCTACACTTGAACACGATCTGTTTTCAAATGTTCATCATTGAGGTTTTGTTGATAGGGCTGTTAATGAAAACCCTGACTCTGTGTAATGGACACACATTTAGATGATGCAGTAGTGTTTAAATTTACAGCAAGCTTCAGGTGTAGGCTACTTGAACTGCTTAGCTTTTTTATGTGCAGAAAATGTATGAAACATTTCACTTTTCCCTGTGTGGAATTCTGGGCCTCTATCTACACCTCAGCCATTGGCACTGTGTACCAGACAAGCTCTGTGCACATCCCAGTGCTGGCAGCCTGATTTCATAAAATCATAGAAAGATTTGGGTTGGCAGATCCAAAAAAAGATTAAAGATCATCTAGTTCCAATCCCCCTGCCATGGGTAGGGACACCTTCCACCAGATCAGCTTTCTCAGGGCCCCATCCAACTCTGCCTTGAACATTTCCCGGGATGGGGCACCTACAGCCTCTCTGGGCAACTTGTTCCAGTGCCTCACCACCCTCATAATAAGAAATTTCTTCCTAATAATCTACATCTACCCTCTTTCATCTTAAAGCCTTTGTCCTGCCACTACATGTGTTTGTAAAAACGTTTTTTTTACAAACAGCTTTTTTACATACCCTTTTCTTCAGCCTCTCCTTTGAAGAGCCCTCTTGTCTAGCCAAAAGTATGGAAACAGTGTGTTCTACCCTGGAATAATACCGAATCAGGCCAAAGAGCATCTTAACTGTACAGTTTCAAGAGGAAAGTACCCTGAAGCCTTGAGAGTTACCTTGGCAAAGCTTCAAAAGCTAGAAATATAAACCCCAAAGACTGGTGTAACAACAGCTGATTTCAAGGATTCCCTATTGCTCCCCATGAGATCTAAGTTCTATTGAATTCAGTAGTGACACTTCTTGTTGCGGAAGGTGTTTCGGACTTTTTTGTAAACTTAACCCCAAATGTGGTTCAAATCAGGACCATTTTACCCAGGGTCAGGTAAAGTGTGAGGACATTCCTTCTGCTCCTTGAAAAGGACTGTTCACATCTGAAAGAGCAAAACCACTGAAACCAGGAGGCAGAAGCACATTTCCAGAGTTCACTGCCTCCCAAACAAGCGAGACTGAGCTGACAGAGGATGGTGGGACTGTGTATCTCATGGCCAGTGCCTCACATGCTGTCTGCGAGAAGGCACATGTATCCATGGCAATGGGCAGCTCAGCTTCTAACTTTTCAACATGCAGAAATGGAAATTACGTTATTTCGTACTTGATGTAATGGCTGTCTGGTCAGACATTCACAGCTAAAAACCAATAAGCTTTGGGTCAGGTATTTCCCAGCAGCTAATGGCCACCTGAGCTAAAAGCTGTCAGTTGCTGCAGTAATTCATTAAATGATAGAAAATGGACTTTACATCAGTCATTATGGCATCAATACAAAAGTTTTGTTTCAAGTGTAATCAGCTTTACTACACGAATGCCACTTCTAGGTGAAAACGGGAGTTGCCTGGTAAGTAGAGAAACGCAGTGTACAAAGCCAAACTGCTGCTTGCAGAGAAAAGACCCAACTTGTGAACAGCCAAACATCAATGAAAGGAAGAAATAGCATTGTCTATCTAGACAGAATGCACTATGTCCCTTACAACTTACACTTTTTCTGAGGAGCCAGGGGAAGAGGGAAGCACAGGACCCCACTTCAACACTTAACACATTAATTCCACTTTTACGAAACTACGGATAAAGCATGCTTCTTACCAGGATGTGAGAAGCCATAAAAAATCAAAAGCCTTCCCCAGAGGCAGTGTATGATGTTGGTAAGGGCACATGTATGAAGTTCTAGTCAGAAGACCTTAAAATGACAAGACTCATGTAAGTATTCACAGTTGCCTGAACCACATGTTTCTGGGTGTACCATTTGTAATGATAATATGTCATAAGAGCCCCAAGCTCGGTACACATCAAAAGGAATTGATTTTCAAGTTTTAGTTTGTACCTAATCTTTGCTCTCCCATGCAGGTTGGAAAAAAAGAGGGATGATCATGGGAGAAAGAAACGAGCAGAATAATGAGGTAGCCACACTGGCTAATGGAAAACAGCAGGTAATTTGAGAAGAATTTCATTATACAGAGCAAATTAAAAGATTGAACTTGCAAATAGAAGCCAATAAAATGACAGTGATGAAAGAATTAGAAAAAAAAAATTTAAAAAACAGAGGTAGATGGAGGTAAAATATTGCTTTCATCACCTAGTGCAAAATGTGTATTAATGTTTCAAAATGTAAGAGGACAAAGGGTGAAAAAATTATATCAGACAATAATTTTAAGTTAATTAGAGATCTCTTGCAGCACATTCATATATATATATGTGTATATAATGTGTGTGTATGTAAGAAATACACAGAAATTAATTCCCACTGCAGAAATTCCTGTCAGATTTACTCACTTCTGCAGAATTGCTTCAAAGTCTGTCTTTTCCTTACTAACAGTGTCTCTAATGCTCTGTTTCTGAGATGAAAATGGAAAGGTGAACAGTATGTGAATCATAATGTCTTTCAAAGTCTGCTGACAGCCTGAAGAAACACTGGAAAGGTACAAACTAGCTGAATTCTGCCATCTGAAGTTAATAGTCTGGATCTTATTAAAAATTAGTACAATATAAAATTAAATATAATACCTCATTATTATGAGATTTACTGAATGCATAATTAAACTACTAAAGATTTTCTTTATCTGCCATAGTGCTTTGCAAACTCCAGAAGACTCTTTATGAAGACAGAACAGGTTGCAAGTGGAACAGATTTGAGACCTGGCTGCTTACCAGACAAAGGCTGGCAATTTTTGTCATTGTGCAATGTAGTGCCTTAGTGTAGATACACCCACTGAAAACTGGGACCTTGAGAAGATATGGTCACACATACCTGCAAACTCACACTCCTTGTGTCCTTTAGGGTGATGAACCAGATACTTTTGCAGGGAGACTTTAAAATCCAGAGAAAACCTGTTTAGACTTGACATCTGGTTTTGTTTCCTTCACAAAAAAGGGATTTAAAAGGTTATCTAATGGAGGTCTATGTCATCCCACTGGCGAAGAAGAAGACTGAAGCAAATTACAACAGTTATTATGAAAGTATGAGGTGAAGAAGTGCCAGTGTTGTGTAACAGAGTTTTTACAAGTTATTAAAAGGGGAAATTTTGACTGAAAAAGGAACTATGTAAGCAACACAAAATGTCAGTTTTCTGAAACTCTAAAGACCTATTTATTTTTGGGCAGAGATTAGGATTAATGTTTTATAAATGAAAGAAGGTATACAGAGTTTCTCTCTCTAATTTTTGTTCAAGGGAAACCACTGAAAAATAAATTAGGCATTGATTTTAAAGCAAAATAGTGCTCCAGACAAACTCAGTATATGGAATCATATCTTCTCTGAAATGCTTAGTGGTAACTGGGCTTTATGCACCTCTGAACTAAACAAAGCTCAGGCCATGCAAAAGCTCCTCTCATGAACATCCTATGAATGAATTTACCCAAGGAGAAGAAAATGAGTGCACTTGCAAAATAGTAATTCTTGCAATTGAGATATTTGGTTTTATTCCATGTGAAGACAAAGGTGATTGGGCCATCTGTGCTGCACAAATAAAAATCAATCCTAAAGTGCATGAATCCTACAGCATCTTTAAAAAAGAAAGGTTTCTTTATTCTTTGGAAACCAAAACTGGCCTCAAGCTATATTACCTAATGAGCATCATGCTCTATGTAATAGGCAAAAATGTGAATGAGTCTGAAATCCTTCAAGTCACTGTGCACTGTTTCTAGTAGCAAGAACATCGTCCTTCTCTCGTATCACTGACAGCATCAATTTCGCAGAGAAAAGTAAGTAACAAGTCATTTTGAACAGCAGATAATGACAGTATTGGTCTGTATTCTCACTTGTGCCAAAACCCCTTTCACAACAACCTGGGAGACAAGAGTCCTAAAAGCAGCACTTTACCAGGTGTTGAGCAACTTTAATGAGCATGAAAATCAAACCTATTACTTGAGAGAGGGTATGATAAAATGTCCAGATGCCAATAACCCTCACACAGGTGCCCCACTCACTGGGAGACAGAAGAGACTCATCAAACTAACTAGGAAGGGTAATTATTCTATTAGCTGCAGAAATCAGGGAAAACCACTTCCAAGAAAGGTAGCACTGTGTACTTGGAAGAAAGGAGAGCCTCTCTCCCACTCTGCAGCTGGTTTTGCAGACAGTAAAAGGCTGTGGAAAAGAAAAAAAGAAAGAACAAAGGAAAGAAGATGTCTTTCTAAAGCTTGAGCACTGGTCATCTGAAGGATCTACTAAGTCTGCAAGATAGTGCATTGAGCAGACAAGTGCGGCTAAAGATGCCTGGAGAGGCAGGAGAGGAGAAGATAAAAGAGAAACAGAGAGGACAAAAGCTGACAAAATATTACTAGAGTAAAGCTAGAGGGGAGAAAGAATCAAAAATAAAAGGGAGAAAAATGAACATTAAAAAGGCCAAAACCATAAAAAAATAACCCTACAGATTTAAACCAGATGTCTCTAATAGGAGTTTGGGCTACAATGCAGTACAAATCTGAGCATAAGAGAAAACAAAAACAAGACACATGGGGATACTTTCTCTTTCAATTTGTCCTTGTTTGTTACATGTCCTGATTTTACTTCTAAAACTCTCTGGCTGAGAAAAAGCCTTAAAATTTCCTTGCTGTTAATACTTACTTTCTCATCTCCCATTCCCGTTATTGGAATGTTTTCACTTTGACTATTGATGTTTTCTCTACCACTGAGCAGCTGCATTGAGTGCATCACCTGGGCACAGTGGGATTTGGGGCCTGGCACTGGTGAGAAAAGGATGGTAGTGACACCCAAAATCCACAGTGACCTCAGAGGAATATTTCCCATAAGAAAGGCACACAGGCATCATGCATCTCTTGCACTGAAACATTTTGGTTATGCCTTATGCCCAGAGCATGGGGGCAGTAATCTCAGGTAACTTCAGCAATGCTTTACTAACTGGTGCAGGATGGCTTCCCTGAAGCTCTGCTGTTCCTTGCAGCCTCCACTGAACCAAGACTGGCTCTGGTGATGCTTCAACACCCTGCTCCACTGCTCAGCTCTACCTACAGAGGTGAAGGTCAGTTCAGTCCTGCAGGTTCCTCCAGGCTGAGTGTTCCCAGCCTCTGTCTGGGAAACCATCCATCTCTGACCTTGGAAAGTGTGCAGCACTCTTCTATGCCGGTTTCCTAGCTGTGGGGGTGGCCCAAGGCCATGGTTCTTACTCTCTGAGTGATATTCCCCACCCTTTCAAAGGACAAGCATTTAACGGACCATCTGCCTATGGTCTTCTCAGAGTCTACCATGTTCCTGGTGAAATCATACCTCCCATTATGTTTTAGCTCCTTTTCCCTTTAGATTCAGTGAAGTACTCAAGTGTGTGATGTCAAAATCTTGACACAATAGGAAGGGATAGAAAAGGCTGCAAGCTAAAAGGGAATTCTACGTATTTCTGAAATGGTAGCAGCTATTATTTTGCATAATGCCTACCCAACCCCAAATTGATGCAGCAGATGGAGGAAGGGAAAACAGGTTACATGCCTGCAGTGTAAGTGTACTGACAGGCTTTGCTCTGCCAACTACCTAAATCACTTGCCATGCCTCTGTTAGAGTGGTTTCTAAGAGAATGTGAAACTGCAGTTTAGATTGTGATTTATGAGTGCTCTTCATGTTAGAAGAGTGTGCTGAAGCACAAAATTTATCTGCAGGTATCAGCCCTTGGATTATAAAATAATTATTTTGTAAAAGGCAAAATATTTATAATTTGGATATAGAAAACAAAGACTAAGCCTTGATCAGAATCTCCCAGTAAGAAGCACCTTGTAAAATCACATTATTTTTATAATCATGTTATTTGTCACTCTGTGACTTTAAAACAAAGAAAATTCAAATAAAAATTTCTCTGCTTTATTTGCTTCCAAATTAATTTTGCCATTTGCTATTGTATGACTTCACATTCTCAGCTTTCACACCAGCACTTGTGAGACTGGGGTATCCTAATTTTTATGATGCATACCTGAGAGCAGATCTAGAAACTTAAGAAACTACGTTTTGAGTTCCTCCAAACACGTGCCTCTTAAGGACAGTCCTCGGAGCAGTGAACCTGAACAGTCTGAAGTCAATCCTGCTTTCAGTTCTACTAGGAATCCTGGGCTGGAGTTGAAGAAATAACATTTTTGAAATCTGCAGAGTTTACTACCAAAGCCAGATTTTTCTGTAAAGTATGCATGGGTCTGTACCTGTTTCACTGCAGGCTGCATATAAAAAATAATTTCTACAATATTTCCTATTACAAATCAATAATTACTTCAGCAAATTTTTTAACTTCAAGGACAGATATAAGATTAGTGAGGGACAAAACTGCGTGAAACAGGCTGGGATTCAGAGTTTACAGTATACTGGCCTAATATACACTAATATACTAATACACTGTTGGTTTATACCTGACAGAGTTTGTAGCTAAGCAAATACAACAAACCCAGTTTAAAGCTGTGAAGCTCTCACCAGCCAAGAGCCAAGCTGTTTTAAAATTGTCTTGCTAAATATTTTCTAAAAAACACCCCACCCATTTCAAATCTAGACAAGTCTATGGCTAACTTAGGTAAGAAGAAAATGGTCTTATCCCACCTTGAATTTCTGCTTCCCAGGAATCCCAGGTCCTTTCCAGTGTCCTGTACCATAATCAAACCTACCTTTTTCCATCCCCAGGCTGTGCCCGCTATCCTTGCTGACCACTGCAATGCACTGACAGGTAGGGGTGCCCCATCCCCATCCAAGCAGTGGTAGTGCAGGCACAGGGATGCAGCTGCAGGACCAGGGCCTTAGCTCCAATCCCTGTTGTCACACCTGCTTGTTATGACCCAGAACAAGGACTTGCAAACTCCATGATGAACATGATAAGACTCCTTGTCTGAGTTGTTAAGATTTTTCTGCTTCTTATGGTGAAAGCAGCTTAATAGGTAAATGGGCTTGTCATCCCATCCCAAAACATGCACATCAGCATGTTCATACAGGATCTGTGTGATGGAGCAAGGAGATGAAGGTTGCTTCAACTCGTCCCAGTAAGTTTCAGTTGTTCTGGTGCATTTTGAATGTAGCAAAAACACTTGTACCTCTTTCACTTGCACCTAAAGTAATCTACTGTTCATTTAAATTACACAATTCTTTTGTGAGATTATTTGAACAATTACAAATTGTTGTGCTTGCCTGGAGTCTAAATCACCCCCTAGCACTAAAATGGGGGTTTGGTAGGTACCACTGCCTGCTTCACCACTGTATGCCCACAAGAGCCTCCCCACAGCAGCATGACTCAAGAACTCGGTGCCTTTCTGCCCGCTTGCCTACAACCACCATTTCCTCCTCCATTTCTAGATCTCTGCTGCCCATCCACATTACCTGACAGCAAAGATGACAAACTGCCACCATGGGACAAGGGGCTTGGGTGTTTCCTCAAGGGTGGCAATATACAATGGCCTCTCCCCTGTCTTTGGTATTTCCCTCTCATTACCGCTGCCTTCACTGATCCTTTCCATGTCTGCCCTTTCATCTGCACTATTGTCAGCCTTCGCTGACATGGCACCAGCCACATCCCTCGTGAAGCCAGTACACCAGATGACTAACCTTTCCTCTCAAGATGTCCTTGTCAGGGATTTAAAATTCAAATTAAGTATACCTTCACCAGTTTTCCTACCTGTGAGGGAATGCTGTCAAGTGCTGTGGCACCAGCTAGGGGGTAGGTAGACAATTACAGGGAAAAAACTCATGCTGATTTTCATCCCCTGAAAACATTCTTCCTGTTTTCACCATGTGTCACATTTAGCTCCTTTTTGTGTGTTTTGCAGATGTCCCCCTAACTAAAAACTAAACTCGGATTACACCATCCTGCTTTTGCAATCCTTCAGCTGCTGTACTGCCACTGCAAATCAGTAGGTCACTCTTCTTTATTCCCACACATCAACTCAGCAGCAACAACAGAGCCAAATGAAGGTTTTCTACTCATTTGGTTTTTGTGCTCTAATACCTGCCAAGTGTGTGACCACAGATCTTTGGCATGTGTCTACAGCCTCCAGGACCCTGAGCTGGCTTGCCTCCAGCTACTAGCTGAGCCTGCAACAGCTTAGCTGGCATGGGCAGCACAGGCAGTGTGCACTCAGTTCACTGAGGCCATAGGCACATTACATTCAGGTTGGCTCTCCAGCTCTCCATAGGTCTTCGGGGGAAAGGGAATCCACTGAACAACTGGTCTGTTTTTGCAGAAATATGTAACAGCTCTTTTTTCATTTCTGTTGCTTTTCCTACATAATGATGATTCCATTTAGGGACATCTATAGAAACACTGACATATTGAAGGTGCTTTTGGAAAACAAGACCTAGAAGAGACATCTCGAAAGGCACACCAATTCGCCAAATATATGAAAATGAACTGTGAAAGAGTAAACATTTTTAAACTGATTTTGAATAGTTTCAAAGTCAGTGGAGCATGCTGCAAAAATCAGCCCTCTATTTTTAAAAGAAGCGTGCAGTTCTCCATCACCTCCACCCTGGCTTGCACAGAGCATGGATCACTCTTTCCTTGAATGAAGCCAAATTAGAAGTTGCACACCAAGACTACACCTAAGGCACTTCTGCCCCAAATCAGGCCAGGATATCAGAGTAGAGAAAGTCCAAAGCAAAAACCCCACCATCCTGAAATGTGCATATTGTGTATGTGGGTCCTTGACACTAGCTGTTTCATTTTGTAGAACCTCTCTTGGAGCAGCAGAAGCTGTTCACACCATCTTATAATGCAAACATAGTTTATTACAACCTATTCCATTATTCTGGAAGTTGAGAGTTTAACTGAGCAGTGCAGGAGCAACCCTTAGCAGATGCTATCCATGTGGAAAAATGCAGATAGCTCCCCATCTGATACTACTACTACCATTTACTAGAGTAGCATCTAGAGGCCCTTGATAGGGATTAGGCCACTATTATAGGTAGTGCTTGGAATTAATAAAGTAGCCCCTACCTCAAATAATGAAGAGAAAATATATACTGAGGTACAGCCTATTTGTAAAAGGAGCAAGACAGAGATTACTGCTCTGGTTATAGACCTCTACAGACTAGGCATAAATGGGGTCACAAGTGAAAAATTCCTTTGGTCTCATTCTCACCCAGATTCATGTTTACCACTAAACTGCAAATAATCTGGCAGAGTTAGCTGTTCTCAGCTGAAGCCAGCCCTGAGAATGCAGAAATGCTGGAGGTCAGGAGCCAGGTGGGATGGAAAACTGGGCAGGGAAACCTCCTCCAGCCTCCCTCTGCCAGCTGCTGTTTCTGAAAGCCTCTGCCAGGAAACCTATGCCTTTCTAAGCTCTAAATCCACCCCTGACAGCTACTGAATGTCTTTGATTTGTATGAATAAATTTCAAAATGTCCTGTGATTACAGCTTCATAATATTCCGGAAGCAGATGGCAGGCACAGATGACAGTGACAGTAGTTGTAAGTGCAAATAGGAGGTGGCAGAGAGGAGTGAGGAGAGACAGAGTTAGTTTAGGAAAACCATGAAAGAAAAAGAGCTATTACTTTGAAGATGCAGCCAAATAACAAAAGCAGGTAGAAAGGATTCAGTTGCCACTAGGAGAGAAATACAGGGCTCTGCTTGAACTAGCACAGTGCATGCTTAAATGCCTTACTAAACAGAGAAGAGAGGGACAGAGAGAGAGAAAGACATTAATATATTCAACTGCCCTTGACCATCAGGACCGAAACTCCCAGGAAATGAACAGTAGTACACATTTCAGAAACTAACACTCAGCACCTGGATAAACACACGCAATAAATCCCAGCTCCTTCCTTACTTCTGGACCAGGTGATAAAGTTCACTAGTCTGAGATAAAGCTCTTTTCTAAATCATCTCAGGAAACAAAGTATTTATCTGCCAATCCCACCAAAGTTTTAAAAATCATTATACGCTCACTGCAAACCTAGAGGTGATGTTTACTTTTATTAAAATGCAAGTGGGAACATGAAACCGTCCACAGTACTAAATGAAGTTCTTACAATGTCTCTTCAGAATACTTTCACTCTCACTCCAGGCAGCAAGAAGCAATTATTTCCTTCCTTCTACAAAATAAAGAATTGAGCAATAGAGAGGAAATCTCCTAGAAGATACTCAGTGCATCTTTTTCCTCTCCTCACCACCTCCCCTTCAGATTTTTTTTAAACATAGCGTACATCAAAGTAAAAACTGACATGCAGTTCCCTGAAGCTCTCATACAGTTTTTTGATTTTGGAAATTTCATTTTCTACCTTATGATAGACTATATGAGTGAGGATAAAATGCTTGCTTAGGGGTTCATCTTAGACAGAGATGTAATAAACATTGTAACTTTCCACTGCAATGGAACAAATTGTTTTATAGATGGGCAGGAAGGGACTGTGTGGATTAAATTATATCTGAGCACTTGAATGTGGATAAAGATGCTATATGGTGAGTACATGGAAGAGTGGAAAGGGGGACAAAGAGAAGAAAAGAGGGATTGGTGGCTTAGCCAGTGAAGTACTCACTTTTGCTCTAAATGCAGTTCAGCCTGGTTTCTCAGTCCCACTGAGCTGCAGCTGTCCATTTGCACGCACACACGCACACACACACACACACACACACACAATCCCAATTATTAATAAATAATTCATCATATTTTTCAGTTTTTCCTCAACTAATTGCCAAATGTGAGTCAGCACAAAGACTGAATTACATCTGCCTTATACCAAAAAGTTTGTTCTTCCAAGTGCACAAAACAAGACAGAGATCATTTTAACCATGCCATGCTGTGCTGGATTACTTGTTTGCCTTTTTTCTTTGTGGGATGCTCTTGTTCAAAAGGGACACTACTGAGGCTAATAAATTCACCTTACTTCCAGCTGCTAAGTAGGAAAAAATAGCTTTGTGTTGCCCTGATTTTCCTTTAATGAAGTTCATAAAATTCCAAAGTGCATCCATACCTAAAAAGGAGAAGGCCATCTGCTCAACACCTCTGTCTTAGACATGCTTGCACACCAATCCCTGAAATAAAGATCCTGCTCAAGTTTGTCTATGAACAACATCCAATGCTTTGTCTTTCTTTTCAAAACATCTTTTTAATTACTTTGGTGTCTTGACATGCAGGTCTATCCTCAGTGCATGAATGGCCTTCCTCTGCCTCATCAGAGTGGGGGGGAATTAATCCCAGAGAAGTGGCAGAGCCTGGTGGAGAGCACAGTGAGGTCTGGAAAGTGGCTGTGACTGGGACACTCCTCTCCTGGTGTGGGCTGCAGCTGGGACCAGGACACTCCCTTCCTGTGCAGAGCCACTCATCATCCTCCATCATGCTCTTTGCTTGCTCTGGCTTGCCCATTAGCCCATTTAGACAACAAAAACTTCACCAGGCCACTGACAGTGCAGGCAGCAGACATCTGGAGTATGGTTCCTCTATACTCCAAATGTGCTGAAGATCAGAGCAGATCAATCCCTGAGAGCAGAGAGCAAACTTAAGGGTAGGGTAGAGCAAGGCTAGGCAGGGTAGTATCAAGGAAAAGTAAGCTTGGTAAGGTTCTCTTTCAAGGTCATATGCAACAGAATTCATGACAGGCTCATTCTTAGTACCAGGAGCTGGCATTTATGCTGAGCTCTGAAGTGTGCATTCAGCTAGATTCACTGACATAGGTCTGATGGGCATCTGTGTAGGCATCATCTACATGGGGACAATTATGGTTTAGCTTCCCATCTTGTTCATTTCACATGACTCACGATCTTTTGGGAATTTAGTGACACTACCGGAGCATCTTTGTAGTAGATATGTGGCACTTGAATTGTACAGGCTTGTTGGTCTGCAAGACTGGATCCCTCAATGTGCTGTTTAGCTTGGCTGACGGCCACTGCAACCTGTGCTTTGGCACTGTAGGTGACCCATCTTGGCATTTTGCCTGTGCCTTTGAAGGATTTAGGTTATGGTGGATTGATTTTATTTCTGCAGTTTATACCCAGGCATTGACCTTTGACTGTTGGCAGATTGATCCCTTCCCAACAGCTTTGCTCATCCAGCATTTAGACTTACATCATGACAGTAAAGGTTGAAAGACTTTTCTTCCACCTACGCCTACAAATAAATAGCAATATTGTAAGAAGGCAAGAGCACACTGAAAAAACTTGAATCAACCTCAAATGCAGCCAAGCCTTTCACACAGCAAAACCTACTTCCATCAGAGATGAAGACAGCCTTACCTGGTGAAAAAGCTCTTTGTCTCACCTCCATCAGCTTCTCTAGCATACCCAGTCACATCTTGACAGTGGTGGGAAGAAAGGGATAAAGCCAATTTCAAAATGGATGTATTTGTATGATTTTAGCAGCTACAGAGCAAGAAAATTTAACAAATTGTCACATGTGGCCCTGCTGTAATGTTGGGAAAACACTGTCCAGACTGTCAGAGCCAAGGATTTATTTGAATGTGAATCATCCCCTTTTATCAGCTCTCCTGGGGACTGGAGTATCACCTTGCAAAAACTGGCAATGTCACCTACGCTGATTATTCCAGGATACTGGCACTGGAGTGTCTACTTGAACAGTAGAAACACAGAGAAACTGAAACACAGAGAAAAGGAGATTGTTTCTGGGTGACCCAAGAGCTGTTCAATGCATTTCAGAGAAAGTATTGAGTGTACTGAACCTTTGCCACACAGAGGCTTAGGTTGCTTCTGAAATGCCATAGTTCAGTTCAATTTGTCTTGGAAATAAAAGGTTATCATTTTACTTCAAAATAATGGGACTGCAACTGCTAGTGATTCAGCAGGTGTTTTACACTCAGCTCAGTTGTCTTTGACATAGACGGCTGAGCTGTCCATGGGTAAGGAATGGGATGGTTAGTTACAGAAGGTCATCTTATTAGCCCTCCCATCAATAAATTCTACTGACACAAGTCGTCCTTAGCCTATACACATTCAGATTTTCAACATCCTTATTTCAGTTCAGAGTATGATTTTCCTGCAGTACAAATATTATGTAAATGTCTTTCCATAGCACATAGCCTGGTAGCTAATTGGGCTGAAGCAGCTTAATAAAGTTTTAAGTACAAGTACTGCCTTTTTGTGGCATAACAAAGCCTTATGAACAGAAAAACTCTCCAAGCACAAACATGGCCAGGGGCGAGGCAGTCCTGAGGAGTGGTGTCAGCCTAACACTTAACGGAATCCAGACCTCAGTCTAGTTATTGTTTTAAAAATGTGTATCTCCATTTCCTGTTACATCAACTTCTGAAAGGTGTGGAAAGACTTTCAAGAGTTTACAATTCAGCCAACATGAATGTTGTAATGTCCTCAACTGCCTCCTTCTTTGCTTTCAGTGATAACTTCATCTGTGACCTCTAAAGCTCTTTCTTTGCTTTTCAGAATTGCATTTGTGCTCTTTCCCTAAGATTTTATTTGCAGCCTGTTATGAGTAAATGTGGGGAGAAGAAGAGAAATAAACTGCGCAAGTTAATTGTCTGGCTTTTTCATCCTGCCTCAATGTGTGTCTCCTCTACCTAAGCGCAGGTAGGGTAGAGGAGACACATGGTTTATTTCAGGTATATATGCTGGCCTTCTATTCATACATAAATCAACTTCACTGATGTAGTGTTAGAACTTATGTATTTGGTTTATTAGGAGAGTTTAGCTCAAAAACTTTTATGTTCCAAATGCAGTAAAACTTCAATATTAAAATCCCACAGTATACTGCCTAGCTGAAAGGCAAAAATCTCATACTGGTTAGTCTAATTGTCCACTAATAACAGACACATCCCCTTTGCTATGACATACTGTTAGAGTTATGATGGGAATTGTCTAAAAAGTCTCTTCCTCTCCATTTTCTCTCTTTGCCACAGCAGAACAGCAGTACCACTATCTTTTCTTTCATGTGCGTCCTACACCTTGTATAAGGCAACAGTAGACTAAGAGAAAGGAAATAATGACTAGTAATTTTGTGCTTCATTCATTAGAAGAGTTCTGCATTGAAAGTAGAATGGAAACTCTTATTTGAAATTTTATCTTTGTCAGGAATAAATGAATAAACAAGGCAACTTTTGAATGAGAAGAAGATGGCAGGTAGTTCACCACAGTGATATTTTGCTGTCTATCAAAACAGCATCCAGAGTCTTTATTCAAAATTATGAAGTATTCAGGCTCCATCTAAGGTATCAAATAATGCTTCTGCTTATCAGCAAGATGAATCATACAATGTGTCCTTCCTACTCTCAAGCACATTACACGCTCCCATATGCATATAAGCACACACCTCTGTGTGCTTTGGACTGCTTGGTTTAGATTAATTTCTTAATTTTCCAGTTCTTAACAGAATGCCAGCTTAGTCTATTTTACCATGTTTTCTGGTGGCACCATGTATCATATAATTTTATAATGGAAGGAGTTCTTGCCCATAATAATAGGCTTGTGAGGTTTTCAGCTGCCCTTCCTATGTAGTGCTCCTGTGTCTAATACCCAGAATTTAATCACAAGGTTTTACATCAAGATGAGAAAACCACAAAGATCTGGTCTAAGCTGAGTAGAGTTAAGCTCACTCATTTTTGCCAATTCCTAGACAGATCAGCCCTTAGCTTTGAACCAAATCACTTGAATGGCGTAAGTATATTCTGAAAAACAGGTTGGTAAAATGACTATATTAACATATTCTGAATACAGACATGGGATTTTTGTGTTCTGTTATTTTGAGTCCCACAGTGCCAAAACTACATTAAAAACATATTGGATGGAAATTATGTAGCTGCAAATCAATAACAGAGACCTGATCTATATATATAGAAATCCAAGTTAATATTAAAAAAGAGGGGAATCAATCATTAAGAATATTTTGCAGTGTCACTTTCTATCTTGTCACAAGCTCTTGCTGGAGTCACTCCTAGCAAATCTCTTAAAACACACTCTCTATACCCACGAAGTACATACCTCTCTATACCATGCCAACAAATTAGCAGCCCTGAAGCATGGTCCTTTCAGGAACTCCCTTTGGACTGTGCGGCTGCCCACAATGAACAACATGGACCATGGGAAAATAGAGAATGCTCTCAGCTTCTTCATTTGAAAGTGAGCTGTACTCTGGAAAACCAAAAAAAGGAACAGTTCACTTCAGACGTCTGTCTGTGAAGAGAAATTTAGTGTCAGCATCTTGAAAATGTCTGATTGAAGCCATGTTGAAATTGGTCCTGAAGAAAAAGTGAGAGTAATTAAAAAAAAAAAAAAGGGCCAGGGATGTAATTTTATTGTTCCTTTCATGAGAGGAACTTCCATGCTTTTTTATTTCAAATTCAGAAGAAAACACATATTGGGCTGCATGTTATTCCCTCTGCCACACTCCTAAAATGGCATGGACTCTCAGGGACACTCTACACAAACAGCCTTTGTAGAAGTTTTCAAAACACTTTCACTATTTTGGGTCCCTTCCAACTCACCATATCCTATAATTCTCTGATTAACACCTAGGCAAGGTGGCTTCATCCACACGTGGTTCCTGCAATAAGTAAATAATCACAAATGCATTCATTGCTGAAGTGTTCTTTATGAATTAAGTTCTTAGCTGTCATTGTGAGTGTGAATGATACTGTTTACAGTGATGGAAGAGAAAGAAGCCCTTACCCCAAACATTTTTGCTATCTGACTCTCATTTGCCTGCAACGTTAGCAAAATCTCAGTAGCTCTCCCAGGTAGCTGGCATAGGGAAGGGCACTCAGCATGCTTATTGCTATGCAAAGCATGATGATCAGTGATGGTCATCACCAGTTTGGCAATTATTTCTCCATTTTGTCATTTCAATATGCCTCTGAGGTTGCAAAGAAAGCTCTGTGTCTTGACCATGTTTATGGGTATTCTCAGCTGTTCGCAGTTATTGTGTAGCTCTGATTAATACTTCCTCCTCTGTGACACAGAAGGAGCTGCATTCTAATACCATCTTTATTTTTTCTACCAGATCCCATACTTTTGCATTAAAAAACCACAACTTATAAATCAAGGAGGTAGTGTTGGAGGTCCATAAAAGTGACACCATGAAAATGTCATCACTATATATTTTATTTTCCTGTCCACTCTTCCTGAATCTTCCAAATGTTGTTAGCTTATTTATGGCTGCATTGTTCATTTGGGATACCTTATTCTTAAGAGGTATTCTGGCCAGGACCTCCAGCTCCACTTTCATGGTTTATGTTGTGTTTGGAATGGTTATTTCACTTCCCTCTTCATAGGCAAGTCCATCTGTTAGTGTTTGTGGTAAGCTTAGCGCATGCATTGAGTAGTGTTAATCATGTTTTTTCCTTGTCTGGCAAAATTATTGTGCTTTAGTCACACTATTTCTATGTATTTTATTTTCTTCGATGACCTATACTATTTTTCCTTTGACCAGAATCAGCATTAAGACAGGCTTCACAGAAGATCTTGGCAACAAAGATAACATTGTACAATTGATAATTAATCTACTCCTGTGTGAATGGGACTAGATTGCACAGACCAACTTGCCCTGCAAAAAGCTGGAGCAGCTATCACCTGGGTCTTTAGTTATTTTTATAATAAAACTTCTACCATTTAATTAACAGCCAGTGGATTTTAGCCTCTCCTTAATGGGAAGTTAGGCTAGTTCTACACAGGCCTTCTTTTGAATCAGAGCCTGTAATCCATACGAGCATAAGTTGTATTGATATAACCTGTATTGATATAACATGGATATAACCCGTATAACAGGCTGAATGCTTGGTTCAGCCTGCAAAAATAATAACATTTCACTATGCATTTCAGTAATTTCTTTTTCTCTTATTCTATGGTACTCAGCTCAGTGACAGCCTATAGGACTTTAAATTGCCATCTGTATGTTCTTTATAGGCTGAATCCAGATCAATTCCAGCAGTTCTGTGATACCTCCATGATTAACACAAAATCTTTCTAGATGTAGGCTATTGTGTAGTTTAGTGTAGTAACTCACCTTCTCTAACAGGAGTCGCCATGGGTTTATTAGAATTTATCTGAAAGGTATAAAGTGGTAAAGTGTTCTTTGTCCAGCAGTTGAGGAGTGTGTGTGTGTGTGCAATACATGCCTTTTTCTAAATTTCTGTAACAGCTGTTGATGGAGGGGAGAATGAAGGGAACAATTGAATCAGACAGCAGGTAGTTCCATCAGGTTGCTCTTCAAGAGGTGGACAGAGGCACTGCCAAAGCATTCTGAGTGATGCTTCCAAAGCCATTTATTGTGATAGCCTAGATAAATATCACAGCTTACATCTAACATCTGAAATGGCAGGCCAAATAAAATGATGGATAAGTAAGGCCATGGACACAACAGTAGAAAGAAACCGAAATGTAATGATGCCATAGCCAACCCAGGCTGCAGAAAATTAAGCCAGAATGGAAATAAGAAAGCTAGTAATAGATTCCCCAAATGGGGAAAAAAATACTCATCCTGATGTTTAGCGTAAGTACAAGTGTTCTTTGTTTATGAATGCAGTGCTACCTAAGCTATTATCTTCAGACAATTTAAGCTTTCATTTGTTATCTGTACTGTAACTTGTATTTTAATAACTCATGAAAAAACAAATAACTTATTATGCACGACTATAACTACAGTATTCAGAATGCATATATTTTCCTTCCTCATTGTGAATATGATGAAGTTAATCCAGTCCTTTCCTAATCAACTTCTGTAAAACTCAAAGCAGAAGTACAATACATTCTCAAGCATAAGTGTGCTGATAGAAAATGTACCATTTCAGAGTTAATTCAACAGAATATGTCACCCAGTGGGGGGTGTAAATACATAAGAAACTGTGACAAAAGCACTTGTCACATCATCAGAGTAATGTCTGATCCAGCGCATGACATTCTGAAATACAAGGAGTACACTGTAACAATGAATCACCCTGTGTAATATGTAATAGAAAGGATACCATAAGAAAATATTCATATTATTACAATACAAAATAAAAAGTATCTTATTATTCATACAGTGACTTCCAATCCTATCAACATTTCACAATGCATGATGCAATAATGCCTAAGGAGGAAAAAACAGTGATTAAAACAAAAATCACAAGACAGAGGCCAGGAAACATTCAAATGCAGAGGATGGGAGAAGAATGTGCAGACAGAGGGAATGGACTTCACCCACCCTGGAAGGAGATGCACAGGCTGGACAGCTGACATGAGCAGGCTGGCTCACAGCAAACATCCTCTTTCCAGGAAAAATACTGTTGGACAACCTGAAAAAACCTCAAAACTGCAGAACACTCACACCATTTTCTGGAAGACTAAAGCTTTGTACAGCTCTGTGTGGAGTTACCTGTGGCAATGAACCATGTTCAGCCCTTCTAGATCATGTAAAGGAAACAGCTCACCTAAGCTAATTCATGATGCAGGCTCACACCTTTTCCTTCCAGTACTGTGGAGGTCAGTCTAATACGGCATCTTTGTACTGCCTTACTAAAGAAGAGCGTTTGCTGAGCATGCCTGGGCAAAAAGCACAATGCAGTCTATGCTTAATTCATTGCATGGATGTAATTTAGCTCAAACTGCATGATACTACATGCTTTTCAGTCACAGCCTTCACTGCCTGAAACCAGTTATTCTTCAATTACACCTGAAGCAATGATGAGAACAAGTGTATTTCATCTTGTTCTTTCGATGGTGCTACCCCTGCAGGGAGAAAGAAGCATCTTCTTCATGCTGGTGCAATAGTCACAAGTATACAACATTGCTTGGAAGCCCTGAAGAAATCTGACAGACATTGATCCCCTTTCCTAGTGGTTCAAATTCCTTCATTAGACTCCCTTATACTCTTACAAAATCCGTCATCAGGTTAACCTTGTCCATAAACATCTACTGAAATACCCAAAACCCATGGAAAATATTTCCATTGCAATTATCTACATTTCTTTCATGAATACTAACAATAAACAAACTAATAAATAAATAGCCTGGAAAGCCATGGTCTGTTCTGTCACGGCATTTACAAACACAACAAGGAGGAAAATATCTATTTTTTAAGATGATACCCACATAGTTATTGCCATCTCAGCTCCTATTGCATCATCAGTTTAGCAGCTTTCTTCACATTTATTAGAATCAGTAATAGACTCCTCAGCTCAAATGAACACATGCTTTAAATCTGAGAGTGCTTGGGAATTTAAGCACATACAGTTAAACACATGCTTATGTCTTGTCACAGTGCCACATTCATCACTTCTGTAAAGAGGTATGCCTTCATTAGAGCAAAATAGATTTGCTCTCAACAGAGTGGATTTGAAGCTGCTCTTATGAGTTTTTATATCAGCATTTATTTCTAGCTCAAGCTGTTTTATCAAGAGTGACTGGTAAAAGCATATGTCAGCTGAGTGGGCATGGGCAAAAAGTGTAAGCAAGTAATCAGAAAGACGTGATTTTATAGATTTACAGGCCACTGTGACAGGGAAACGAGACCAAAGCTAAAAAGTCCTTGCCAGTATCTCCATATTTTATGAACTGGAGTAGATTGAACCTAAGTTTGTCAGCTGAACTCAGCTGGCACAGGAAGGGATAGTAGGAGATGCATCTTTTGGGCTAGAGGCCATGGATCATTTTTTATTTTCATAAATCAAGACAGAAAACTGTAACTTTACCACCAGTTTGGAATGATGTTCAATTCTGAACCTGTGATTAAAAACCAGAACAGGATCTGTTGAACATCATCCAGCTCGGTTCAGATTCCTTTTGCATATTCTGATCTTGGATTCAGTCAAAAACTAATGCAAGCATCGGTTGTTTATGCTATAATTGATTTACATGTCATTTAACTATCCCAAGGTTATGTTTAATACTGTCTGATAACTGTCCAGGTAACCCTAATTCACCATATGAAAGTAATCACTGATATTAACAGATCTGTGTTTGTTGCTCCAAAAAGACATTTCCCATGCTCACCATCTGTAGTCTTTGGTAAACTATTCATATTCTATCTCTTCTCGATAGTACTGAAATGTTTATTTTACTTACATACAGATATAGATATAGATACGTAGGCTAAGGTGATACTTCAATTTTCCCAAGTGGAAAATACTCACATTTTAGTATTTTCTGGGTTGGTGCACCCAAGGTAAGGTATTAGTGGCTGTGTAACACTAATGGTAGCAATTACTGAGAAATGCTTATTATACAGTGCTCTACTAAGGCACTATTGCAATGTAGATATCACTGGCTTCCCCCCAAACTGGAAATAAACAGATAAATTACAGCATTTGCTCAGGTTCAGCATTCAAGTTTTCTATTAAGTTATAAAGAAAATCTTTTATTTAAAGCCAAGTTAGTTTTTTCCACTGTTATTGATACATGATTCTTCTGTCCAGGAGGTAAAAAATACTGAAAGCTTTTAACAGTGTGAATGTCTTGGTGCCTTTTCAGATATAAGTACTTTTTCATACACTTGTGTAATGGATCGAGTGAGAGCTTTGAACAAGCCCTGCCTTAAGCTCAGATTTTTCACAGCAGCTCTACTTAGGTGACCTGCACCTGAATCGCTCTGGCTCACAAGTTCTCAAGAATGGCAGATCAGGTCTACTATAAAATGGGTTATTTATTAAATAGACAGGAGATTAACAGACAAAAGGCCTTAAACAGAGTTAGTTACTACACAGGATAAAACAAACATACTAGTAAATTACATAAAACATGCATGACATAAAAGCACCTATATTATAGCTAGCAAAGAAATAGTATAGATTAGGAGTCAATGTAACTTACTGCTGAATTGATGACAGGGTACACAGAGACCTTTCACTCAACCCTCGAGAGAGTAACTCATGATAGGCATCCCAAATCTTGAGGAGAGATCCCCACACATTTCCAGGGAATGTGCAGAAGATTTCTGCTTTGTGAAACTATGATGTAGCTTTTATGGTTTTTAAAGAGAAGTGTCTGTTAGAAATTCAAGCTTATCTTCCTGCAATCTTGCTTTCAAGGCAAGATATTTATTGTCAGCTGGGAATGTCACCTCCATGGTGCCAAAATAACTTGCTACAAGACAAGCTGTCCTGACTGAGTTATTTCAGCAATTAGCAAATGCATGTGAGGGGGAAGATGCCCTGAGCTATCGCATCAGCTGATAGGTAACAGGCCCTCCTAGGGGGCCATCCTGCTGCAACTTGTTAAAAAATGTTGTCATTATGGAGATACCAGTCAGAATTCAATAGACAAGCTTTCAAATGAGACTCTCCTCTGGGTTGAACAGATTGATGGCTACATGCAAACTGGATCAGGAAGCACCTGTATAAAAGGAGTTCTGTAGATACACAAAGTAAGATTTGCCAGTTGTCAAAATAACATTTTCTCTAAATATTATAGAACTCATCTGTGCCATTCTCCCTCCCCGAAGCCTCAATGCCTCTTTTCTGTTTTGGGGCCTTATTCAACAAACATTTAAGCCATTAGTAACTTCATGTGAGTAAAAGTCAGGTCCTGTGTGAGTTCTGCCTGGCAGGTGCCACAGATGATGACTATTTTAGGCAGGATGTGTTGTGGGTTAATGCTGGTAGACATGTCAGCCTCACACAGCTACTTTATCACTCCCCCACTATCAGACAAGGAGAGAATAGGAAGAACAAAAGCAAGAAAATTCAGGGGTTGAGATAAAAATAGTTTAAAATGGGAAGGAACAAGGAACAAGGAAGAAGGAAAAAGAAAGAAAACAACAATAAACAAGAATAAAACAAAGGCAAGTGATGCAAAGAAGCCACTCACAAGCACACTGATACTGACACCTGTCTCCAAGCAATGCCTACATTCAAAAAAACCCCAAACCCTCTCCACCCATGATATTCTATGGCATGGAATATCACTTGACCCTTCGGTCAGTTTGGGTCAAGTGTCCTGGTTACATCCTCTCCCAATATCTCATGCTCCCCCAACCTTCTGCTGAGGCAGAGTTGGGAAAAGAGAAAGCCCCAGTGCCATACAAGGCCTGCCACAACACGGTGCCATCACCACTGCTTTAGTCACAAATCCAAAACAGAGCACCATCTGAAAGAAAATTAACTCCATCCCAGCCAGGCCCTGTATAATGTTTATCTTTGTGTCTGTGCTCCCTATATTCAATCCTTAGCAAGTACAGGACTTGACCCTGCATTCAGATCATGCAGAGCAGAGATGGACTGGCTTCAAGGATAATACACTAGAGCAGCTTCTTATTGGAGGATCAGTTCCTTGGGGTGTGAACATTTAAATACATTTTCTACTTCCTTAACCAACTTTTTATGGGCATGGAACTTTCCTCTGAGAATTACTTTTTCCTCAGCTAAACCAGGCAAATATTTTGACTATTTGATATTCCAAATCATGGTTTTACAGCTTTCCTCACATTTCCAGCTTTCTCTTAGAAGAAAGGAATGCTAGCCTTCCATGAAACAAGAAATCCACAAAGGGCAGTAAAACTTTCAGGCTGGAAAGAACACAATGGTTTGAAACAAGCAAGCAAAGTGCTATTACCAGTCCTCATCTGTCGCGATAGAAACCTTCTCATGATGGCTGCAGTTTAAAGGCTGTCTCATCAGTCACCAGCATTGACTATGAAAGACAAAGAAGACAAGGCAAGGACTGGAGTGATTCAGAAGCCCTACCTCATTCCACATGGTGCTCTCCAGAAAATGTGAGGAATTTCTCTGCCTGTTCAATGCTCCCTGCTTCCATGGACTTCAGAGCATGCAACTCTGTTCTACAAAAAGCTTCAGTTCCATTAGTTCATGGGTTTTAAACACACACCTAAAGAGCTGTCCTGAAAACTGGTATTTATATGAGTTACGCTATTGTGGGCACCTAAGCACTACCCAGGCACTTGCTCACTTCCCCACCCCCAAAGACTATTTTATGGGGAAAGACACAAAGAAAGAGCAAACTCCAGAAAAATCATGGGTCAAGGTAGGAACAGTTTAACAGGCAGTGGAAAAGTGGAAGAAGAAATAGGGAAAAAAACTAGAGCTCATGATACAAGGACAATCACTAACCACCTCTCATGTTAGACTGATGCCCCACCAGTTCCCAAGCAATAGATAGCTAACCTACCTAACTCCGCTCTTCCCTCTCTTTTATTGCTGAACATGACACTGTAGGGCATGGAAAATCTCTTTGGTCAGTTTGGGTCATCTGCCTAGCTGTGCCCCCATCCTACTTCTCACATACTCCTATCTATTCACTGGGGTAAGAGTGAGCAGAGAAGGCTTTCACACTGCACAAACACTGTTCAGCAGTATCTGAAGCATTGGTCTGTTGTCAGCACCACAGGAGTTGTTATGGTGAAAATTACCTTCATCCCAGTCACACGTAGTACAGATGCTTCATATCAATAACTGGCAGACAATCCTAACTCTGACCTATGCGGCAAACCCATGAGTCCTTTCAGTCTGGCCTTTGGCAGTCCCCTTGCTTTTCACCATTATCTTATGTTGCATTTTCAAAACAAAGACAAATGCCTCTCTCTCTTGATGTAGTGGTTGCAAGACAAATTGCTTTTGCAATAAACAGATGTAAATTGCTTGAAATGAATTTTTCTAATATAGCCTGGTTCTGCTTCCCTGGACAGGATTTTGTGCTTGTAATGGAACCTCTGTATAGGAACTTACCTGTAGTGTAGCCAAATCCGACTTTTACATCTTAATAAAACCGTAAAATTAGATTGGTTTCCTGTCTTCAGTTCACTGATGATAACTATGAAAAATAGGTTTAACTTGCATGGTTAACTTCTATCCAAAAGCTTCTAAATAATTCGTACTTGATGGAAATTATTTCACTGTCACTGAAAAAGTAATTTCAGTGACGGTGACAGTGGGACAAAAGCCTTTGCAATCACTGGAGTTGCAGTTGCTCACATCAGGCTTAGTGCAACCTCTAATGTTTACTGGAACTAGTAAAGCCTCGGCAGCTCTGGGCAATGGGATGGCTCAGGGGCTTGGGTTGCTATCTGTCTGCTTGTAAAGTGACAGTTGCCATGGTATCTGAGCACCTCTGGAAAGACAGCTTGTTCTTGCAGGCCAAAAAACAGCATCCAGCCTAACTGAGCTCTCAGAAGTGCTATCATGCCAGGGCTGATCAACAGCATGTATGCACAGGCCCAAAAAGAAAATGAGTTAATTTGAACTTGGGTTCTTTGGAAGCTGTGATTTTGAACTTCCCGAAATTGCAGAAAATCAAGAAGCCTGGTTCTTTGTTTGCTGAGCAAGTTCTGCTGCATTGGGAAAAAAAAAAAAAAAAAGCTAGCTGGACTGCCAGCTGTATTTAAGAATGAAATGATCCATTGACAGCAGTACACATTCAGGTGCATGCTAAAAACACAGTCACAGCATTGCATCCCTTTGGAGCTCTAGGCACAGCACAACTTATCAAAGGACCTCTGAACAGGCTCAGGCATGACCTGGAAAGCAGTCCTCAGACCTGTCAAGCCAGCTACAGCCTAGGCATGGATATGTACCCAGAGTACCTTATGATGAAAACTCAGATGCCTACACCCTTAAATAGGTTTATGTACAAACCGGACATACATGAGTCCACCACACAGTGGGGCTACACACAGCGACTAAACAGCTGAAGAGCAGCTTGTCAGAAAATGCTTGCCAGAGGTCTGAGTCAATAACAAGTTGACCATGAGCCAGAAGTGTGCCCTGAGGAAAAAAAGGCCAGTGGTATCCTGGGTTGCTTTAGGAAGAGCACTGCCAGTAAGTCAAGTGATGAGATCCTTTCTCTCTGCTCAGCACTGGTGATGCACATGCAGATGCTGGGTCCAGGTCTGGGCCACACTGAATATCCTGGAGTGAGTCTGATGACAGACCACAAACACAATGAAGGGACTGGAGCACCTTTTACAGAAAGAGAGGTTGAGAGACCTGGAACTGTTCCACCTGAAGAAGAGAAGTCTCAGGAGGGTCTTATAAATGTGTATAAACACTCAGTGGAAGAGAATTAAGAAAATGAAGTTAAGACTCTTCCCCGTAATATCCAGTGAAGGAAGAAGAGGCAGTAAGCACAAATCAAACTGAGACATTCCATTTAACCACGAGGAAAAAAAATTACTCTGAGGGTGATCAAACACAAGAAAAAGTTTTCCAGAGAGGATGGTAGTCTCTGTCCCTGGAGATGTTCAAACCAAACAGACACAGCACTGAGCAACCTGCTGTACCTAATTTCTGCTACAAATGCCCACCAGCCTCAGTGGCTAAGGTTCTGTTGCCCTCATGGATTCCATGCTTCCACTTAGTTTCTAGGTGCCTAAACTCTTCCCTGTTAAGCAACTTAACTATTCTGTCCTGACTGCCAGACTGCAAAACAAGGGCAATACTTGTTTATTTTATTTTCCAAATATTATAGAATTTTTTCAAATTTCAAATATTTTCCAAAAATTATAGAAAAAGGGAAAATGCTAGTTAATATCATATTTACCCAAATCTGTGAGTGAAATTTTACAATGGAATGAAATTAAATTATTTGAGTGTTTACAAAAATTAAGAAAATACCTGTTGAGCACACAAAACTAGGTATAGCACAGGGTTATACTGTGTCCCATGATCAGGGAGATGCAGGAAGTTGGATAGACTTTCTGAAAGGAAGGTTTCCAACAGAAAAAGTTAAAGAGCACCTGAAGCAAATTCTCACTTTTCAGCATTAAAGAAAAAAGAACCTTTTGCAAATCTAAGGACTGTGGAAAACATCATCACAGCAGTGGTGAAGAACTTTTGGGGAAGGAAAAATGGCTTTCATCTAAATTTACCTAACGTATTTCAATTAACCAAAACTAATGACCATATTTTCCCTATTGAAAGCAGAAAATTAGTATCAAGTACATTTAATTTCATTTTCAGTGGGTAGAGGTTAATCTTTAGGGAAAGTTTAGCAGGTCTGGCATCTGTATTACTTCTTTCAAAAACCTTAGACATCTTGTGAAACATCTCTGAGAAAAACATCTACAAAGATTGTTTTTCTCTGTTGAGGAAGCATCATTTCAGCATGATGCATGCTCAATTTTCAGCACTTGCAGACTTGTCAGTATTTTACCTTAGAGCTTGTTTATACATGCAGGCACCTTCCTCCAGGCACCACCCAATCTGTCATAAACAATGGAAATAAGATGAAAGTCTGCCTGTTTTCATCTACGCAGTTTGCCAGCTCAATTTAAATCACTCTGCAGGAGGGAAACCTTAAACAATCAACGAAATTGGGAACACCTGAGTTTTGGTCAGCTTTGAATCTTTTCCAAGAGCTTCTAAAGAAACTGCTTTTAAGCCCAAGTATCTCCCTCATGACTGAAGAAGGTGAAATGAGACATTTTTTATTTGTCTGCATCTCTGAATAGATCACTTATGGAAACATTATAAATAATATAACCGGAGAGCCAACATAAGAAGGGCATGGATGTGTTGAAGCAGGTCCAGAGGAAGGCCACAAGATGATCAGAGGATGGAACACTGCTCCTATGAGGACATGCTGAGAGAGCTGGACTTACTGAGCCTGGAGAACAGAAAGCTCTGGGGAGACTTTAGAGCAGTCTTCAGTGAGTAAGGGAGGTCAACATGAAAGCTGGAGAGGGACTTCTTAAAATGGTTTCTAATGACAGGACAAGGGGGAAAGGCTTCAAACTGAAAGAGAGTAGATTTAGATATCTGGGAGGGTGGTGAGGCACAGGAACAGGTTGGCCAGAGAAGCTGTGGATGCCCCATCCCCAGAAGAGTTCAAGGCCAGATTGGATGGAGCTCTGAGCAACCTGGTCTAGTGGAAAGTTTCCCTGCCCATGGCAATGAGTCTGGAACTGAAGGATCTTTAAGGTCCATTCTAACACAAACCATCCTTTGACCCCAATATTTACTCTGGTAAGCACTGTTAGTGTAGCCAAGAAAACTCTCCCTGTGGGAAAGATCGTAAGATTAGGCCCCATATTTCTGTAATTAGTAGTTTGCACTTCTAAAAATGTTGACTTTGATTATCATTATTAAGAAGCTGACCTTACTTGCTTATTTAGGCATTACTTGTTCTTGAGGACATGGTCATGCATTCAACAGCATTCTCACAAAAAAAAGAATGGGCCTTATTAGACTCAGCACAATATTCCTTCCTCTCTTTTTATTTCCAGATGGTTTTTCATGCTCTGGCCTTCAAGGTTCTGCAGAATTAGGAATACGTTTTAGAAATACTGCTACATCTCTGTGCTGTCCTTAAGCAAGCCTTGGTACTGAAGCGTTCAGACACTTACTCTGGGGAATAAGCTGGCAAGACATACTAGTAGAGCTTTAAACTACATTTAGCAGAGAAAGAGGATGCTCTACTGGCTTATCAGTAAGGAACCAGAAACAACAGCACTGTAGGGAACAGCAGGGAAATAACTGTAAATCATCCCAAAAGAATTAGAGAGGGCTCTTCCCAGAAGATGAAGAGGTGGATAGCCCAGCTCAAGTGCCTCTACACCAATTAATGCAGCACAGGTAACAAGCAAGAGGAGCTGGAAACCACGGTGCAATTAGAGAACTATGATCTAACTGCTATCACAGAAGCATGGTGGGATGAGTTACATGACTGGAGCACTGCAGTTGAGGGCCACAAGCTTTTCAGAAGGAGGCTCGGAAGGAGGGGTGGACGTGTTGTGCTCAATGTTAAGGAAGGGTCAGATTGTGAAGAGCTGCCTCTGAGAAACAGCCACAAACAGACTGAGACCCTGTGGGTGAAAATCAAGGACAGGACTAACAAAGGACACCTGGTGACAGGGGTCTGCTATAGGTTGCCTGATTGGGGGAGCCTGTCAACAAGGCATTTTGCTTCAGATACAGGAAGCATCATGCTCACAAGCTCTCATCCTGATGGAGGACTTCAACCACCTGTCATCTGCTGGGAAATCAATACAGCAAGAAATCCAGGAGACTCCTGGAAAGTGTAGGGGACAACTTCCTGGTACAGATATTAGACAAACTAACCAGAGCTGAAACATTACTGGACCTGGTACTCACCAATGCAGTGGATGAGCACATCAAAGGAGTTAAGATCGGAGGCAGCCTTAGCTGTAACAAGGCTGGTTGAGTTTGTGATCTTGCTCAAGGAGTTTGGGCCTGGCAAGGAGCAAAATCAAGACCCTGAACTTTGCAAGAGTGGAATTCCAGCTGTTGGAAAAAACTAGTGAATGAGGTCACCTAGGTAACTTTCCTTAAGAATAGAAGGTCTGATCAGAGCTCTCTTAGAGCACAAGAGATCTTTATCCCAATGTGTAGGAAATCATGGAAGGCAGGCTGGAAACCAACATGGCTGAGCAAGTATCTGCTCATCAAACTGAGGAGTAAGAAACAAATGTGCAGCCAGTGGAGGCAGGGACAGGTAACCTGGGGAGAGTACGGGGATATAATTTGGATGTGTAGGGATGGCATCAGGAAAGTCAAGGCAAAGCTGGTACAGGACTTGACAAGAGAGGTGAATAACAAGAAGGCATTCTAAAAGTACATAAGTCAGAAAACAAAGGCCAAGTAGAGAGAATCCACCCTGGCAAGTGAGAAGGGTGAACAGGTGGTAACTGGAAGGCTGAGGTACTCATCAAGTTCTTTGCCTTAGTTTTCAATGGCAGCCAGGCTTCCCACTTCTCTCAAGATCCTAATCCTATCTGTGGGTGTTGAGGGAGCAAAGTCCTTCGCCCTATAAGCAAAGAACAGGTCTGGGATCATGTGGTGAAGCTGAACAAGTCTATGGGATCTGATGAAATGCACTTCAGGGTCCTGAGGAAAGAGGCTGATATTGCCAAGCCCCTCTCCGTCATATTTGAAAAGTCCTGGCAGACAGGTGAAGAGACTGGAAAAAGGGAAACCTCACTCCCATTTTTAAAAATGGGAGAAAGGAAGATCTGTGGAACTATAGACCAGTGAGCCTCACTTACATGTTTGGGAAGATCACGGAGTAAATCTTCCTCATAGATATGCTGAGGGACAGAAAAGACAAGGAGGTGATCTGAGGCAGCCAGCAAATTTTACTGAGAGCAAATCATGCCTGACCAATCTGGTGCTCTCCTATGATGCACTGACAGCAATGACTGACAAGGGAAGATTGACGGGTGTCTCCTATCTCCTTCTGTAAGGCCTTTATGCTCCCAAATGACATCATTACCTCCAAATTGGAGAGACATGGAT
>VXAZ01001100.1:0-13537 GCA_013399875.1 Gymnorhina tibicen | reverse complement strand
TTGTGCAATATTCTGCTTTTGATTTTTTTTACATTTAGTGCATTTTCATTGAATTTGGTATGGGTCTGGCTTGGAGTGATTAATGAAGACATTTATTTAAAAAAAGCAATGTGTTATTACTGGACTCAGTTTAAACTTCTTTTCTGTACTGTAGGCAGGGCTAATTGGTAAGAATGTATTGTTATAAATAGAATAGAGATTGACTGTCTACGTTTCACCTATCAGCCACTGAAAGTAAAATGTTTTAAATTACTTGACCCCCATACTGATTTGTACTACATTTTCTGATGGTTTTAGGGGTTCAGCATTTCTATTTTCTCAACAGTTTTCATTGTAAATACCCTTTTTAACTGAAACAAATGATTGAGCTTTAGCAATGATGATAAAAATATGATTCTCTTACGTGTCATCTTATACAGAATTATTGCATTTTTTAATATGCTAAACTATGGCATTTTAAAATGAAGATTCCTCTGAATGAAATTTTCTGTGTTTTTTAAAATTTGATGGATGAACTCTCCACCAAACTGTGTTTTTTAAATGCCTGTGGACCCAATTTCATTATATGCTTCTCTGATGAACACTGATCTCAGAATGAAATTTATTTTCTCACAGTCCACTTACCATGATGCCCTTTCATTTATCAGTGTACTGAAATTATTTCTAAAAGAATCCATGTTTGTACTGAGCTATTTCTATACATAATAAAGATCAACATCCAAGCAATAGTTTATAAATTTGGGGACTAATGTAAAATATGGCAGATATTTTAGAAAGTTCCATCTATGTTGAAGGGATTAGTACTGTTACTAAATTCTGGACTGTGAAAGGTGAAGATATAGGTCATATTTTAAGCTACTTTAAATTGTTTTTTTCTTCAGTGTATCTATGCTTATTAGCATTTCTCAATTATCTGTCCTACTGAACTTACCCATTATGGGGGAAGACATTACATAAACTACTACCAGAAGAGCAGTTCTTGTGGATGATAAAATAAAGTTCTTGTGTTGGAAGCTGGCCACTCTATCTCCACATACTTTTAAAACCTATGGTGATATACATTCAGATATGTAATTAATTTCAGTATTAAATGTATTAAATGAAAACATATTTTTCATTGCAGGTGAAGTGTGACCAATACTGGCCAAGCAGAGGCACAGAAACTTATGGGCTAATCCAAGTGACCCTTCTAGACACTGTTGAATTGGCAACATACTGTGTTCGTACATTTGCACTTTACAAGGTATATATACTTACATATACTTACTGTATACTTTTAAATTGGAAGGCTGGCAATTTTTTCACTCCCCTCCCATTCCTTCCTTCCTATCACCAGTCTCCTTTCTGTCACCTTGTCCTCCTTCTTCTTTTTGCTTTCTGCTTTCCCTGCATGCCTTTTTCCCTTCCTTCTTTACTCCCTTTCTCCTCTTCCCCTCCTTTCACTTTTCTCCCTTGTTTCCTTCTAACAGCACTGAACATTGAGACTTCTACATTTTCCTTATAACATGAAGTTTTTTAAGTTAATGCAGGGCTCTGACTGTGAAAAACCTGAATGCTAACTAAATCTCTGGCACTTGTGGTGCACAAGTGTACATTACAGTTAAAGATCTTACATTGTTTGAAACTGTAATTTGGATTTTCCTCCATAGCCTGAGTTCTTTTTTCTTCTGGCTCCAAATATTATTTAAACAATTTTCACTGGTATATATGCTTCTGCAGTTGTTTCATTGAAAAGTGCCAATATCATCTCAAGTAGCAGTTTTGTCATGAAACTTTTAAATTTCATAGAATGGCTCAAGTGAGAAAAGGGAAGTGAGGCAATTCCAGTTCACTGCCTGGCCGGACCATGGTGTCCCAGAACACCCAACACCGTTCTTAGCTTTCCTGCGACGAGTCAAGACTTGCAACCCACCTGATGCCGGACCTATGGTTGTGCATTGCAGGTAAGCCCAGCAGTTTCTTCAGAGCATGTTCTGTCAAGGTTACTGCTTTCTGTTTTGTTGCAGATGAAAGTATGATTTTCTTTCAAGCGGACTTCTGAGTCTGTCAAGGGAAAAGATGGTTGCATTGCAAATCAAGGACCTGAGTATGGCACTGCCAACTTGGGTAGGCTAGAATGATTTCGTTTGGTCTACGCACAATTAATTTAATTTTAGAACATCAAAAGATCACAAGCAAGAATGTGTGCAGGGAAATACAAATGTATCTGTGGCATTATGAATGTGATGTGCAAAACGAAGAGGATGGTATTGCCTTAAGAGCCTGAGTATTGAAGAAAGTGTGTTTTGAGCAATGAAACAGTTTTTGAAATTATTACTTATATTGTGTCAGAAAGTAGCAAACCTGAAAATTGAGATTGACAAATTCAAAGTTTCATTGAAAATAGGTAAGACCTAAATCTCTATTCAGGGTTAAAACCTCAGTTTAAGACTTTGAGGAGCTGAAAATGCAAAGGATGTACCTGGGGAACAAGCTGAACCCAGGTCCAGGGAAATGAGTGCTCCGTGCTTTTTTGCAAAGTAGCAAACCTCTTCAGGCATTATAAGGTATGAATTAATAAAATCTGAAGAAAATAAAGTTAGCGGCTCTAAGTGTTTTGGGACTAAGGAAAATGAAGAGGAAGAGATACGACTTCTATGAAACTTGCTGAACAGATCTTTGAGAAACCCATAAAATCATGTTCATAAGGACATTATCAGAACATATGTACCAATTCAGATAGAAATAAACCCTAAGATGGGTTTCCTCATTCCAGGACTATGTTGTCATATATTGTATTGCTTGCTGTGTAGCCCCTTTCAAAGCAAGTTCCTAAGATCACTGTTTTTTGTGAACTTCATTTTGGAATACCTTCAATTAGTAAGGCTGAGAGCTACTACAGACTGATCACTGAAGTTTAAAATGCTTAGCACATTTGAAAACCAGTCTTGCTTTTGTCATCCAAAACCTGAGGGATAGTAATTACAGCACACCACCATGTCTAGTTCTGACTTCTTAACATATTGATAACCCAGCCATGGAATCTGGTAATTTCAACACTTTTAAAGTGATTGCAAGAGGCTCCTGTAAACAAGACAGGAAAATAAATTCAACAGGAAAACAAAATAAGCAGAACTTCAATGCTGAAAGGCATGGACTATTTACAAAATACCAGAGAACATGGAATACAGCTATTTAACACCAGGATTAAAAATGTGGAACAATTATAAATAATAATACAAATATATTCATAAAGTTTGCTGAGTATTTCTTGGATGGAGGCAAATCTTTTTGTACTTGCATTTAAAGAGTCTTAAAACATTTGATTATTTTCTAGAATTTTAGATTACCTCAGATACAACTTCATTAACTTGATCCATATATAAAATACCTCCCTAGGTGCTCAACAATGAAGATGCTATACTCTAAATCAAAACCAAACTTAATAGAAGAAATGAATCTTCCCATTCTGGGAAAGATCTTAAGTTAATATAATAGCCTAAATTACCTCAATGCAAAAACAGGCAAAATAAATCAGTTCTTATGGCTAGTCATTGGAAAAGATGAAATAAAATGCATTGCTTGTTATCACTCAGTGGTACTGATGAAGTACAAGGCCACTATTTTCTCTTTGTCATTAGTTTTGCATGCAGATTTCATTGAAAGTGGTGGTCATATTAGGTAGTATGATTTGATGCCTGAAGGACTTTTTTTTTCCCAAATTCCTATTAATTTATTTATCAGTACTCTGCAATAAGCATAATCTGCTATACATAAGTTTTTTGCCTTGCGTATAGTTACTTGAGACAGTAAGAGTTCAGTCACTTCATACAACCTAACCTCTAAAAAACAGACTTTCACATATCCTATTATTTTAGCAAGGTTTTTAAATTCCACTCCTAACAATTTGTCTATGAGCAGAATTAATGAAACCAGGTTTCTGAAGAATTTAAAAATTTATGTCCCTGTAATTAAAAATTTTATCAGGCTGGACATTTAGCAGCAAGTGTTCTGGCCAGTCGGAAGTTTATGAATGTGCTAATTAAATCATCAGTGTAATGTGCTGACTATCCAACTGATAGACTAACAAGAAGTTACTAAAAGTGTTTCTCAGAATAGTAATTTAATGCGAGTGTCACTTTTCAGGCATATTGTAGCAACATTATATTCAGAGATTTGTATTGCCTTATCATTTTGAATTCAACATGATTTTCTTCAGGGTATCTTGTGCAGGGCAGGAGTCAGACTTCAGTAATCCATGTGGATCCCTTACAACTCAGGATATTCTGTGATTCTATGGTTACTAAATTGGTTTAAAAAATCAAAAGAGGAACAACTGTAGAGCATCACCACAGTATTTTTAGGCTAAAGGATATGTCTTTCATACAGCAACATGAAAATTCTTCCCATTTGGTTTGAAATTAAAGTACTGGACATGCACAAACACTTCATTTCAAGCTCATAAAAAATAATTTAAAACACTAAATTACAACCTCTGCACTTTACCTGGTTTTTAATTAGAACGTGCTTTCCATGTTTTTTTCCTTCTCTTCTCTGTTCCTCACTTTGTAAGTTTCTCCATTCCAGTCTTTCTTTTGCTTATTATAAATAATTTCACATTTTTATCATTTTTTTTCTCTCCAAGTCTGGACTGATCTTTATTCTGTAGACCCCTCTATGTATATTCTTTTTGTGTCCTTCAATTCCGTTGTTTCTCAAACTCATTTCACTGTTAATTATCACATTGCTGAACCATTTAATGAAATATGTTCCTACCTTTCTTAGTATTTTCTCTGAAGCAAGACTGTCATTCTAATGGTAGCATTCTCCTACTGATTTTTGTCAGACATCTCCTTTTACTGGCCTCTACTAGTCGCTTTTTTCCACTGTAATATTTTGCTGTTCTTGACAAACTTCTTGCTTTCCATTTGTTCCTTTGGTGTCCCGTAGTCTGCCTCTGCAGCCTTTTTAATATTCCTCTTGTCTTTGTTCTGTATCTTGTGTGTCATTGTCTCCCATTTTGTGTTCAAGACTACATAAATCCCTTTTCATTAAATTCACCCATTTCATCATCCAGATCTAAAAAGTGCTTAAGACTTCTCTGACTAGAGCCAAACAATTTAACACAGAACCATATCTTGTATCCTTTGCCTGTGGTAGGCAGTCTTTTGAACAATACCTCATTGAAAGAGTCATTTCAGTTCAGTTTCTAGAAGGAACACAGGATTCATAGTGGCAATTGTCAGCCATCTGAGACATCACTAATACATTCTTTTATATTTCTTCCAGTACCTACCAAACTATCAGAGCTCAGGAAATTATAATGATCACGTTATAGAAGTATAAACAGAATGGGAGTTTCAAAATGTGTTTGATACACACCTTTCAAAATGTGTTTGATAAAAAGAAAGAGTAGGCTTGAAGAATCTGTGGAAGCCTTTTTCTGCAAACTTTTAAACCATAGAAACTGGAAAAAAAAAGCTATCAGACAACTAAGTACAGGGAGAATTTATTTCTCACCCTGCATGGGTGAGGAACACAAGAGCTATCTGTCTGTATTCTGATCCTTACAGAGTAACCCCCTATTTATTTTGTATTTATAGGTAGGTATTGCAAGTGAAAGGTTTAGCCCAAGCTTTTCCTTACTGCATTTCTACCCATCTGTCTTAATACTGACCAGCAGTTGTCTTTCAGTCCGTTTCACGTTAAGGGATTAAAAGGTTTTTCTAGTTTGCTCCATGGTTTTGGGATACAGCTAAATGTCCAATAGAGAATCAAGGTAGCTGGAGACCCAGTTCATGAGTGGCCCCAGACTAGTTTGCATCAAAGCCTCATTGGTTGGTAAGCTAGTTCAATATCCTGTTCCTAGGAAATGGTTCTTGCATGTGTGAAGGATTCCTTTAATAATTTACAATGTGCTTTGTGGGAAGAAGTCTGACCTGAGAACACCTGAATACTGAAGAACCCACCCTGTAGATACTTTAATGCCCTCTATTCACATAACAGTAACCAGAAAAAGAAAGCTTAATTCTAACTAGTGAAATTAACTGCAGAAGTACGTATTACCATTCTACATGACTAAACTTGATAAGTTCTGATATATGTATGTCAAAGATATGCAAATTGAAATATTTTTAATAATTTTTGTGTGAGGATAGCAAAGAAATACAAAATTATATGATCAGAATTTCCAAAACCATTGGTAATTATTTATTACTGTTGTATATGCAGCAGAAATCTTTACATGTCATTTAGACATCTACTTTTGATAACAGTTTGATTGCCTGTACAGTATTGGATATGAATCTAATATAGATGTCAAAAACATGTTGAGAATTTCATAAGTGCATTCCACCAGTCAAAGCTCTTACTTGTTGCTGTGGTTTAACTTCAGCCAGCAGTCAAGACCCGCACAACTGCTTACTCACTCCTGTACCAGCAGGGCTGGGGAGAGAATCAGAGGGGAAAGCTGGAAAACCCGTAGGTTGGGATAAAAGCAGTTTAACAGGGAAAGCAAAAGTTGCACACACAAGAAGAAATTCAGTCACTTACTCACTGCTCCCCGTGAGCAGGCAGGAGTTCAGCCATCTCCAGGAGAGCAGGGCCCCATCACACGTAACAGTGACTTGGAACAACAAACACCATCGCTCCAAATGTCGCCCCCTTCCTTCTTCTTCCCCCCACTTTATACACCAAGCATGATGCCATATGGTTTGGAATATATCCCTTTTGGTCAGTTTGGGTCACCTGTGTCTCCTCCCAACCTCCCATGCACCCCCAACTTCCTTGAGCTGCACCACACACTGAAACAGAGAGAGGCAAGAAGTCTGTAAAGAAAATAAATTCTACGCCAGCCAAAACCAGCACTCTTGTGCAGAAGAGTTGGCAGGTTTTTAAGTGGAAAAGGTAGCTAAAATATATTCACAGGTATATTATTTTTAAGGGAAAAAAAGCGTAGATTATTGCTAAAAGAATTATGAAGCACCAAGGGAAACATCAAGGCCTAATCTAAATGCAGATTTTTTTTAATTTATGTAATCAGATATTTTGGAAGGACTGCTTCCATGAACTGGTTGTAGTAACATAAATGCATAATGCCACTGTATTCTTTTCCCAAGAGTCAAGCTTGAGTTAAAGTGTTTCGTGATCCTTATTTCTCAGTGTGAGATTTGGAAGAGAAAAGCAGATAAATTAAAGTTTGATTAAAAAAAACCCCAAAATTCCACAAATGAAATTTAGCAATCCCATCCTGTTTGTAGGTACTTTACACAATGTGTTCAAATCTTGGTTGGCTTATTTAGAGTAATTTTTCTGAAGATTTTTCTGTGGTGGTTGATGCACACAGATTTTTCATTTTGCTTTTTTTCATTTACGGTTATATTTTAAGACTACCCTTTCAGTCCCTTTGCACAGAAGTTGAGTAATACCACAATCCCACTGGTGTCTCTGTATGACTTGCCCTAATTTGCAGAGCTGATCTAGAAAAAACTGTTTCTTTAATGAAAAAATGCATGCTTAAATGCTAGGATTCTGCATTGGTGAGACTGTAATGTGTGGTCTAATGATAGCAGGGAAAACACACGTTTTTGTTTGAAGTTGGATTAGTGCAGGCAAACAGGTGCTAATCAGATCACAATAAACCAGCACTGGAGGGTGTTTGGAATTTTATGCCACTATGTTTTCAAAATATCACAGAAACTTCAGTTGTTGGTTCAGTAACACTACCTAAAAGCTTAACATGTTAGTGCAATCCCATATGTTTAAATCTTTCTTTTAATACCAGCACCAAGGGGCATATCTCTAAGATACTTTGTCAAGTTTTGGCAGGTACTGTTAATGGTGCTATTGCAAACAGAAAAACTTGGATGTTTGGAGGAATGTGACTGTTCTAAGTAAATCTGTGTCTGACTACACTAACATAACCAGTTAGCAGAGTGAAAAACAAGATAATTTTAAAAAAATAACAAAACACCATATGATATTCTATTTCCTAAAGTAGAATACTTACCTAATTTTTTTTCAGTGTTTTTGAAAAAAAAATAGAACATTTAAGAAAAAAAATATACTTATCAAAGGCAATGATTTTCCAGTGGATTGTTTTATTTCACTTCTGTATCGTTTTAACTGCTTCTCTTGCCATAGGCCTTGCAAGTGCTCATTTTTTAATCCTTGCAGTGAGTAGGTTGCAGATGACTGCCTATCCTTTTTCACGGTGGGGGGAAAAAACCTCCCCAGTACATATTCAGGAATATCACAAATAAGATTGAAAAATGCTAGAATCTTCCTCATCCCTTCCCAGGACCCTTCAATCCAGGACCCTTCCTAACTTCCTTGGACAGCTGAAAGCTCTAGAGAGGAAAAGGCAGTGAAAGCATTTTAGTATGACAAGTATTTTAATACCATAAATATTCTAAATTTTCTCTGTTTTACCCGCATGTCTGTCCAGAAGTTATTGAGTTGCTACTCTATATTAAACCGTGCTGGGTATCATGCCTATACAAAAACACTGTAATACTATTTACTCTTCAGCTGTTACCTGTGGATCACTGTACATCTCATAATTTTTTTTTCTCATAGTCATTGTTCACTAATAAAAAGCAGAAAGGGAAGATTATTATTAGAATCTCATATTGAAAAAATGTATAGTTGGTGATCCTGCTTAGGATATTTAGTTCCTCTTAATATAAAAATATAGAAATTAGTTAATGTCCATGTTTTTCCATGTATTTCATCTGTATTAACAGTCTCAGCTACTCAGACCATGCAATCAGAGTGACTGACTGGGAGTAATTTCATTTCTACACATGCCTTTATTCTTAGAATTCTGTTCTTTCTTTTCAACATGTATCTTATAGAGGATATGATACCAAGGCTTGCAGAGTTTATGCCTTGGATGCTTGATCTCTGTTTAAGGAAGTAGAACTGGATTCACTTGATTTAGAAATTTTTGGATGGTTTCTCTGTCTTTGATCAATTGTTGGAATTGCAGAATCTACTGGAAAAAGGGAGAGTCTAGAAGAAAAGGTAATAGGAAAAATTGGTATAGCAAGACACTCCTTGGTAATTTTGTAATGTATGGTATTACAGACATGGAGAGGGGATGTCATAGATGTCACAAATAGACAGGAGTTTTGATTTGCCTTCATATTCTCACCATAAAAACTTTCACGGTTACAAAAATGTAGATTCTGGAAACCTTGCAGTTGAAGACACTGGATATTTTATGCTGAGCATAAGCATAAGAGCTCTCACCTAATTACTGGGATATGTTCATGCAATTATACAGACAAAAAGCAGCATCCCCATCTGTATGCTGATAGAGCCAGTGATGGATGGGTAATGTTGGATTTTCTTTCCTGTGTTTCAAATTTAAGTGTCACTAGTTAGAATCGTCTTGATAGCAAAGATGCCATTCCCCAGCTCAGTCCCTCTTCAACTTAACAGCAGTCTGTGTCTTACTAGTTTAGGTCTCCTAATTTTTTTCCTTAAATTTAGGTACTTGAATATGAAAACCTGGAAATATGAATATGACAAGAACTACCATACCATAGTTAATGTGACAGTGTAGAGGATCCTTTAAAATTGGCCTTGATAGGTTTTTTTGCTGGAGTACGAAAATACTATGCTGTGTTATCTAGAAATCCTCCCTGAGGTGTCAGACACGAACAAACTGATGTTGATCCACTTTCAAGTTAGAAACCAGTTCTGCATAGCAAACAAGCCCTTTCTAAAACCTGAATGAAGCTGCTGTATGCACAGTATATGCTTCCATTGTTTATAAGCATTAAAACTCAGAAAATATCACTGGAACCATTATTAAAATTCAAAAACATTTAATAAAATTAATAGCAATATTTCATCACGCAGGTTCAAATAATTAAAAACACCTACTTGTGGTCTCTTTGATTAAATCAGTCATATGTGTATAAAGCCATATTTGGTTGGCACTTAGCCTGTGGTTCAGGGGATTATACCCCCCACTGGTGTGACTCAGGGCTGGATTATCTTTTGAAATCCTAAAAAGCTGCTGTGACTGCATAGGGTAAGATTTGTTTCTGGTAACAGTCAGAAATCTGTAAAGGAACATAGGGAAAGCTATTACTAAATAGAATCAGTGTTCTATCTAGGCCAGTATCCTGTCTCTGACAATGGCAAATGTCAGAAATTTCAGGGGGAAGTACAAAACTCCAATGTCAACTGTATTTCGGTAAAGTTTCCTCTCCAGCAGCAAGCAGTTAGTGACTAGCTGCTTCATGAGGACTTCTATTATTTTCCCCTTTATTCCTTTACCTACATATAGAAATTGGTGTATACTTTTTTTGCTTATATTCATGATTGTACACACATTTTAAAGAAAAAAACAGGCAGTATTAACTGTCTTTGACCTTTTTCCTTGTTTAAGTTGTTTCACGCATTAGGTTAGAAGATATTTATTTACTTCTAATTTAAATGTGTGTCCCTTCATTTCACTAAATGTCTTTGGACAAAAGGATTAAAAAAAATGTGTTATTTAATGCTGTTTCATGTTTTACATGTCTACGACTTTTCTTTGAGTTCATCATAGAAAGCTGGAATAGCAAAAGATTTTAACGCATTCCAGTGTTTGTCATGTGGAGGCAGGTGGAAGGGAGTCCTGGAAGGGAGTCCTCGCATCCCTTGACATTTTTGCTGGCTGTCTCTCTTCCTTCATTTTGTGACATATCCTTTTCTTGGTAGCCTGAGTAACAGTAACTATTCCTTTGGGATATTTTTTTTTTTTAATATATGTATTTTTTATAAGAGGTAAGGCAGTAAAAATAGTTCCCTGATTATGCCACATTTTCTTCTAAGTTGCCCAGTGGACATATTGAGGCCTGACTTTGATTTGGCCCACAAATGGTTTCAATTGAGCAGGTCTGCTGAAGACTGATGACTTTTCACTCAGCAAAATAACCTGCCCCTCATTAAAATGTAATAATTGTCTGTAAGATTTTTTTAACAAAGGCAATGCCTTTTCCATGTGTTATCTCAAATTACAAATATGTTGGTGCTGATAATTATTTCCATATATATATTATCATGTCCTACAAGGCCTGTAATTTCCTTTGACCTAAGCTGTAGTTTGATACATTATTTGATCAGCACTCTTAGTGAGTCATTTTATCCATATGTATTTAGTTAATTGGTTATTTTTCTCCCCACCCATGTTTATATATAATATACTCTACAAAGGAAAAGGAAATCTGACTGCTTGCAGCTGAGTCTAGTAAAAGAGCAATTAGGTTCTATCAGAGCCAGCAGCTGTCCGTAATGAATTCTGAATTAAAATTATGAGTGAAGAAAAGAATCCAGCCATCTGCAGGAAATGTGAAAATATTTTTATAACCCAATAGCTGAATTCTGGAAAGGGGTATCTCTGAGATTTCCCAGCTGTACCTACATTAAATTCCAGAATATCCATAGACACAGAGTATACTGGAACACATTGCATCAACTTGGCTACCCGGCGTGTTTGGCTAACTTTGAACAGGCTGTATTTTTATCTAAAGTAATCAGCATGAAAGTCTCTTTAAATCCTCTCCCCGTGTCTCTAGAAGTAAAATGCAGCTTTAAAAATAGTCCTGTTATCTTTTCATGGAGGCTTTCCAATCAGTATTCTGCCCTGAATATTAATCTTTATTCATTTTTCATACTTTTATAGACTTACTTCAGGGTCTCATCACTTATTATCAGATTTTGTCAATGAGTGCTGTTCCAAGTGAATTCTGCATTGTGATGTCTATTTCTTTTTGTCACCTGAATTTCAAAAATAATTTTTAATGTCTTAATAATACCCAAGCTCATTTTACAGCTACCTTGGAACTTCTATGCTAAAACTCCCATTATTTTCATTATAACCTGTCCACAGCTTTTGCTTGTAAGTTCAAAATCCTGAAAAAAAGGGAAGAGATTAGTGTCTAACCTCTAAATGACAACTTGTGATTAAGAAACGTGAAATGCTTAGTGGTATTAACCTTTCACAACCTGATTTTTTATGTTACAGAGAATTCATGTCAGTATAAAGATTGCAGAGGTTAAGAAACATTGTATTGAGTACCAGTAACCAAGCTCTTCAGCGGTCAGTGGAGTATTAAAAAGGGTATTTATTTTTTTCACCGCTTGGTCTAAAAAACACTGCTAGCCTTCATATGAGCTCATCAGAGAAGCCTCAGGGGTTTTTTTAACTCAGTTTTCTACTGTGTAGCATCTCACTGCATGAATACTGTATTGCAACCCTTTCTGTTTAAACCAAATCTAGAGGTGGCAACTTCATGTTTGTCTCATCCTCTGAGTGTATCCTCTAGTGTATCAGTTTTCAATTGAAAAGGAAAAGACATCCTGAGATGTAGATCCAAAACAATAGGCCTACTACTAAAGTCATATCAGCTTCAAGGTTCAGGAGTAATTTACTGGTTATTCCCAAGTTTTCAGAGTAGGGGATGATGGAGCAGGGGAGTGAGAAAAGATAAAAAAAAGATTTGTGGACAGATTCATGTGGGGCTTTGAACTGTGATTGGTACTGGAAAAGAAAAAAATCTGGCATGGACAGAGGAGTCCTGGTGATACGTCTTCCTTTGACTTTGTACTTACCAGATGAAGTCCTATGTCTGGATAACAACCTCAGACTTCCTCACTGCTCCATCAGTCTAAAACCCAAACAGAAAAAATCCCAAGAGCCACTGCTGTTAAGAAAAGGAACAATTGTTGGCCACAATAGGAATAGGAATAGGAATACAAACACCTAGAATCAGGGAAGGGTCCAGAGGACTCTGAAACTTGGAATCAGAATCTTAGTGGCTAGCAATTATTTTCAAGGTCTTCCAGTTATCCAGTACTACAGAACACATTTTTTCCCACGTTCTTTAATTCATTGTCAGATAGCATCAGTTCACCTTCCGTTACTCACACTGATAGGCTAATAGCTCTTCTCCATGAAAATGTAATCAAAGCACAGAAATAAATATTCAAAAGTACGAAGCAACTTCTCAATATATTCCACGCTGAGAATGCAAATCAGGTTGAACTGCAAAGAAAGCAACAAATAGTTGTTAGCAGCAAGCAGCATAATTTCTGTTCATTGACTTGTCTGCTGTGCTGTAATCTTCACTTTTATTTATTGACGATAGGATCGCAGTGTACTTCCTCTGCTAAATTACCCAGAAGTATAATTTTCTGTATTTACTACAGCTGTTCAGGCATAGATCTATCTTTAATTGAAGGTAACAAGTCACAGGATGTGTTTTTAAAATTAACCTTAAAATACTTTCTTTTTCTAAACTCTATTTCAGTAAATTTTAGATCAGTCTTTCTTTGGTGGAATTCTTGATGTCAAGAAGGCTTTGTGAATGCATTGTACAGTACAAAAAATGTAAAGTATACACTGAAACTCAACAAATATCACAGAGAAGATATATTTAGGATAGTTACTCTTTGATGATAAATACAGAATTCAGTACATTGCATATATAAGATTGTATTTAGAGAAGTAGGAAAATAATAAGGAGAATATCTGAGAACAGAATTAATTTTGAAATAAAAA
>VXAZ01001099.1:0-16883 GCA_013399875.1 Gymnorhina tibicen | reverse complement strand
CTTTTTTGGTTTTGATGAGATATCACAGCAAAACCCTCTGTAGAAGATTGCTTGAGAAACGTGGATTTAAAATGCTGAGATGAATATTGTAATGGATGATGACAAGATGCTGCAATGAGCTGCAATGTTAATATTTTATTAGAGGTAGCTCACAGAAAACATGTGTTAGGAATAATGTTCTTTTACAGGCTACTGTAAGCAACACTTTGAACTTGTTTCTTACATAGGAAAAAATATTCTTTTACTTTAGCATGTATACTTTGCCAAATAAATTTGTAAACTTCTTTAGGGGATTTGATTATTTTTCAAAGCCTCATTATTTGCAATAAATGTTCCTGGAAAGTAAAGACTGGTTTGTCTTGTTTACCTGTAGTTACCATTTTAAAAGAAATTACACTGGAGATTGAGATACTCCTGCTTATAAATTACTGCACTTTACTGACACAGTACAGAAAGTTACATGGAAGGAATTTCTCTATATAAATATTTCTCATGGTTATATGCCTCTGATTTTTTCCTTCTCCATAATGTTTCTGTCAAAGTTATTACTAAGAAATTAGTTAATCAAGGTAACTTATACAATGATATATCTTCATGATAATACAAAGTTGTTCTCATTGAAGTCAGTGGTACAAAATCCCATGAGGCAAAAGTAAATTCCGTGTCTGTTAAATACAGCATGTATATATAGGTCAACAGACTGTAATATTTGCATATTTTGTCCTATCTGTCTAAAAATGTTTAAGATTTTTCATACAGAATATTTTTGGAGGAAGTCAAAGCAGATGCCATGATTCATAGGAAGTTCTTGGTAGTATATATATTTCCTCAGATTAATGCAGATTTTATTGCCATTTTAACAGGTGATAAAACATACACCTTACAATGGCTTTGTTTATTATTGAATAAAAATATATATTTTTGAATGGTGATTTTAAAAGAATCCAGGGTTTGGACTGCATAAAATGACATTAATTTCTGAGTACCTTTCTATGGTTCAGAGCTCACAAATGTCTTAAATTAGTGATTTCATAGTGTAAAATTCTCAGATGTCATCATCAAGACTAACCAATGGTGCCTTATGCCAAATCAGAAATTAACACAGATGTGGACTGTTTTCATATGACAGCAGTTTCATGTGACAGGAGAAATGTGGAACCAGTTTATTTTACCCTCCAGATGGATTTTTTTAGATTGCTTTTTAACTGATCAAATCCCACATTACAAATCCAAATGAAAATGCCTATCTGTCTTGAATGGAACATCAAAGTGCTTCTATCATTGTTCCAACTGTTAATTGTAATTAATCATATTGAAGAAAGCCAAAACCTAAGCAAGGTCAGAGTCCCACTGTGTCAAGAACTGTGCAAAATATACAGTAAGAAATAACTCCTCTCCAAGGAGTTTATAGACTAGGAAGATGATGCTGACAAGCAGGAAAAAAGGAAGTAATACTATTCACATGATAATGATCTGAAGTAGATACTCTCAAGTGATTGATACGGAGTATTTCAGTAGCTGAGATACTTCTTAGGGACTTGGTTTTCTGACATCACTGTAATATGAAGCCTGATAATATCAGGAAACTCTAGGTGAACAGGCAAAACTCACTAGTTAGTTTTGAAAATTCTGCCTTTTTGCAACTGCTGTGTAATCTAAAAAGAACTGTGAGGTAGGAGTAGAACTGTGCCCTGTTATTTCTAGGCCTAAAATGACCACAAGCCTATTCTTGTACTGTGTTGTCCCTCTGAAACTGGGAAGTCTACATTAGAAGACAATATTTGTTTTTGTTCATTTTATCAGTCGTATTTTTAGTAATTTGCAAGTTGATACATTTGTGTGCTTGTATAATGCCATATAACATAATTTGTATCACTTTCTCAATAGAAAACACTGGTTATTGAAAAATGTATTCTCTCTGTGTATTCTCTTTTGCCTTGCCATACTGTGTGCTTATATTAAACTAAAACTGTGTCTTCATATTAAATGTAATTGTGGCTTAAATTACATGTGTTTGAGAATGTGATCTGTATAGAAACAGAATTTTTGAGTACTAATCCTTCCCTGTATTTTAAATCTCAGAGTTAACAATGAAATGGAGTTCATCCTTACTTGTATAAAGCAGAACTTTTCTATTTATGACCTTGCCAGACAGGACTGTCTATAGACTATGAGCATTATTCTCAGAGGAACCTTGTTCTGGCAATAACACAAAAATTGTTGTATCACAGTGATTGGTTGGAAGATTATGAAATATACTCTGATTTCCTAGAAAACTCAGACATGAAACAAAATGCAGAATAGGATGTATCTAATATTTTGAGTCAAGAAACTGTATTGTGTCTTTGAATGGGAATAGTATTCACTGCTGTTAAGATTTTGATTGGCATTTACCTATATTACAATAAAGTATATTCCTCTAAAAAACAAGATGTAGTACAAAAATGCATGCAAAGCATAGCAACCCAGTAGCAATTTAGACATATATTTAAATAACCAAGAATCATCCTCAGAGGTGTTACAGAAATAGGCTTTTATTGACGGCAGAATCTCAAAAGTCCAGAGATTTGGATAATTGTGATTCAGCTTGTTAAAATCAGGGTTGTTTCAAAGACTTTTTCCATTACTTCATGTTATAAGAACATTCTTATAAGTCCCTGATTTGAATTGGGAATGCTCTGAGATGTGACATTGTTTATGATAACGCCAATAGTAAAACTAAGCAGAGTTTTACAGCATTATACTAATGGTGCAGGGAAGCCTCAAAACCTTCACAGAAAATTGTTTTTTATTGCAGTTATGACAGGTTAAAGAAATGAGAAAATACAGCAGTGTGTCAGATGGGTTGGAACTTTTCCTACAGGAACACTACGATTGCTAGGTGAAATTTCCATCTGTACATGGGTGTTACATTTGGAAATTATGAAATTGAATACTCATTATTCTGGATTGTCCAGTTCCTGATAGGGTTCAGAAGTGATGAAGAGCATTTCTCTTTCCCCTATGTATTTGGGCTTAGGGAAACCAGCAAACAGGAATGGACAAACCACATAGCACAGTGATACATAACTGTAGCGGGTGTAGATGGCAAGGTTTTGGGATGCAGTGAGGATTTCAGGGCTGGCTGCTGTGGGAGGAGGTCGGGGGCTGCTGTGTGCTGGACACAGCTGGCTCCAGACAGCTCCACAAGCCCACTGCAAGCCATGGCTGAGTCCATCATCCAAGCTTCTGGCACAGACAGATCCCCAGAGAGACTGAGCCCTATGGATGAGCACACCAGAACATGTAACTCACTGAAGGGAACGCAGACTGTGCAGGACCCACACTGAAGCATGAGAAAAAAGCGGGAAGGTAGTAGCAGCAGAAGGAAACTACTATGTCCTGATTGTACACACTGCTCGCCATCTCACTGAAGGGACTGAGCATAACCTGTGGTGGTATCAAGGGATGGAAGACAGGTGTCTATAATGAAAAAGTGAGGTTGAGACTATGAATAGGGAATAGAGATGCTTGGAGACAAGCTGAGCATGGGAGTAAAGCTGAGCCAGGGAAAGAGGGAGTAAAGGTGTTTTCACTAAGTATATAAATGTTTGTTTCCTTTTGCTGTTGGTTTTGGGTTCAGGGTTTTTTGTTTCCCAAGACCCAGATATTGTCTGAAAATATATGTATTCATTTGCAATAAATAAAATTCTCAAAAATCTACTTTACTTTAAATTGTAGTTGGCAGGTGATCTTCTTGCCTATATTTGGACCCACAAGAAAACTCCACTGGGTGCATCACCTTTGAGAACTGGGGATATGTGCTGGTTTGGGCTGGGATAGAGTTAAGTTTAATTAAATATGTTAAGTTTAATTTATTAACTTTTAGTAAATTAGTTTCATTTTATTAATAATAGATCATATAGTGCTGTGTTTTGTATTTGTGACCAAAACAGTGTTGATAAGATGGGGATGTTTTAGCTATTGTTGAACAGCACTTGCACAGCACCTGGGTCTTTTGTGTTTCTCACACCTCCCTGCCAGTGAGTAGATTGGGGGTGCACAAGAATTTGGGAGGGGACTAGCCAGGACCGCTGACCCCAAGTGACCAAAAGGATGTTCTGTACTTTATGACATGATGCACAGTAATCGAATTTGGCAGAAACAAGGAAGAATGTTTGAAGTGGTGGTGTTTGTCTTTTCAAGTGGTGGTTACATTTCCTGGAGCTCTGCTTTCCTGGGAATGGCCGAACACCTCCCTGGATATGGGAAGCAGTGAATTAGTTTCTTGTTTTGCTTTGCTTGCATGCATGGCTTTTGCTTTTCCTATGAAACTCTCTTTATCTCAATCCATGAGTTTTCTCACTTTTGCCCTTCCAGGTCTCTCCCCATCACTCTTGGGAAGAGCGAGCAAGCTGTGTGGTCTTCAGCTGCCTACTGGGGTTAACCCGCAACAGGACATCTCTGATGTACCTGTCACAAGCACAACCCATTCCAACATCGCCAACAGGAGGCACCACCATCCGGGGTGTTTCTTGGGCCTTGCTGATTCCTGCTGCTTCTAGAGACTGGGCTGTCTCCTGGACTATAATGGGAAAAACACTGTTGTAAATCATTATCATTCACCTCACTATACTTGTAAAATGCTTTGATGTTATTTGCCTCTTTGGCATTCAGCCACAACTCTGCTGGATTGGAAATACATACTGCTTCAACTGTGCATATTCTGCCTGAATCTGCTTCTGTATCATAGCTGCAGACAGCTCAGCTCATACAGTCTAAGCTGTGTCTGACATCCTATTTGAAGAAAGTAAGACCTATGCCATAAAATGACACATAATACTTACGTATTTGCCAACTTCCCTACATGGAATTCATCCCACGTTTTACTGAATGAAAGGTTTTAAAAGGAAACAGAATTTTTCATAGAGAAATGACTTGAGGAATTTAGTATATTTGACCATGATATTTGAAATTTTTTTTTCCTAAATAATCCATTTACTTGTGTTTATAGTGTACATTTTTGCATGTACACTGTAAACCAAAACATTTTTCTGTGCTATTTTTCTGACCTTAAAGAGAAAGGGAAAGAACACAGGGCTCGAGGTGAGCAGAGCAGAGTGGGACAATCCCCTCCCTTGCCTGGCTGGCGATGCTGTGCCTGATGCACCCCAGGACACGCTTGGCCCTCCTGGCTGCCAGGGCACTGCTGACTCATATTCAACTTTCTGTCAACCAGGTCCCCCAGGTCCCTTGCCATGGCACTGCTTTCCAGAGTTTTGTTCCCTAGTCTGTCCGTACATCCAGGGTTGTCCCATCCCAGGTGCAGAATCCAGCACTTGACTGTTAAATTTCATATGGTCGGTGATTGCCAAGTCCTCCAATTNCATATGGTCGGTGATTGCCAAGTCCTCCAATTTGTTTAGGTCTCGTTGCAGGGGGCTCTCTGCCTTTGAGGTAGTCAACAGCTCCTCCCAGTTTAGTACCTGCAAACTTAGCAACCCTTCCAGTCCTGTGTCCAAGTCCTTAATGAAGACGTTGAAGAGCACGGGGCCTAGGGTAGAGCCCTGCAGAACCCCACTAGTGACAGATCACCAGTCTGATGTCACCATTCACTACAACCCTTTTTTGCCTGACCCATGAACCAGTTGCTCACCCATCACATGATGTGTTTATCCAGCTGTGTGCTGGACATTTTATCCAAAAGGATACTGTGAGAGACAGTATCAACAGCTTTACTGAAGTCCAGAAAGATTATATCTACTGGCTTTCCTAGATCAGCTAGGTGGGTTACCTAGGTGGTTTACTGTACAAGAAAATCAGATTTGACAAGCAGGACTTTCCCCTCATGAAGCTGTGCTGGCTGTGACCAAGAACTGCATTGTCCTTCAGTGACAAAAAACTGCGTTATCCTTCCGTTTTTTTTCAATATCTCCCATAATTTTACCAGTCTCTGAAGTGAGACTGACAGGCCTGTAGTTTCTAGGGTCATCTTTCTTACCCTGCTTGAAAACTGGTAAAACGCTAGCCAGCTTACAGTAGACTGGGACGTAGATCAAGTGAAAAGGTCTGTGCCTCTTGTAGTTTTGGAAAAAAAATCAAACCTGAAGAGAAAAGGCCAATGCTATAAATAGTGCCAAAATACCTTAAAAACATTCTCACAATGCATAGAACTTTTCTAAAATGCTTGCTACAAGGTCTCAGTCCCTCCTACTGAAGTCAATAGGAGAGCTTTTTCCATTGACCTTGCCAGGTTCATGAGTTCAGGACAGCAATTAAGATAGTTGAAAAAACATCCCAGTGTTTTAAGCTGACCAAAAAAAGAGTATGATATTCTCACAAGAGAGGCTGTTCTTCAGAGGTTTCCTAAGCAGTGTTACAGATCTGAAAGTAACTCAAAATAGCTCAGATAAGCTTTTGCTAGTATTCAAATGCGTAAGATATTGTTCTTATTCTTTGAAGATTTTGCACTTCTATCACCATCTGTTACAGAGCTATTTCTATTCCATATACACATATGAATGCTATTCTGTTAAGTATAATTTGATGTGATGCACATGAAAAATACTTAAAAGAATTAATTTTTAGCAAGGGTGGTTTTTTTTTTCCTTTGCATTTTCTTCTTGTCTGTAAAAGTTTATTCCTTCAGTAGACTGGGTTTTGTGTCTGTTATTAATTTTTCCAATTTCTTTCATATTCCATTTTGTGATTCAATACACATAAACTTTTAATAAGTCTATTCTAGTTCTTGAAAACTGCTTCATTTTTGTATTCATTGTGTTAAAACGATTATACAGTGTAATCTGGATGATTCCATACATTGAGATAATTATTATCACAATGACAATATCTATTGAGATACTTTGGGACATTTAGGAAATTATTTTCACTTCTTCATTGCTTTCTTCTCTTACCTAGTTCCACAACTATTTTTCGCATGGATATGTCAGAAATTTGTGCATACCAGGTATAGCATGGTCATCTGGAAGATGTTCTTTTCCTGTTTGTTCCACAAACATTTATTACATTTAGGATTGGCCTTTTCCAGATGATCTCCTTCATTTACTGGTGCTTACTCTGCTCCCTATAGTGTGACAGTTGATAATTCAAAATCTAAAGACGAGAACAAGGAAATGACACAGTAATGCCAAATTCTGGGATGGCTATGGAAACAAAGTATTTACCTTTTGTCTTATCAACTCAAATCTCAATTTCTTCTGATGTCTGTGCAAATGCCATCAAATAGGACAGAAATGTCTTTGTTCAACAATAAATGTTTCTTAGTGGAAATTTTCTGTCCTAATTTCTCCATCATGCACTGAGTCTGTGCAGGGAGGACCAATGTCCTGGATGGAAGGTGAGAACAGAGATAGTAGCATGGTGCTCATTCAGGCTGACAGCTGAGTGCACAATAATATCATTGGTTTAGTACAAAATGGATTGCAGAAATTTGTAAAACTGTGGGGAAGTAAGGAATATTCTTTTTCTAGAGCTGAGTCTTAGGAGGACTTAAATTCCGCTTGTGATACAGCACCTTTACTATGGATCTTTCTTGGTAATAATTTTATTTTTACTTGATATGAAAGCTATTTTTTCTTCTTCATTTAGTTAATTAGAAAAGAAGCTTTTTCTTTCTTTGATAGTAATTTTCCTTTTCAGTACACTGCTCTGTGTGGTCTCTTTGCTGTAGTATGGCCTTTGTCTTCCATCATAAGCTTGCTAAAATTGCCTTTTATGCAAGCCACTGAAGAAGTGGCAGTAGTGCAATGCTAAAAGGTGCATGCTGTCTCTGCAGACACATGCTTAACATAAACTGTGTGCATCCTTAAACCTGTTATAATACTTCATGAATTTAGACACAGATTGTTAAGGTACAGATTTGGTTGTGTTAGTGCCAAAACATGCCCTCGGGGTGCAGGCTTACTGAGAGCAATTTACATTGCATGTTTCAGTCCTCAAAATGAATTTGTGCCACAAAAAACAGCATAGGACTTTTCTCCACATCCTCCTTTCAACCACATAATCTGGAAGAAAGCTAGTAGAAGCACTTCCATATGGAAAAAAGATAGCTGCAGCCAAAACAAGTTGTTCAGCTTATTAGAATCAGTATGAATAAGTTCATTGAAAATTTGGCATGTCTTAATGTTATTTTCTAAAGAAATGATTAAATGTTGATCATATTTATCATTTAAATGAGATTTTGAACAAATGACAAAATATTTTGTGCCTCAGGGCATAAATATTTTTACTATGTGAAAGTTTAAATTGTTGTGATAGTTTCCAAGTTTTGTGAACGGCAGCGTTTTAAAGCTAGTAAAAGCAAGAAATAATAATAAAAAAGCCCTAATACGCCAAAGTCCAAATTAGAAACTTACCTTTCAGGAAAAGATGCAATGGGTAATTAATTTTACTCTTACTGGTAAAATACAAAAGATTTTTAAAAGTTTTAAAATTTATAAGCAAATCAAACAAGCATGAATTGTGTGTTAGGCAACACGGGTGATCTGTATTTGTGGCTGTCATGAAGACACCTGTGAGATGTCTTTGCTTCCCTGCACTGTGAAGATGCATTTTGATGAACAGGTTCATTCAAACTACACTGAGCAGGAGTTGTCCTATATATGGAGGAAGAATATATTTTGATTACCATTCAACTAACTCTGTTCATGGACCATTGACTTTGAACAGAAAGGAATGAAGTTAGGAGCTGTGGATATGTCCACCTCTATACAGAACTCTATGCATTTTATGTCCCAGTTCTGTCCTCTGGAATAATGATGCAAATTTCTAAAATTGCCAATTTTATGTTCCCACCCTACTCAGTACTTGTCATGCCACACCCGGAGTTCTGTGTCCAGTCGCAGTCCCCACAATTCACGAAAGACATAGACAGACTGGAAAGGGTCCAAAGGAGTCCATGAAGATGACCAAAGGGCTGGAGAACCTGCCCTTTGAGTAAAGACTGAAGGAGATACATCACCTCACCCTGGAGAAGAGAAAGTTTGGGGAGAACTCATCACAGTATACTAAATTGTAAAGGACAGCTACAAAGACGACAGAGGAGAAGACAAGACACAATGGGGACAAGTTGCATGCGGAGAGGTTTCATCCCAATATAAGAAAAACATTTTTACAGTAATAACAGTCATTCCTCACAACAACATCCCTAGGGACATGGTAGAGTTCCCAACACAAGAGGTTTACAAGATGATCTCATCTAGACTCCGTTTCCTGTGAAAGGTTAGACCAGAAGATCTTCTAAGATCCCTTCCAACCTGTGTTGTTCTATGACTCTATGACTTAAATACTTTCCACTTGAAAAGGCCAGTGTGGTTCTTATATTTGGTGTCCTGCTTCTTATTTAACCATCACTACATAAACAGAATTTTTCCCTTAGTTTTAAAAATTCAGCTATTTTTTAAGTTACTGGTTATTAAGGTAACAGTCAATATAAGTAAACTAAAAGAATATAAAGATATTTATGTCAAGGAAGAGAACATTTGGTGTTTTCTAGCTGAATAGTTAAGAGCCTAATTTGCAAAATGCATCAGAATCAAAATTCATTTCTGATTCTTATTCAAGATATGAATTGCAGCTCTTGTATTATGTCCAAACAGGCTTTCCGTTAGATGATCTTTCTGTCTGGCAGAGATTATTTTAATATTTTAGCAAATGTTACTGGCATAGGCAGTATCCACTGAGATACTTCTCTTTGAATAACTTGTTTTTAGCTTAAGACTATCAGGTATTTAGTCCTTATTGCCAATTACCTAAACAGCACTTCCACTGCCATAAAGGGTAATTATGGCCACCCTGCACCACAAAACTAACTTTGTCTGTCTATAAAATATTTTTCATCACATATAATTTCCATTATATTTTGGCAGACCAGACTTACGTATATATAAATATTTGTGGTTGATAATCTACCAAATCTATTTATTTTAGACCTTGAATTACGTTATTTTGAGGCAGAATAAGTTGCTTTTTAGACCTCATAGTGAGAGAGGTTTGCAGATTCATGTATGCTTTTCTGTCATTTCCGATGCAAGTCTTTCATGGAATGCACATTGCTGAGTGAGTCTGGCCTGCTTTCTATGGTGCCTTCCCTCCCTTTCTTTACTACTTTCTCTAACATATGGTTTGTTTTATATAACTGAATCAAAGAGCCTACAATTTCTCATGCAGAGCTAAACCATGCAACATACCGTGTCTGTGGTCTACTTTCAGAATGATATTAAGAAGAAAAGGAGAAAACAGAGAATGCTCTTGATGAGCTATAACTGAGTCTGCCTCTTCACTTGCTCTGTTTTGTCATCAGCATACTGCCTGAACTCTATGTCTTTCCCTTTCTGGGGAAAGATTTTGTCGCCAGCTGGAAGAATGATGCAGGGAAGGACCATGAAGTTCACCTTCAGCAGATATGGCTGACTAAGGCTGACTAAGCCTCTTCACTAAGCAGACAGTAGTCATGAATGCACTGTTACTTTCTCTTTCTTTTTCAGCCCCTTAGTGCCCCTTTAACAGCTCTTACAAAACCTGCCTACTTTCCCAAGAAGCTGTCTCCCTGTTTAGAATGATGTTGTCTGTCACAGGATCACTTCAGCCAATTTCTCACTCCTCTGACAAAAGGCCTCAGAAAGATAACACCTAGTCACAGAATCTCTGCCTTCTGTCTTCCAGCACAATATTATCTTTTGGGCTATAACCTCATGACATGCATGAAAACATTTTAATGCTGCTGCAATAGATCTGACTCTAGAGAGAATGCTAATATTAACATGTATTTGAACTGGTATGTATGGTTTGGGTCTTCTTTTTAAAATGCATGTAGGACTTTCATGGATTCATGATAAAGGATTTCATGGATAAAGGATTCATTTTCCCATGTATTCTGCTTCTATTTATTCAATTTTAGGGCTGCGGATCATCCTAAAAAATGAAATGTTATATGCTAATGAGGGGCTGTGGTATGTTTGTGTTGATTTTTTATCACTTGCCAGTGCATCAGGATTTGGAACAAAAGGAATCACAGTCTGGAAAATAATGTTTTACACATATGTTCTATGCTAGAATGATGTCTAGCACAGCAAAATCCTTTTCTGTGATTACTGACCTTAGATTTTATGGCACACAAATAAAATGTAAATGTTTCAGGCCAGCTCTTACCATGACTGATAAGACTACCAGAAAAGTTTTGAACAACTGCAGTATCAGGCCAGTGGCTTTACCACACACAACATTTAAAAAGGAGACATTTTTTCTTTCTCAAGCTGTGACACTCGGTTCCTTCTACGCCCTTAAGACCCCAGGAAGCACTGAGTGTTTTGGTTTGTCTGTCTTTCAGCACTGCAAGGTACTTTTAAGTAGAAAGGCTGAGGTGTTTTGCTGTTGAAATGTGACACAATAATAAACTGCTTGAGAATATTTTAGCCATGAATGAGGTAGTGTACTAAGTGCGTACCGACCTAACCTACTCCCACTTTTTCACCTTCTTTTTTTACCTTAAATAAGGAGAGATGGCATTCTTCTTGTCCCACTCGCTCTTCTGTCTGAGTAAGGAGGATAAAGATAATGCAAGCAATAAATTGTTCAGTTACAGTTGCAGTTCTGGATTGGAACACGTTGGATTCTCCAAACACATAACAGAAATAGGTTCTTGGCTGTATTAAACCAGCCAGTGGGAAATCCATCAGATCCTGAGGGCAAGCCACATATCACATCTGGCTAAAATTCAGAAACTGACAGAGTTTCACTGCTTTGGGAAATTTAAAGTGAATGTGAAGTTCAACTTCATCAACAATTTTAGTTACTTCTTGGGAAATAAATATAATGCAGATGTCTAGCATTTGCAGTCCTGTACCAAAACCTGTAAATCAAGAAGTAAAACACTCCTAGTTTTCACTGAGCATTTTGTTTCATTATATTCCTGGATCCCTTAATTTTTCTCCTTAAAATACTGATTGCAAATATGAAAAGTTTGTGTAATGTTAAATAGTGTATGTTTGTACGTCTGCTTGATCACAATACTGTTTTAAAACACATGAAATTGTGAGATAGGCAATTTAAATGTTAACTCAAACAAAAGAAAAGGGGTGGATTTACACTCGGGCTGTGCTAACCTTTTATGATTAAGCATCCAGCAAGACAGTAAAAAACACTCCCATAATAAAATTGTTTTCTCTTTTTCATATATGATAGCTTGCTTTGAATAGCAGTTTTTTAGAACGTAAATCTGTTCTACAGAAAATACTGTCATACTATAGAAATTACCACGTCAAACTGCTGTTAATCAGAGAGTTGCCTGTTAAATTCAGCCAAGAAATACACAGCAGTAAGCACTGTTGCTTTCATGGCCTACCTTACTGAATGAGATAGTTTAATAAACTGACTGTTTCTAAACATGCCTTCAGTGTCATGCTTCATGTATTTGTTTTGTACCACCTGTTTTTTTCCTGTCCTTACTAATCTCAGATTACCCATCATGTGTCTCTTTCTTTTTTTTCTCTAGTCCATGCCTGAAAGTCCATTTTCCTTTTTATCCATAGCTGAAACTCTTACTTGGAGTTTGACTGGATTTTATCTTTACTAGTACAACTCCCTTTGAGCTTTCTCTAATTCACATGACTTTGTCTGAGACTTTTTAACCACCCTAATGTTTTCCAATTGCTTATCATGCTCTTAGTCACTTTTTTTGCTGTGGAGGAGATATAATGTAAGTTTCTGAACTCTCTTATTAGCCAGGAAACCTGAGAGTCAGATTTTCATCTGAGCTATTTTGACTGAAGATTGCATTAGCATCTAATTTGGAAGCATTTTGCTTAGCTAGCAATTTGACTCCATTTCAGTCATGTAAATGGAAAACTGAGGCAGAGATTCATAACCTAACTCTGTATGGTGTTTTCTGCTAATATTTTTGTGATTGTAGTGAGGTGGGTGTCTTCCAAGTAGCAAGTGAATGAAAAGGAGAAGTATCCTCAAGTTGCACCAGGGGAGGTAAAGATTGGATCTTAGGAAAAATTTCTTCACTGACAGGGGTATCAAGCATTGGAAAACCTGCCAGGGGGACAGCTGAGTCACCATCCCTGGAGGTATTTAAAAAGTATGCAGATGTGGTGGTTAGGGACCTGGTTCAGAGGTGAACTTGCAATATAGGATTTATGGTTGCACCTGATAATTTAAAGGGTCTTTTCTAACTGAAATGATTCTACGATTGTACTAAAGTTGCAATGAAATGAGGAGCAGAAACTGTTAGAGTAGGAAATAAGGAATCCCCAAGTTTGGGGGGCTTTTTTAAGAATAAGTTTGTGGCCACACTTTTCAAAACTGCTTCTTTTACATGTCTTACCATTCTTCAGGTGCTGCATTACAGAAGCCATCAGTGTAGTTCCCCTTATTGCACATGGTCCTCACTGCACTGGTGTTCTTAAAATCTTAGATTGGTTTCAATACTGAACAAAATACCAATGTGTTTCTAAGATGCAGGATTACACACACATTATTCATATATGAGACACTAAAAAGAATTCCTTGTAAATTGCTGTCTGAGTTTGCTCTCTGTATGTTCTGGTATTGATATCATGGTTTTGTAGGTGGTTCTCTGCAAAATGACTCCACCTATTTCACAGAAAGCTTTGTCTTCTAAATGACATTTTGATGATGATTTCAGTTCGGTAGTTTGCCAAAAAACATTAATTTTTGTGCTAGAAATGAGGTGGTCCTAAGAGGTATATATCATTAATCTGCAGTTTTCAAATAACCATGGTAATATTTTTCTCTCGTAGATATTTCCTTTCTTTAAATAAAGTACAGCTACTATTTTTAAATAGGAGCTGTGTTTGATAATAAGATAATGCCAAATTTGAATTTTGTCCAGTATTTCAATGTAATGGGCCACAATGAAAATCGTATTTTCAAAAATATTGATGAGTCAGTTTTGGTAGGGAAAAAGGCTCCTTGTTTTTGAAAAATAAATGTACATCATCTAATATTCACACCCTGAGAGAAGCACAATTCCTAGGGAGCAGATATCTTTGTCCCTGATCATTGACAAAGACTGAGAGGTGTGCACAATTCAGTGTTCAGCCTTCATACTTCAGCATACCCTCTTAGAGGTTGTGCAGTTTTGTTTTCTCTGGGGTTGTCTTTAGGACATCAGACAGGATCCATTAATCTTAATAAGATTTACTGAATCAGAGAGAAATCAGAGTATTTGAATGAAAAGTAGTAGCTTGCTTACAATACATAAGTTACACACAGGAAATTTGGAAAGGTATTTCACATCTGAAGTCTGATGACACAATTCATAAACATGTTAGGTGAAGTTTCAAAACAATTTTTGAAGATTTTTGAGAGATTTTTATTTGCTAGGAAAGCTACATGGATTCTGACTCTAAATTTCTGTGGAAGTTTCCACTAGCTATGTTTTCTCATAGGCCATTTACAATGGCTTCAATTGATCCCCAGTGCTAAGGGCAACACCTTTATGACTGTTATGAGAATAATAGTCTTATTATTGTTTTTTTCTGCAGCAAATAGCTTATGCTGTGATCTCTGTCAGCAGCAGCAGCAAAGGCTGTTTCTGAAGGATCTCTTAAACTTTCCCTATATTTTTCCACTCTGCTGTGAAGCAGAAATGATTGCCATTGAATAGTCACAAAAGCTCCCACAGTGAAGGCAACTATGTGAAGCATATCTTTAAAAGCACAAGAAATGTGCATATTCACCTAAGAAGTATCCTCTTGTGATAACATACCAAGACATGAGTTTGAATCTGTATCTGATTAAATTTTAGAACTTGAACCATGTATAATTAACAAACGGCATGTGGTACTTCGTCCTGATGACACATCCTATCTGTTTAAAAGCAATTTCTCAAAGAAAGATGATATCTATATTTCTAAGACTTTGGCAGTCCAAAACAGCAGTTTAGAATAAACTTGAAACATAAAAAAAGTATTTTTAGTGTTTCTGCTAAAATGCAAATGAGATCTTTCCAATATTAGGAATCTAGCAACAAACACAGTTTCACTATATAAAATAAGTGTAGCACAGTTTATAAATATTCTAGTAATTAAAAACATTCCTTAAATTTATGCTTAGAACTAGTAGTGAATTTCCTCTTTAACAAATGTATTCTGATGTGTTCACTTTTAAACTACATCTTAGGAAATCTATATAAATGAACAGAGATGATGAAATGTGTATTCCATTAAAAAAATACCATATGGCTCGGAATTTACTGTGTTACAAAATGAGAAACTGAAGGAGATGGGGTCTATATTTCTCTTAATGCGCATGTGCAATTTCCATTAAAATTAATGATATGCATAGCCCAAGAACACATAGCATCTCAAGTTTAAGATTGCATCCTGGTTTTGTACTCTTTAGAGGTGGATCATTTAAAGAGTAACACATAAAGCCCCAATACCTTATTATCCTGCAGACTCTGTTAGGAAAGTTTGAAAAGTTGTTCCCTTGTACAATTAGAGTTTAGCTCAGAATATGAAATTCAAGTTAAATATGAATTCTTGTCTGCTTAATTTTTTTTGTTTGTCAAACCCTGACCACAGCATGCTTTGTGTCTTTAGACAGGTTAGCAGTAGTAAACCCCTTGTGTAATTTGTTAAATCAAGGGGTTTATAAGAGGCCTTGCTTTTATTATACTACTGAAATCTTCCTTAGTTGCTGAGTACAATGACAAGTTCCATCATCATGTCGTCTCTAAAAACCAAGGCACTATAAGGCATCCCCACTTAACACACTGTATATCTTAAAATAAATATTTAATTATTTACAGAGGTTCTACCTCATGGAGGCCCCTAGGAACAGTGGCTCCTTGTCTTGTCATGGAAATCCTTGTAATGCAGAGGAGACAGACTGTAACGGCAACTAATTAGTATTTACATCTAAAAAAACAGTGTTCATATTTTTTTGATAAGTTGCTGACAAATAATGTTACAATGTATATTATGCAGTGGATTGCAATATTCCTGGTGCAGAACAGCCTTTGATGAGAGAAGACTCTAAGATAAGGAAGTAAACTCCTGCACAGTGTGCACATCTTTTCATCAACATACAGTGAAAAAATGTCAGATAAGATACAGTCATGAGAGAGCTGATTAAGGAAAGAAAAACATGCCCTTTCTCAATTTTAAGTGCATAAATGACATTCTGTTCCTTCTGTGCTTCTAGAAGCCCTTGTCCTGCAAACAGATATGTGGAAACCTTTTTTCTTCTCCAGCAAAAGGGGTTATTCATCTGAATGCATTGTTTGTCAGCTGACCCTATTTTAATGATTTCTTTTTTTAATATTTGCAACATCAACCAAGTGTCATTGTATCTCAGCTGTTGGAGAGGGGAATATTTTATGACCAGTCCCCTCCGTAGAGTTGTATTGCATGCGTTTTCATCAATACAACCAAACTTCTATGAAAAAATCCAATCGAACAAAGAAACCAACCAACCAAACCCTAACAAACAACCTTGCTGTGCTATGCAGGTAAATGAAAAAGAAAGTAGAAATAAAAATGTAATTTTTAGAAACCTGTGAGCCAGGATAGACCTGCTGGGGGAAGGAACAGATTTAACACACATGGTAAAGATATCAATAGCTGTGATTTTGCACTCTAATTTATTTTTTGTATCTCTTTTTTCAGATGTGGTGTTTCTGTTGGTACATTTTCAACCATAAAATGCTTGTGCAGTGAATGGAATTCAATTAATCACTTAATATGTCAGAGAAAACAATTGAAAATGGAGCGCTAGAGAACTTCAAAGTATTTCATCCTATCTGTATCAATAAGCATGGAGTGCTACAAGCATATCAACTTCCCTCATTGGGATGGCAATGGAAATGCCTACAGTGTTCTGCAGAAATAGGAGTAGTTTAAAAAGGTATGTTC
>VXAZ01001095.1:17983-28037 GCA_013399875.1 Gymnorhina tibicen | reverse complement strand
GGGGGAAATGCCGATGTCCGGGATGTGGAGAGGTTGGGCCGATCCCGGCTCAGGTCCCGTCTCCCCCACGGAGCTTCCCGGGGCCGGGCCTGGATCGGGACACGGGAACGGGGCCAAAACTTCGGGATGGAGGGAGAGCGGGACAGGGAACGCGGAATATCCTTGGAGCAAGTTCAGTCTGGGGGGGATTTGTGGGGCCACGGAGGGTGGAAAAAACGGGAAGAAGACGAGGAATTTTGGGAACGGGGCAGGCAGGATACCGGGATAAGGAGACGCGGGGAGGAATCCTCATTTTTGGGGTGGGATTTTGCGGCTGATCGGGCTCGGAATTCCCGCCGGAGTTTGGGGGATGCGGATGAAAGAAATTTTGGGATCGGCCCCTCTGAGAGCCTGGAAAAAGGGGAACGCGGAGCGCGTGGATTTTCCTGCTGCCTCTCCGGGACAATCCCGGCGGAAGTCGTGGACAGAGGGCAGAGCCAAGCCAGGGAAAAAATGGGAATTACCCGTGGAAAAGCCCCGGGAGAGGGCGGGGAAGGCGGAACATCCCTGTGCACAAACGGGCGAGTCCTGCGCGGAGCGGGGATCCCGGAATTCCGCACGAAACGCCCGGAACAAGCCGAATTCCCGGAAAAACATCCTGGGAACGAGCTCCTCTTTTCCAGGCGGAGGAGACAGCGGTGGGGGGCGTTCGTTTGATTCCGCCCAAATCCCTGGCACCTCTCCCCTCCCGTTCCCCGGGAACGCCGGGATCCGGGAAGACCGAGCGCTCCCGGCGGGATTTTTCCAGGGAGATCGCTTTTAAGGAGCGCTGTTGTAGCCGGAAATCAGGGAATTTAACCTAACAAGGCCCCGCCGGGCCGGGGGGACGAATAAATCTCCCTTCCCGCCTCTTAATTTTTCCCGGGAAAGCGGCGGAGAGGCGACCCCCGAGGCCATCCCTCATCCTGACACATCCGCGGCCTGGCCCCTGCCTGAACCCTGAGCAGAAATCCAGGGAAAAAAAAAAATTCCCGGGAAAACGGGCCGTGCCTCCCGCGGAACTCCGGGAGGGTTTCGGAGGGGGGAGTTCGGAAGGGTTCTCATCCCGAAAAATCATGGGCGGGTGTTTTCCGTGTTTTTTTTCCCTCGTGCGGGGCGGGGTTCGCTCCCTCGGAGCGCTCGGGGGTTGGGGGGGATCCGGCCGAATTCCACGCTGGAATGGTTGGGGGTTTTCCTTGTCCCTCGGCCGAGGAAAGAGCGAGCCGGGAATGCTTCGGCTTCGGGAAAATTTGGGAAGGAGTGGCTCAAGCGGGAGACCAAGGAAAGGGAAAAACGCCCCCTCAAAAATCCGACTGCATCCGTGAAGACGGATAATGCTGGAATTTTTGGGATTTGGCCTTTCCCAAGCCGACAAGGAAAGAGCGAGCCGGGAATGCTTCGGCTTCGGGAAGATTTGGGAAGGAATGGCTCAAGCGGGAGACCAAGGAAAGGGAAAAACGCCCCCCCAAAAATCCGCCTGCATCCCAGGCTGGGCGCGGATGAGGCCGGAATTCCGGCTTTCAGCTCCGAGCTGCGAGGAAAAGGAGCCGGAGCTTTCCGCAGGAGTTAAAAATAACGCCCGGAGCCCGGACGAAGAGCGGGACGAGCCAATGGAATGAAGGATTCGGGAATGGGATGGATTAACCCCCGCTTGAGGCATCTCCGAGCTGCTATCCACGGATTCCAGGCGGGATTCCGGGCCGCGATTCCAGCGGCAAGAGGAGGATTTGGCTCCAGTTATCCCGTCCGGAGCCATCCCGTGGAAAGACGCGGAGCAGGAGAAGGAAATGTTGGACGCCGTTCCCGAATTATCCCTGTTATCCAGAGATCAAAGGAGAGGGGAGGCTGCTCATCCCGGAATTCCGGGGAAAGGAAATTTCGGGCTGAAAACCTCCGGGCCCTGAGGGTTTTCCATGATTTCCGCCACGTTTTCGGAAGGATTTTGGGGCTCCTTTTTTTTTTTTTGGGAGAAGCTTTTCCCTCTCCCTCTTTTCATAAACGAGCGTCACGTTTTCCCCTCAGGAATATCCTTTGGAAGTCAGGAGCAATTTCCAGGACGGAATTCCAAGGGAAAGCTCTCCCTCACCCAAGAGGCCCCAAAAATGGATTTCTCCCGTTTCCCGCAAACAAGGTTTCCCTTCATTCCCGAATTTTTTTCCCTCCCCTTGAACCCCTGAGGAGCTGAGAAACCTTGGAAAAGTGACCTGGGTGTCCTCTTGGATGAACTCCCGGCCCGAGCGGGAAAAAATTCCCTGTTTTTCCAGCTGAGACGACAGAAATCACCGTCGCTTCCCCGGGAAGAATTCCCTCGGGATTGAGTTTAGCCGTGCCCAAGCAAAAGGCGTCACCTGCCCAGCTTTTCCAGCTTTTCCGGCTTTTCCGGCTTTTCCAGCTTTTCCGGCTTTTCCTTCGCTCCTTGAATTCACTCCAAACACGCGGCCGTTTGGGATCCACCCGGGAAACCCTGCGGAATGCTCCGGGAAGGGCTGGTCAGGTGGGAAAACCGGGAATTAAAGAGACGCCAAGCCCTCCGTGCCGGTCCGAAGGAAGGATTCGGATCCACGGAGCCCGGAATTCCGGAATTGTTCAGGGTGGGAAAACCCTCCCGGGTCGAATCCCAGGCCGCCGCTGATCCACGTCCCTGGGTGCCACTTCTGCACGGATTTAAATCCCTCCGGGAATGAGGACTCCGCCCCTGCCCTGGGATCCTTTCCCAACGCTTGACGACCTTTTCCGCGAGGAAATATTCCCTAAAATCCAACCTGACACTCCCCCCGGCTGGAATATTCCCACTTTTTGGGACTGTCCTGCTGGAATAAAAACGACCTCACTCAGCTCAGCTCCCAGCTGGAATTAAACGAGGAACGAGGCTGGGATTTCCTCCGTTCCCGTTTTTCTTGCCCTTTTCAGGAATGCCCGTCCAGGAAAAGAACCCGGAGCCGCTTTGTCTCCTTCTCCTCGCGCGGAATTCCGCGGGAAAAGCGGGATGGGGACCGGCGCGGGGCGCGGAGATCCAGTAGGGATCTCTCCATCGCCGGAACCGTTCCCATTCCCATTCCCAAAAAACCCAGCCGGGCGTTTTCAAAACAAATAAAATTCCCCATTTTTTTCGGTCTTCCCCGCGCGCCAGAACCGCTCGAAATCCGGCCAAAAAAACGGCGGGAATTTTTCCCCTCGTTTTTTTTTTTCCCTGCTTCCCAACCAAAATCTCGCTCCGGAGCCTCCCTCTCCGTCGTTTTCCGGCCGCTTCTCCCGCCGGTTTCCACGGCTCCCTTTCCCCATCCATTCCCTGACATCCCGCTTGTTGCTCTGGGCTCCCGCGCCGGGATTTGTCGGGAATTACAACGGAGCCTCCGTTCCCGGCGTGGCCGCGGAGTCGCCTCCCGACGAATTCCGTCGGAATCCGTCCGTCCCTCTTCTCCTAATCTACAACGTAAATAAATCCCCGCGGGAAAAATGATTATTCCCCGGGATTTATTTGACAAGTCGGGATTTCCCGACATCCGGCGAGGCCGGGGCTTTCGCTTCCGAGCTTTTCTCGGATGTGGATGGATACCGATGGAAAAATCCGGCTCCTCGTGGAGAAAATTCCCGCCGGAAACCGCTCCAAACCTGTCCCCGGGAGCTGGAAAAGCCTCGTGCCGTGGAAGGGCTTCTGGACCCGCGGGGGGGAATCTCATTTTCCTTCCGAAAAATTCCCGCTGGATTCCCCGGAACGTTTCCGCCTCTCCCCATCCGGGACCCGCCGGAGCCGCCGTTATCCCGGGGGATGACCCCTGTGGAATTCCCAGATTGTTTTGGGCTCGTTCCGGGTCCGGCGTGGAAGGAGCCACGAATTCCCTCCACCTCGGGATACTGGGAAAAATTTCCGTTTTTGTTTCGGAACCCTGGGATCTTCCGGAAAATTCCTCCGGGATCCTCAAGTCCGAGGGCCGGCCCGCAAATCCCGAGCGGATCCGGGATTTCCAGGAATCCGAGATCCCCACGGCTTTCCCGGGCAGCCTTTTCCGCGGCTTCCCAACCCTTCCGGGGAGGAAACGTTCCTGAAAATCCAACCCGGAATTTCCCCCTGCTGCGACTTGAGGCCGTTTCCCCCTCGTCCCGTCTCCCGTTTGCCGGGAATTCTTGGAACGTTCGTATCCCTGCTGGGAGCGAGACCAATCCGACGCCGAGCCGGGAGACAGGGAAGACCTGGGGGAGGCGGCGCGTTCCCGGAGAAAATCCGTGGGAAGGGATTTTCCCTTCCCAACCCCCTTTTCCCTCGTTGGAATCGAGGGAAAAACAGGGAAACGCAGCCGCCAGGAGGATTTTGGGATCCGCCTGGAATTTGATCCCCGAGTTCCACCTGGAGATGAGCCAAAATCACCGTTCCCTAAAAACCCGCGCTTTTCCCGGGAGTTTTCCTGACTGGGATCAGCTCCGGGTTGAGGCAACTTTTAGGAGTTTTCCGTTCGGGATGAAATTCCCTTTTTTTTGGGCGTTGCTGTGGAATTTTGGTTCCTTTGGGTGGTTCGTTATTTGGATTTCGGGGAGGGGGGGAAAAAATTCCCGTGTTTCCCAGAGAACCCCCCTTCCCCCCCAAAATCCCGGGATTTGAGGTGGAGATTAAAAGAGGGAATCCAAGATTTTAAGGAGCGAAGGGAGCTGGGAAGGAGGGAAAAATTCCGCCTCCCTCCCCGAACCCCTTTGTTTTTCCCGAAGTTTTTCTCTTTCCTGCGGATCCGGAGGGGGGGGAAAAAAAAAAAAAAGGAATCTGCCAAAAAAATTTGGGAAGCAGCAGGTGACGAAGAGCTCGGTCGCCGGGAAGAGCCCCCGGATGATCCAGGGCCTTTCCGAAGGGATCGGCGTCATTCCGGCTCCTCTCCCCTACGGATTTCTTGGAGCCTCGCGCTTCGGGAATGTCACCGGAGCTGCCCGGGGTCGATTTTCCCGGGAAAGGTCACCCCCGGTGCTCCGTCAAAAAGCTCCTTTCGCCTTTTTTTCCGGGAAAAAAACCCAAAAAAAAAGCGGGAACCTTGAGTCGTCCCGACTGGAAAAAGGAATTGTTGGTGTTGGAATTCCTTTGGGAATTCTCGCCCTTCGGAGCAGAGTTCCCCCAGGCTGAGCTCCTGCCTCCAACCGGACAAAATCCCTTTAGGATCCTAAAAGCGCCGGGAATGAAAACCGGGAAAGCGCCGATCCCTGGGAAACCGCTCCGAGGCTTTCCCGCCTCCGCCTCATCCCAAGCCACGGGAAGAGAAAGCGGAAATTTCCCGGAGCACCCAGCAGCTCCGGGAAATGTTTCATCCCTCTTTCCCAACAGCCCCGGGAGCGCGGAGCCTTTCGGCTTGGGTTCGGGAACGCGCGGAAAACCGGGAAAACCGGGAAAACCCGCGGCCGGCACAAGGAATCAGCGAAAGCCGAGGGCGTTCCTGAGTTTCCTCCGGGAGAAATCGGGGCTGGAATTCCCCGGGATTTCCCCGGAGAAGCTGCCGGGCACAGGAAGTTTTTGGCTCAAACCGGTGCCGGGAGCATCCTGAAGTTTTCCTGCGGTTTTTGGGGAAATAATCCCGGGAATGCTCTCGGCGTCGCCGGTGAATTCGTCCCGAAATTAAAAAATTTAAAAAAAAAAAAATCACCGGAAAAAGTCGAAAATTCCTAATCCGGACGTTCTGTTTTCCCTCAAAATTCCGCTTTCGGGTTTGGGATTTTCTTTCCCGCTCGGATTTAAAATTCCAAATTCCGCGATTCAGACCCGGAATAAATTTTTTTTTTTTTTTTTTTTTTTTTTTTTTGGAGAACCAAAAATGGGAAAAAAAAAAAAAAAAAAAAACACCACAAAAAAAAAACTCCGCCCCAGGAATTCCAGAACGAATTCCCGTTTTTTTTTCCGGATTCCCAGTTAAAATCGGTCGCTCCCGGGGTCAAATCCAAAATCCTTTCCCTCCAAAGGGTCCGAAATTATCCCAATTATTCATCCAAACAAACAAAAAAAAAAAACCACAAGGAAAACACCGGAGCAGAAGGAAAAGCGTTCAGTGAATCCCGCGCCTCCGGATAAGGACGGTTTTCCAAGGACGAGGCTCAGCCACGGGAATTATGGGATGGCGTTCCCGTGGCCTGTGCTGGGCGGGAATTCAGACTCCAAAAAAAAAGCTGGAATTTTTTTTTCCCCGCTCTGGTTTCCAGCCAAAAACTTTGGGATGCCTTTGGAATTTCTCCTCCCCGGGCTGGGTTTGATCCGGAAGGGCTTCGGGAAAAGCCTTTTCCGGGAAAATCCTCTCCGGAATTCCGAGGTTCATAAACCAGAGGTTTCGGAGGGGATTTTTTTTTTGCCTCTTCTTGGATTTTTTTTTTAATGTGGAATTAATTGGGGCTTCTGTTTTTAATTAATCAAATTAATGTTAATAAATGACAAACATTTAATTAATTTAATTTGTTAATTAATTGGCTTTACTAATTTTTTTTGGTCTTTAATTAATTGGGGGTTTTGTCTTTATTTAATCGTCTTTTTTTAATTGAACTGGATTTTTTTTTTTGGTCTTGAATTAATTGGGGGTTCTGTTTTTAATTAATCAAATTAATGTTAATAAATGGATTAATTTTAATTAATTTAATTTGTTAATTAATTGCGGGTTTTTTTTTCTTTAATTAATTGGGGGTTTTGTCTTTATTTAATTGTCTTTTTTTAATTGAACTGGATTTTTTTTTTTGGTCTTGAATTAATTATTGGGGGTTCTATCTTTAATTAATTGGCTTTTTGTCTTTAATTAATTGGGGTTTTTATCTTTAATTAATCGGCTTCTTTGTCTCTAATTAATTGGGGTTTTTTATCTTTAATTAATCGGCTTCTTTGTCTCTAATTAATTGGGGTTTTTTATCTTTAATTAATTGGCTTTTTTGTCCTTGATTAATTGGGAGCTTTGTCTTTCATTAATTGCCTTTTTTCTTTTAATTAATTGGGGATTTTTTTCCTTTAATTAATTGGCTTTTTTGCCGTTAATTAACCCTTTCCGTCGCGCTTGGAACGCCTGAGGTGGGGCCCAATCCCAGCTGGGAAAAGGAGGGAATTAATCCAGTTTATCCGGCTCCAGTTAATCCCGGTTTTCCTCGGGAAAAGCGGGAAGAATCCTTCTCTCCCCCGCCCTAACCACGGCACCCATTCCACACGAATTCCCTGCTCCAAGGCCTTCCCGGGAACTAAAAAAAAAACCACGGAAAACCCCCCGAAATATTAAATACGGGAATATTTTTTTTAATCTGATTTGTCGGGATTTTGAATCCCGAAAAATTCTCGGAGCGGACGGGAGACGATTCCAAAAATCCGGCTCCGGTTCGTAGGACCCGACCCTCGGTCCCTTCCCGTTCTCCTGGAATTCTTCGGCGGGAGAGGGATGCTCCAGATCCCGACATTCCTGCCGCGCTTTCCGGGAATTAAATTTTGCCCTTTTGGGACGCTCCGTTCCGGGGTGAAAAGGGATAAAATTTGGGATGGAAATGAATGATGGAGTTATTCCCAACCGGAATTAATTCTACAGCAGATTTGATATCAAATAATCCAAACTGTCCGTCCCGTTTCCGGCAAAAAAGCCGGAAAAAAAACTCGGGCGCCGCGTTCGGCCTGGATGAGAAGCGGGGGCTCGGCAGAATTCCCTCATCCGTGGCTCCCTGGATTAAGGAATTTTTAGGGATTTCTCTCTGAGGGCCGAGAACTCCGGGAGAAAAGGGGCGGGAAAATTCCTGCGTGCGTTTCCCGGGTGGAATTATACGACTCGTTCCCGCAGGATTTGCCGCTCGCCATCCTTTTTTTTGGCGGGAACGATCCCTCGATCCCTGGATCCCTGGATCCCTGGATTTGGGATCGGATCGGGGAGGTGGGGGAGGATTTACGGCCGCGGCCCCTTTTCCCGTTATTCCAAAGGACGCGCGGCTCATCCCATAAAAAACCTGGATGCCCTGCTCGGAGCTGAGGCGGCAGAGCCGGGTTCACCCTTCGGAATCCGGCGCCAAACATCCACGGATCCGTGTGGGATCCGTCCCTTTCCTCCCGGCCGTGACGCGGCTCCCGGGAAACGGATCGCCGCCGGCGAAATCCTCCAACGATCCCCAAAAACGCGTGGGAGAAATCCCGAAAAAAGCGACGCTTATCCGAAAAGGAAGGCCCGGTATTCCCAGCTTGTCTGTGCTTCCCAGAAAACCCAGGGATCATCAGGCTGCGAATCCCGGGACAAAGGGCGTTGGCGTGGCTGGGGATTGCAGATGGATCCCCCCGGGAGCCAGGGAATTGTCACCGGGATTGTCCCTGCTCCCGTTCCCGGGAAAACCTCCGGATATTCCCGAGCCGGAGGCTGGAGATCTCCTTTATTCCTTTGGATCACGGATTTGATAATTCCGGTTGCAGCTGGAGCCGGGATCGAAGGTCCGACTTTGACCTCTCCGACAGGAAAAAACCTGGATCCCTAAAATTCCCCGGGAATCCCCGGAGGAGGAGGCAGGGACGGGAGTCCCTCCAGCCCGCCCTGAAGGAGGAAATTCCTTAAGGATCCTCCGGGATAACTCCAGCTGACTCCACCGGAGGATTTCCAGGGGGCTGAAAACAAAGGATAATTGGTATCCCGGTGGGGCCGGCGGCGAAATTCCAAAGGCCTGGAGCTGGCGGAGGGAGCCGCCGGTGCGGAGACTTAATTGCAATTAACCCCCGGCTTCGGCACTCGGCTCCCGGATTGCCGGGAAGTTCTTCTTCCCGAGGGATTCCACCGGGAAACGGCGCTGGGAAATCCAGTCCGGGAGTCCGGAAAACTCCGGCTCTGCCCTTCCCGGCGGGGCTCCGCTGCGGAATTCCATCATTTCTGCTCTGCCTGCGGCTGGGTTTATCAGGGAACACAGCCCCGGGCACCTCTCCCGGCCTCCCGTGGAATTCCAGCCTTCCCCGGTCTCCCGGCTTCCCTCTGTCCCGCCAGCGTGGATCTGCACGGGGATAATTCGGCTTTGCTCCTCTTGGAGTGCCAGCTTGAATTAATTTGGTTCGGGTGGGAAAGGATCTTAAATCCCATCCCATTCCCACCCCATCCATGGGCAGGGACACCTCCCACTGTCCCAGGTGGATCCAAGCCCCAGTGTCCAGCCTGGCCTTGGACGCTCCCAGGGATCCAGGGGCAGCCACAGCTGCTCTGGGAATTCCAGCCCAGCCCCTCCCCCCCCTCCCAGCCAGGAATTCCCAATTCCCAAGATCCCAGCCCAAGCTCCCCTTTCCCAGTGGGAAGCCATTCCCTGGGTCCCGCCAAAACTCCCTCTCCATCCCATTTTTATCCCGTCCCGCAGGGGAGCCCCAAATTCCGAGGAGCGGAGTGACCTGACCGGGTGAGCAGGACATTCCCAGCCTTCCCGCCGGCACCCGGAATCTCCCGGCGGGAGCTCTGACAGGTTTGCCATTCCCACAGGAATCGCCGCCCGTATTCCAAATCCGTAAAGCCGCGATCGCCGATTAGGAGCCAATTATCGGAAGCAGATTCATTAAGGATTAACGAGGGGGAACGCAGGGAACGACAAAACCCCTCGCTAATCTCCGGGATGGTTTTGATAAACCCTCAAAAACCGGGAATGGCGGCTCGGGAAAAATCCTTATCCAATAAATCTGATGGGGGGGGGGTTTAATAGGAGAGTTATGGCATGTTTAATTATTATTAGGAACACATTCCTTGGAAATTGTCCCCTGTCCCGGATCCTTCTCTCGGCCACCGCGGGATCAAACAAACACAGATGTTTTCCCAACCGGCCGGGAGCGCGGATTTGGAAAAGGATACATCGGTTTGTTATCCCTTTTTCCTTTTTTTTCCCTCCCCTTTTTTCCAGGGAATGCCGCAGAGCGTCTCTGCTTGCTCCCCATTCCTGGCATATCCCGGAGGTTTCTCATTCCTGCCTCGCGTGGGCTCGGCCAGCACGGAACCAACAAAACAACCCAGGGATCGTCAGAATCCCTGGATTTTATGGCATCCCCCCCTCCTCCTACCCCGGCTCTCCTCCGGCTGTTCCGTAAACAAGGAAACCGGAGAGCGCT
>VXAZ01001081.1:0-33354 GCA_013399875.1 Gymnorhina tibicen | reverse complement strand
TGTTTTCAAACCAACACACTCATCTAGTCCCAACTGCCTTATTACATTTTCATGTTGCTTTTGCCATCCAGCAGTTGGTGGTGATTATGACTTGAAAAGTTAATATTCATGCTGGAACAGAAAAATACCTTCTTTCTTCAGCTTTTGCTAAAGTCCACAACACTGATTTCCAGAGAAAATGCCATCACTGTGAACAGGAGTTTCACAGTAAAGGCACACAAGATCATGCTTGGAGGCCAGGACTGGAAAGAAAAATCCTTAACTGTCTACATCTGACTCCAGCACTTGCTCTAAGGTGGGTACTGCGTGCCCTGACTCCCTGCCTTTCCCAAAGGTGTTCTTTTTAGATTGTCTTGAAAATCTGTGATGCTATGGGCACATCTGTACAGATCAGTGTGGGAGTTACAGGCAGGATAAGCCTTTCTATATGGTCAGATCTTTGTGTGGTTAAGAAGCTACTGAGCTGCAGTTAGTGGCACTATGAGGGTTTATAATCTACTTTGGGGTTAAGAAGTGGTAAATGATGCCTCTCTGGATTGCATTGAAACAGGCTATGAGTGCTTATTTACATCATGAAAGCTGGAGGATGGTGACAGATGAGGCAGCTGTGGAAACTGCACAGTTTGTACATCTGTCCCTCCAGCTGCAATAGAAGAAGCCACTCTCACCTCCAGACTTAGCACAGGTACTTCCAAGACCTTTCTACAGCTCAAAAGGTGACTCACAGTATTAGAAATACTGTTGAAAACACTCTTGTACCCTTTGAATCAGACCCTTTGTGAAATAAGTCCCCTTTTAGTCAAAGATATGTTTTTACATGCTCTGTAAGTCCATCTCTTTACCCATTTCCAGCACAAGGTGAATCTATTTTTTCTTGCTTGACATATAACTTTTTGTAGGCATTAAAGTGTCCACAAGTGCAGGGTAAAAGCGATTGAGCATTTATACCCGGTAAATGGGATTCAAATGCTGGACCTTTCTCAGTCACTAGTAGTCACTGGATGCCTCTGTCACTCACAGTTACCTAAATTTTGGGTTTTTCTGGTATGATAAAAATCAAAATCATGCTCCTAAATTGTAACTTTTTCCCAGGAGCTGTGTGATGGAGAACCCAGATGATATCCCATGTGAATCTGAAAAACATTACAGTCATCTTTCTGGAGTTAGCGCATACAAGCTAATTACAGTCCGTGAGCAGAAAAACACTTTATACACGTTTGAAATTAGTGTGACTAGAAGTAAGAAATTAAAGTGATAGCAGCAGGCTGCAGGTTTCACAGTATATCTATGGAGTTAGCACCTAAACTCCTGTTTTCTGCAGCAAAATATAAGCATCAGGTTTCTCCTTAGCAGCACATGTCAGATGATGGCTGCTTCTGACTCTTTCTGGAAACCAAAGGGACCAAAGCTCTTCCTACAGAGCACTCAGCTCTACAGAGGGTCTACATGTGAGAGATTATCATGTTCCCTACAGGCTCCTTGCACATTTGCTATGTTATTTCCCCCTCTCTGTTGAAGTAATAAATCCTTTGGGGGACGAGCTGCCTCTCACTGTGGTATAGAATAGAATTTTGCTTCCAACCTCAGTGGAGGCTTTAATCTGCTACTGTAAGATAAATGATAGCTGATAACTACAGTATAGATGCTCTATGGTCTTTGGAATGATCACCTGTCTGCTAAATTAGTGTTTCAGATGTCTCAGCTAAGGTTTATTTGTTTCTTGTTTATTTATTAAATGAGAATACTTGTGCCCAAAGGTAAGCAATCAAAATTATTAGCTTTCATTTGGAGGAACAGATGTCATTTTAACCCCAGCTTTTGTTGTTGGCTACAGTTGGCAGACCCTCACGCAGAGACAGAGTTTTTTGATTTGTTCAAGTAACAGATCATTAAACACAACACCAGGCAAACCCAGGGAACTAGGAAAATTTGTAGAGAATTCCTCCAAAATACTTCAGCTGCAAGTCAGAACATACCTGTCACTTGTTCACTCTGACCCACTGAGTTAATCAATAAATACACTGAGCAATTTAGTAGGTAGCTGATGCCAGCTCCTGTGGGTACAGGTAAGAAGTGTACTTGATGCTACAAAGAGCAAAGTTGGTAAATTTGCTGTGGAATCACAAAAAGGATCCTTTTCTTTAGTGATTTCTAACTGACAAACCTCTTGCAACATACACTTTAAAAAGCCTTTTCCATTAATTCAGGGTTCACAAGTGATTAACAGGATTATCAGCCCTGAGGCATGAGATGCACAAAACACATACCGGAAAAACAGAAACTTGAGAAAACCTCCTATTTCCCAGAACCTCCTTCTCTCCCATCACTTTCACAAAACATTAACCTCAAGGCTCACCCACCCTTTCATTTCTCAAACTGTGAGCAAAGGAGAAGCCTCAGAATCTGAGATACCAACAAGCAGAATGTAAAGGGGCAGTGCTGGGACAAGATGAGTGGTCCTGCCCTCACTAGCATCCCTCCAAAACAGAGGTACCCTTAGGGATACCCCTCAGCCCATAAAGTGCATCCTGGGGAGGCAGTTCTGAATTCTGCTCAGACCTACAGCAAATCTGGCTGCAATATGCACTGAAATTTTATAAGCCATTTCAAACAAAGAGAAGCATTTACCTTGTTCTAATGTCTTACTAAAGTTGAAAACCTGCAGGAGTTTTCCTGTGTGAACTGTTTTTAATTACTGCTGTTTTCTTTTAGCTTAAATCAGAACATGGAACACCAGCTTTGACATTCATCTCCAGGCAAAATGCTGACACTGTGAAGGGTGTGACATCATCAAAGTGTTCTGATGTGTTTCATCATAGTTACTCTTTTTATTGCATTCTGTAAAAATGTAAAGAAAAATTAAAACCACTTAAATATTCAGTCTGGAAAAAATTAGAAGCTGTTCTCATGAAGTAAAATTCTGACAAAAACTTTGAGGGGTCACATTATGGCCTGATGTCCTGCAGCAATGAAGCTCATACAACTGTACTGTTTATGTGCAACCAGTCCTAGTACTTATTTCTCTCTTCCAGCAAAACTCACATCCCAAAATCAGCCAAATTTGAGTAGAGATTTTGCACACCTCTTAAGCTTGCTGGGTAGAATAGACAGCTGGGTAGAAAACCCACTTCTTTTGCAGAGTGTATTATGTTTTCATGTTTTGTTTATGGCATTAGTTTATTTAGGGTGAGAACAGCCTGCTGGGAGCTACTTTAGTATGAGAAAAAATAACTTTGTCACTGGACAGTGGATACAATGTATTTTCCAAGTTTCTTTCCAGAGGTTGTTTTCTACAAAATTCTTTTTTTCTCTCAGAGGGATGAAGTACACGAAGCTTATCATAATAACCCAGACAGCAGAGGGATCCTGGCTTTGGAGGAGTAGAGGACACTATCAGTAGTAGAGAAAAAGTTACATATGAATAGAGCATGATTTTGCTCTACACCCCTCTGCAGATTGACAGGCGACAGTGTGTTTTGGTAATAATAATCCATCAGAAAACAAGTTCCCATCCCCCCAAATGATAAACCCATTTGAAAGTGCAATTGAAACTGATTGATGTCCAATTTCATGAGAGGTGGCCTAAGGCAGAGAGCTGCACATGACTAACAATTGCTCCACAGCACACAGCACTTGGCTTTTGATATTTTTCTCATTAAAGGAAAAGTCCTAGGATGGGTTAAACAAGTGACAGTGCAGGAATGAGAAGCAGCAATGTCTCCCTGCAGTAAAGGGCAGCTGTACTCCCTCCTCCTGCCCAGTCCTCCCAGGCTGGAAAGCAGGGGCACAGTCTCCATTTACCTCCTCTACTGTTTATTTCATGCACTCTTAAAATACACATTCCTTTTGTCAATAATCACAAAAGAGGAAGTAATCAGTGAAGTAATGCATTTTGCTTAGAAAGAAGTGTAAATTCTCTCACTTTGAAGCATAACCAAATTCTCACCTCCAGAAGTTAGTAGACTTTTCTTAGAGGGCAATTTTTTGTATAAATGTACAGTTTCTTTCTGACCACCTCCAGACTTGGGGATAATAACTTGAAAGTAGGTCAAATGGGTCAAACCAAAGGTCTGCAGAGGTCAGTATTCTCCCTCTAATTGTGAATATGGAAGTAGGCTGTTCTGTATCCTGTTAATTATTGTTATTTGTTGTCCCCTGGTATCAGTTGTTTTTCCCCTTGTTTTTTTTCACTTTTCTCTTTTTGCACTTTCGTGCCCTATAAGACTTCAGTGTTTCCTTAGGTTCATGCCTGGCCATACGAGGAGGGTCCAGCATGAAATGGATGGGAGAGCACAGGAACAGAGCAAAGAGTCAGACTTTTCCACATGGGATGGAGTCCTAGCCTTCTCCCCCTATTATGTTTGTGGCATCTGGGTTTACTCTCTTAAGCTGCAAAGCAGAGATTTTGCTGCTCTGCATCAAAACACCTGTGAATACAGACTGCAAACCATGACCTGAATCTATAATGGATGACTCCTGAAACTGTTCAGAGATGCTCCATGAATATTTTAGTTAGAGATAGGTAATAACTCAGCCTACAAATACAATATATAGTTGCCTGTTACATGGCCAATGAACAGGTGTAGAATGGTAAATAAACAGCATTTGTCTCCATTTTTCCAAAGAATGCCTGAACTTTCTTTGTGACTTTTGAATACATGGAAGAATAAAGTGTCTTTACTCTTGTAGGGCAGCTTTGACTCTGGTTCCACTAATTTTAGTGGGGTTGAGAGATGTTCAGGAAATCAGGTCTTGCATGGGGTCTTATATTTGAAATTTTTTCTCAGTGTCTATAAACAGAAAAGCTTCATCTTAATCTACACAAACTGTATTTTCTCTTGTTTTTGTCTGGTTGTCATCAAAAGCAAGGTGTGATTTATCAATATAAAGCAAAACCAGATGAGAATTTAAAAACTATGTACATTGTTTCTAAAACTTAGAACAGGTGTAGTATTTATTTCCTACATAGTATCACTGATAGAGGTATCAGTGTTTTGTGACTTCAGTTATTGAAAACTACAGGTAACAAAATTTCTTCAGTACTTGAATTTTCAGTGCTTCACTATAAAATAGTGTCTGAGAAACCAAGTAGAATGTGCATCTTATACTTGCATTCAAGAAATATTATATATGTTACTTTGAACATACTGGGGAAAAGACTACTCTAGAGCTAAGGAACTGATGACCTAAAGAAGTTATGAATACAAACTCTTCAACTAGGAATATAAAAAATAGATCATATTCATAATACAGAAGAATCTCTAAAAACTTAACTGGGATGAAGCTCTGACTTTTATCCTTTCCCTGTCTGTGGATTTGGGTGTTCCCCAATGTCTTTCAGGAAATATTTTTACATGGCGCTTTAGCCTTAGGAGCAGTCTTCCAGTCTATAAACTCCACATATAACGTCTGTTGGCTTGCATTTGTCTCATCAAAATTTACACTGTAAATTACACCCCCTTTCTCAGTTACAAAAAGACACCTCTAGAGTGGCTTCACTGAAGATAGCAGGACAGTCCCAGCTAGGACCTAGGTTATGGCAGGATGTTCTTGTCAGTTGACCCAGAGGAGTCAGGAAAGGTGGGTAAGATACAAATCTGACCTTTTGAACTGAAATCTTGCTCAGAGATTCCAGCTAGAAAGCATTGTCCCTTTTTCCCTATTTGACCTTGTCATAGGTTGAATGGGAGCTTCCGACAAGCCCTGCCTTAGGTGAAGAGTTTTGGCAGCAGCTTGAATTTAGGCAGCCTGCACCTAAATCGCTTCAGCCCACAAGTTGTCAAGAATGGCAAATTAGGTCTATTATAAAATGAATTACTTATTGAATAGACAGGAGATTAAGAGTCAAAAGGCCTTAAACTGAGTTACTTACTACACAGTATAAGACAAAAAAGAACTACTAGTAGATTACATGAAACAGTGCACAAGATTAGGGTACCTATATTAAAGCTAGCAAAGAAATAGTTTAGATTAGGAGTCAGTGTAATTTACCACCGAAATGACGACAGTGTTCACAGAGTCCTTTCACTCAATCCCTAGCAGAGTAACCACAAAGAGCCAGCGTCATGATTTTGGGGAGAAAGCTCCACATGTTTCCAGGGAATGTGCAGAAGATTTCTGCTTTGTGAAAGTTTGGTGAGGCTTTTATAGTTTGTGAAGTGTCTGTCAGTCAGAAATTCCAGCTTATATTTCTACATGTGCTTCCACAGCGCCTGTCACCTGAAAGCATCAATTCCATGGTGCTGAAATAACTCACTGCAAGGCAAACTGTCATGATGGAGTCATTTCACCAAGGCTCATGTGAGGCTTCTGTGAGAGAGACATGCCCTGAGTTATTTCATCAGCTAAAGAGCAACAGATAAGCTCTCCTGTGGCAAGGGGACATGCCCTGCTACAGACTTTGCCATGAACCTCGCAAACTGAAAAATCCAAGGCAAATGAGTGAGCTGGTGGTCACAGGGATGGCTTTTGTCTACTCTAAAAATGTCATGGCCAAACAGTGTGACTGGTCAAATGTCAGTTTTGCATGTCTTAGCAGAGATAAAGAGATTTTTTTACATTGTGAAAATCTCAGCTGGAGGAAAGAGAGTTTACTACCTTAACAGGAACAGACAAAGTAAAGATGAGGCATTTACTTTTATTAATAAGTCAAAAACCTGCATCTTGAAGTCCATATTCCAAGTATTAAATTTGACTGTTACCTCCACTTTAATATTCAGGAAAGCTGAAAAGACACCAGGGATACAGGCAACCAAATGCTCGGAATTAAATAGAATCAATAGAATATATAGCAAGTACTAAAGCTCAGAAAAAAAGTCAGGATATGCCAATGTAATTGATATTCCTGTACATTAAGACATAGCCTTTTAAAACATGATATTACACTATTTTATTTAAGAACTCTTAACCCATCATTGCTGGATACTTTACTCTTCTCACTAAACACCTATAGACTCCAGACTAAATTACTTGACATAATTTCAGATCCTAAGGTGAACACAACACTAAAATTTTCCCTGTTGCCACTCCGTGCATTACTATAGCACTGCTTGGGGGAGGTCATCAAGTTCAGAAGTGGAAGGTCCAACACGAAAAACTCAGGTCTGTCTGTGAGAACACGGTGTGAGTGACTATCCGTAGGGATAACTGGCATCTCCAGCATTACACTGAGCTACTTCGAACAAGGAGGACAGATACAAGTCTGCCAAGAAAGAAGCTGGTAGTGTCTGTCACTGGAAATGTAGGGGAAGGTCCAAGTATCGGCTCTGACTCCAAGCCCCTGCTTTGCTGCAGAGTACATGACAGACCATGCAGCAGCAGTGGTCCTTGGAAAAAAAAGCAGCAATCCAGAAGAACTTAAGTAATATCCATTTGCCATCTGACTGCTAGGAGCCAGACACTTGCCTCCATGATGGCATCTTTGAAAATCTCCACAAAGCAGTTTCTCAGAAGTCTGCAGTTACCAAGTGCCAGTGCCCCCCTTCACAATGCTAAGATGGTGAAGTGCATTATTTATGGATTCAAATGCTACATTCTTCTTTCAAAATAATCATTGTATAATTGGGATAATGCCCTTGATTATCTGCCTAAGTGACACTTGGGTAGTAAATAACTCTTGGCTTTCAGCCGTTTGCTCAATAATCAGAGCTGACTGAAAAGTTACCATCAAGGCATTCAAGAATAACTAATCTTTTCAAATAAACAAAAAATTTCACAGTAGTACTCATCTTCCTTATAATATTTTATAGTATTTTAGGTCAAAATAAGAAAAAACTGTCTTTTCCCCCTTTTAAAAACTTTTGCAATAATGTACAAAGCAATTATGACAATATTTTCCACCTTTTCTCCTCATTAACCTCTTCCCATCATCAATCCCCTTGTGTAAGTAGATGACTGTCAAGATTGCAACAGGGACAATGTGTAAACATAGTGTTCATGCCACTGCAGCCTTGGGAAGGTTTCAGAAGGAAGTTAAGAAAAGGTCTCCAGATTCCAGAGAGCTTTACAATGCGAAACAGGGGAAACTGAATCAATCTAGCATCTAAAAGAGAGGGTTAAGACTATGATAAACTTACTGGATGTGTTCACAGTGCCATAGTGGAAGTAAATATACCCAAGTTATGGTAGCATCTCTGTACCTGTACAGCCACAGTAACATGTGTTTGGCATGGTAATTAACTCTGAGTTAATTATCTCTGAGTTAATTAACTCAGGAATTAACACAGCTTTCAGAGCAAATTTTGCAGAGAGCACTGAGTCCTGGTTTTGCTGCACTGAAGGAGCAGAGGACTCGAGAAGTTTGAAGCCATCTGCTACACTGGAAAGGATTTTTCCCTCTTGACTTCTATGTCTAAACTTTTGATAAATGTATGGAAACTGTCCTTCCGCCCTGCACTGAAAAACAAAATTTCAAATCCAGTCCTTAAAACACCTTGCAGAACCAGACCCAAGGGCAGGAATTGCACCACTGAAATATCGTAGATTATGATATATGGAATACTTGTGAAACAACAGGTCAACATCAACACATCCACAGTGCACCCCAGCACTGAGCAGCTGTGTGAGGGCAAAGACTCAGACACCTGTGACTGCATGTGGATACACCTCTTCAGGCTTACCATCTCTGGCACTCTTGCAATATAACAAATCGCTGCGTCTCAGTGCAGGATTTGCTTAATAGCAAACTCTTGCCTCTTGGCAAATCGCACACAATTTCTCATTACGGGATTACAAAGATCTTTTCCCGTAAGTATCCAGCATTTCTGCTGGCAGGGCTGAGCTCCAAACAAGAGCAGAAGCATCTCCTATGAAGTTTTCAATCAAGTTTTCTCTAGGCATTTAACACCTTCTGTTTTACTACTCCTGAGCAGAGTCTGCATCTGTTGCTATTTGTCTGTGTGGGCTTTATTTCCACATTTGTAAAACATGATTACAGCAATTCTTTACATCACAGTGATGTGACTTGACTAGATTCCAACAGAGTGAGCAGCTTACGATTCAACATTTCAGGAGAGATTCCCCCAGACAAAATGGTGATTTAAGTATGGAAAGATTCAATGACCAAAAGAACCCCTCAAAATATAGTTCCATACATGACATTCTGGTGAGGCTAGAAGCTCCCTTTCTCCTCTCTTTAATATCCGAAGATGTTAAGTGAGGAAGACTCGAAAGGAAGTAGCTAGCAAAAGTGCATCAAAGAATTACACAGGAATCAAAATATGTGAATGGAGAGTAATTTCCTGAATCTAACCATCTACACATACAAAATGAAATCAGTCCTTGAGAATTAAATCAGGATTGAAGATAAAGTAATTTGGTGAAGAAGCAGTAGTAGCAGATATATATCTAGTTTAGGAACCTGGCTGTAGTATTATGTATCAAATGACTGATATTTTTCAGCTCAATCTTCTAATCAAACCAGGAAGATAAAGAAAAGAAATCAAAAGAAAGTAAATACAATAATCTGTAGCAAAGTATTCTAATCTGGTAAGGAAGCAGAGAGAGGGAGAAGAACTATTAATCAATGAAGTGTTGCTTTTTGCCTTACTGATCTGCCAAGAAAGAAATCTGTCTCACATATCTGATATAATTATTTACATACATTGAGAGTAATGATACTGAAAAGTATCATAAATCTTCCTTAATCTGTTCTTTTAAAATCCATTACAAACTTTAAATACATTCAAATGGCAACAGTAAAATTGTTCTAGCAGGACTGGGAGCTTGGTGATGAGCACCCTTACTCCTGGTCCCCTTCACCTCATGTAGTAAAGCTGAGAACTCATAAGTCAATAATATAAAGATTGATACACAATCCTTCCTGAGCTGGGTAAAGATGGTGAAAGCAGTGCACTTCCTTGCATTGCATGAGACTGAGTAAAGACAGAAGAAACCCAGCCCACCAAGCAGAGGACTGGGCTCCAAGACACTACTCTACTACTCCACACTACTCCAATAAACACAAGTGGCAGCTTATATTCCTGCCTTTTCTTCTCAGGAGAATTTTCTCTTCTCCGCCTTGTTCCCTCTGCAGCAATACATCTACTTCTTAATTTTTCAGCTTACACATCCCTATTAAAAAAAAAAAAAAGAATATTGACTTATGGTGTTTGCATTTTCCTGATTGTGCTGTTGAGATTTCCCAGCAAGAGGAACTGCAAAGGTTCAGACAAGCATTACCTTGAAACTCCTTAAACATGAGACATGTTTGCCCTTTCCTTACCTCCTGGGGGAACTACAGAGTGATGTATAACTTAGACTGTTGTAGTATAACTAGAATACATCATTCAAACCTTTCTGAAATGTATTTGTTTAGTATTTCATTGCATGAGAAGTCAGGTGTTCCGTGGTGTTTCTTTTGGAGGAATTTTGCCCTGATTTCCATAAGGCCAGAATGCACCAAGGATGTCTCTCTCAAAATACTGCGGAGCAATGCTAAATAGGCTGTTTCTGAAAAAATAAATCTCATCATATCTTGCAGATTCATAAGGTTTTAGTCTTTTAAGTGAATTTTTAGATTGCTAATAAAGATTCTTAAATGAGTTACCACTCTTTCCCAATGGCTTTTCTGGATTTTGGGGTTATGTGGTTGGGTTTTCTTCTTTTTAAATCAGGTCTTGCCTCTAGTTACTCTTCCCTTAGTGAGACAGTTTGGTTCAGCTGCTCTTCCACAGTTAGTGGAGAGCTAAATGAGCAATGTGTAATACCAAGAGAACACACATGCTTATTGCAGAAGCATCACCTGACAGCAGCCAAGAGGCCTGTCAAGCTGAGCACCTGAGTGCAGCATGTTGCCCGCAGGCAGGGACACAAACATGGAATTACTGATGTAAGGTGTTGGAGACTTATTCCATAGTGGGGCATATCCTGGCCTTGTATGAAAGAGCAGAGCTGAGAATAATAAAAGTGGCTCCATGTGGTTTTATATGGACTGGCATCTCAATCCCAGGAACATCTTCCAATCTAGTTACATGGGATTGCACCAGCTAAGATGTCTGCCTGGCTCCTCTGAGCTGGGCAGACTGAAGTAATTTGGAAAATCCAGACTATGTGGTTAATACCTCCAGGGGCTGACACGCAGTGGAGTTACATTCCTGCACGTCCCCTGAGCTCTGGAGTCCATCCTATTTGCACTCTTCAGCCTCAGTGAATATCATCTGAGTCATGTCCTCTAGGAATGAAAAGCTGAACGCTATTTGTAACCACTGTACTGCTGCCTCAAGAATCAAAGGATGGCCCTCTGGCTTGCTTCCCTGCCTTCTTGATTTCTCATATTTGTCTTGTTAAACAAGCTCGATTGTTTGTAACCTTGCCCCACTGGTGTCATGGCAAATATCTATCAGGCAGTCACTTTTCCTCAGAACCGCTCAGCCCACAAGATTAATAAAGGCAGACCACATGGACATCCTTCACCCATTTCTTGGCACTCTGAAAAACCTCCTGCCACAAGACACCCTCCAGTTATTTCCTTTTTCTTCCTCCACTATTACTTTTTCTCCATTTCTGACCATCATCCATCATCATCTTAATGGAACTCTAAGCTCACACATGTTTTTTTCTCTATGACTTTCCCGTGACTTCTTATGGTGGGGTCATTCTCCTCCTTTAATAGGTGGGGCCACTGCAGCAGAATATGGTACTCAGTGTGAAGATGAGGAAAGGTATAGGCAGCTGTGGGCCTCTTCCAGAGTATAGGAGGAGGAGGATGACAAACATTAAGAAACAACAGAAAATTAGGAAATAAACAAAGAAAAAACCAATCCAATTTGACTTGGCCATTTGAGGAAACTAATGCTTTGAGTACTTTCAGGGCACAAAAAGCATAAATTGTATAATCACTATTAATGGCTTTTCTGACATCCCTCTCTGTCATTCATGTTGATGCTGTGTTTTATTTCACTAGATGGGAACCACAGAAACCAGAAGTCAAACAAAAAAGAGCTCTCAGTGATAGAAGCATGGCGATATGGCACAGAATGATACTCTATGCCTTTGTTATCTGTGACCACCAGAAAGATAGACAGGAAGAAAGAGAACACCAGGGTTGCTTTAAGATGCGTATTAACTCTCAGGTTGTCAAAGCACAACACCAGGAAAACATCTGCAGGAAACTCCTGAAACAAAGAATTACCTTATGCAACAGCTTTCAGAGGATGAAACTGCATTTTTTCTCCATAAACACAGCTTCATTATTTAGTCTCTCCTAAATGTTGAATATAAGCTGTCAGTAGAGAGACGGCTCTAGAAAATAAATAGCTTTATGTGGTGAGCAGTCTGAAAGCTGCATGTACTTCTTGTGGCAGTGTCTAGCACATACATGGGACTCACCCAAAACAAGCCCTCTTGATCCCACAGCTAGCTGGAAGATATGGAAGAGCCATGTATTTAGCCTGTTCTTGAACCTCAACTTGCACAAATACAAACTTTTGTGTCCACTCGTACGTAGAACTTTTAGAGGTAAAACCACCCAGATTTTTGCTGCTTTCTGGAAACAAGAATTTGAACCAGTGTAAGGGTTGCACATTAATTCTTGTTTAGAGAAATGACGATCCTTTTGCACTTCTCTAATTTGGAATAGGACAGTCACCAACACGAGCTATATCTAAATAGCCTCAAAAAATGTTTGCAACCTGGGTTACTTTCCATGCAGAGAGATGTCTGTAACAGAGAGATTTCTCTATCAGAGAGAAATCTTCATAAATAGACAGATAATTCAGAGAAGCACTTTGAACTCATGATTTCATGGCTCCTGCACTCTCTCTTACTAAGTGAGGCCTAAATTTCCCTGTTTGTGTGGCAGGGAAGGCAATATATGTTCACACACATTTGAAGTAAAAAACTCAAATCTTTGAAAGTCTAGACTACCATTAAAAAGCCAGCCTTGGTCAAGAGCCATCATACAGTTGTTACATTTATTCTAGTTTGGTGGGTTTAGGTTGTTTTTTTTTTAAATATAAATTTATTTTCAGCATAAAATGTCTCAACTAAATTTTATCAATTTTCAGTTTTCCTAATTTTGCATTTCACTCCTGCCCTGCAGCACTCCACGTCATTTCAGGGATAATCTTACGTGATTTCTTTATCTCCTCTTTCCAGACACAGTAATTATCAGCCCTGAGAAGTCAAGAGGGCAGCTCCTCACAGAAAACTTAAGAATAAGTGATTAAAAAAATTGTATAACGAACTATTCTAGAAAAAAAATTAGATTTCCCCCTGAGCCATAAGGTTTGGGAGCTGAAAGTTTCCTCTGTCCTGTTAAATAAAAAATGAGTTTCTGTTATGGGTTTCTAAAGAAAGTGCTCTGACAAATATACTAAAGATTTCTGCTGAAGTGATTTGGGTTGACAGTGCAGCTCATTGTTTCTTATTTTCTTTTCTCATTTCTTACCCAGCCAAGATGACAAAAGTATAAAACCTTCAAGTAATTTTTCTCAAGCACATGGCATTAGCAGAACTTCAACAGAAGTGGTTTAGATAGGGAATGTTTTTGGAAAACCCCATTTTCCTGATACAAGATGAAATGTCACATTAATGGGGATTGCTGCAGCTGAATAGGAATAAATGCTACATCTGTGATAACCATAACATAACCAATGAGTGGCTAAAATGCTGGTTTGCTCCTAATCTGTGACCTACTGTTTAGGCTCCCATCAATCTCAGGGATATGTTTTCTCCTTAGTTGAATGGAAAAAACCATTTTTCTATTGAAAAGTCTTATTTTACAAAGGTAAAATTTTGCTCTGTTCTTTTGTTCCTCTTTGGAAGTTTTCTTTGGAACTCCTCTTTGGGAGTTTTCAAATTATGAAATCCTTCCTCTGTATCCCTCAGCCAAGGGAACAGAAGTGACACAATGCTGATACATTGGCCATCACCTGCCAAGTTGCCTGAATGGAAAAACCAAGTCAGTGGGAGGGTTGGAAGAGCAGAACAGGAAGAAAGTGCACTGCTGGAGGAGCTTGAGCTGGCTATTAGTCCCTGATTCAGGGTGTCTTTCAGTTCAAAGGCAAAGAAGTTGGAAGGAAGCAGTGGTTTTAAGAAGCTCATCACAGACCCCAAGAAAAGATGGATATTTTGAGAATAAATTATATCATCAATAAGCAAAGGGATTTGTTTTCTAATTTTACACTTAGTTTTACCGAACTTGCAGACAAGCAACTCAGTACTTTATATATCATTATTTCGATTTACATGGACATTGACTTTCCAGAATGCTGGAAACTCACCGACGTGTTCAGCAGCAGGGCTGTTGAGCATCCCTGCAGTGCACAGATTGCTCAACCACTGGCCTCAGCCTCTTGAGAGCCTATCAAGTACAACCAGATACCGAAATCCGCTAAAATAATGCAACTTCAAGCAAAAATAATTGCTTTAGTTGCAAAGTTTGAGATGTCACCTGCAATTCAGTTTCAAAAGAGTAGAAATCTTTTTAAAACCCTGTACTGGCTTGGCCTTGACAGATTGAAAGTGAAGCCAAAAGTAGGATTACCCTTTGGATGCAGCATGACATCACTGACTGCTACAGTAACTGACAGGAAAAGAAGCAAACCCACCCAGTCAGGTTTCATGTAACTTTTTATTAAAATAGTACTTACAAATAACACATCTTATGAAATTACAGAGTCCAATTTTAATTCCTGAATTTTACAGCTCAGCATTAATATTGCCACATATTTGCAAATGGTGTAAAACAAGTACATTGGGATCTTTACTACAAAATAAACTTGTTTGATGGAACAAACTATCTTACGTATCTATACAGAAAGCAATTTTTTTTCCAAACAAGACCTACAATTAAAACCAACTACAACCCTAAACTAACTACTAAGTAAATCTCCAAAACATAGAAACGGCTTCACATTAAACTATTCCAGTAGAAATGTACCTTACATATGTTACTATATATTACTGCTATATGACATAATATGAATTATATTACTTATATTATATTGTATTATATTAATTACAAACATATTATTGCTACATTATATTATTATTATAGAATAACATATATCACAAGAGAGATCTATGTGGTGGATTGCAGCTGGTTCCGTATTTTAACATTAAACGGTTGCAATACTGGAAACCCCGTAACAAAAGTTCTTATTTAAAAATTTCCGTTTCCTTTAGGAATCCAGACGACCTCTTTTCTTTGGATTTGTCTCATCATCTTCATCATCAGGATAACCAAATACTTCAAATAGACCTCTCTGCCAATTAGAAAAAGGTAAAAAAATGAAATTCCCACATTGAAAAAATACACACTGCACATCTGTTTTGCCCCCAAATCTTAGAAGTGGGCAATAAAATTCTTGCCACACTTTTCTGTAGCTGCTCGGAAGCTAAGATTCAAATAATGCTCAGCTGTAAAAGGCGCAAAAGAGGTATCACTTCCTGCATTTCATCTGCTTAAAAACACTTATTAATTCCCTGATGGGGAATAGATTCCAAAAAATGCAATCCCATCTGTGTATCGCACACACAGGGCACCAGCTGGGCAGGGAAGAAAGCCAAGGAGTAGCAACAATTCAATCACGCAGAAGAGGCAAAATTAACCTGTGCCCACCAGATTAACAACAGACTCCAGTCCCACCTTATCCTCCTTAAACCTTACCCCAAACTAGTCAGGGTTTTACTTGACAGGGATTTGGGTGAATTTATCCCTAACTAAGATACCCTGTACAAGGCTATTGCTGACTGTGCTGCATGACACCTGGTAAAGCCCTGCAAGGCTGCTCTGCTGTCCTAAGTGAGGACAGGAGCTTTGATACAAGTTCTCTCCCACCTTGGGGGCTGTCACCACTGTGGTCAGGGTTGTGTACGTTGGATAGCAGCCACTGGAGCTTGCTGATGATGTCGGAGGTTCCTTCTCTTCACCTTCACTGAACCGCAGATCTTCATCCACCTGTAAGACTATTGCTTCTTTGACAAATGTCTCACCAGGCAATATGGAGGGGACACTGCAAGAGACATAGGACTAGTGATTAAAGCTGGCTGATGTTTCAGATTCAGCCAGGTCAGAAATGGCTTCCAAAGCTTTAGAATGAATTGAGTGCGTTGGAGAAGGCAATCCAGCTCCATCCCTGCTTCCATCCTCACTGTAAGCTTCACCAATACCAAGGTGATAATGAGGAAGACTGAATCCTAACTCAGAAGGACAGAGCAACTGCTCTTCATAAGCTGAGAGCTTTCTGAATGGAACATTTATTCTACTGACCACATCAGCTCTACTCAAAGAAAGGTAGATGGGGATTTACTCTAACCCAAGAAGTTTTCAGGAAGAATGAAACCCAACAGCAATCCCAGCCACCTACTTCTTCTGCTCTCTGGGAAATTAAAAACCAACCAGCAGATCTGCAGAATGGCAGTCACTGGCAGCCTCATAAGACAGAAACTGGGCCATACCTGCTCAGTTTCTCATTTTGCTGGTCTTTTTCTTGCTCATATTTTGTCTTCAGTCCCTGGAATGTCTGAATGTATTTGACAGATTCCAACGCATCAGAGAAGTTCTCAACTATATGTGCAATAAGGAACTGAATATCTTCCTGAATAAGAACAAAACAGGGTTTCAGTCTCAAATGTTCACATGAAGAAAGTCAGAAAGCTTTTAACTTTATTTTGGAAAGTAATTCCTTGTCCAGAGCCAAAATATTCTTGTCAAGAACAAATGGGAAGCAATCAGATTTATTCTTAGGAAAAGAGCTGAGATCTACAAAGAATTATTAAACTTCCCTTAGAAATGGACAATAGACTTAGCAACATCCCAGTTCCATTTGTGACCCTTCCATTAAAACAGGAGGTTTGCTATCTTGGAAATCTGCCTTTTGCCTCTTGCCCTGTGAGGTCATGGATATGTCAGTGCTGAGGCTGCTGCTGAACTTACCATTCGAATGAATTCAAACAGCTCCATCAAGGCAGACTTGAGCAGGTTGCACCTATTCCTGTTATCCAACACAGCATTTACAATTGGTTCAAACAGGTTTCCCATAGTGATGTAACGATTATAAAGTTCATCTTTCAGGCCTATTATCCTCCTCATAAAGCGAAGAGCACCTGTGTGAAGAAAGACATTCAAGCATTCAACAACCACATGCCAGGGCTCTCATCTTCTTGTGGAAGAATTGAAAAACCTGGTGTTATCCCAAGAGGAAGATGCACCCCCGAAGTGCAGAAGCAGCATTTGTTGACAGGTCACCTTTCTTTCCTTCTTGGACTTTGGTGGATATTTGAAGGTCATCAGGAATGGATGACCATGGATTTCTTTCTCCAGTCCAGCAGCAATACACTCCAGCATGCATGAAGTTAAACTATTAACTCTGTCCTGTGCTTTTTCCCTTGTTTCCCTCCCAGAACCAGCCCTGAGTCTTTAAAGACCCTGGTTCACAGAATTTCATTCACTCTCCATAAGGAAAACCAGATTTAGGACATTATTAAGAAAGGACACAATTTCCACTGAAATGAGGCAAGAAATCTGATTACAAAGGATCCTGTCAGGAAGACTTGAAAGAATTGCTGTAGACTTCAAAAGAGACAATAATCCTCCTCCCACCAGAAGCTGCTGTGCTTCCAGACAGCTGCTACCTCTTTTTTTCCAAATTACTTAATTGTAGCCAGTAAAACACAGCAAATGAACAGGAATTCTGAGTTCAACTGTGCATTGGTACTGGTACACCTTCCACATAGGACACACAAAGCCTTGAAGAAGGAAATCACAACATCTCCATACTCACACAAGGCCAGAAATTTGTGTTTGGATTTCATCAAGACCAGTGTTCTTCTTAGCAGATCTTTGTTGATAATGTAAATCTTCATGTGATACTTGTGCCGTTCCACACAAAAAGACAGCAGCTCCAAAACTGAGGCAAGTATTTCTGCTGTTTGATAATTATCTACAACAAATTAATGCCTTAAATTGTACAAAACAATAAATAATGTACTGTCAAGGTACACTGAGCTCAGTTGCTATTGCAGTTCCTGACATATTTTTAGTGGATTTTTGTTTTACTGGATTGCTTTGGGAAGTAGGACATTGGGTCAGAACAAAACAACAACTGCGGCTTTTTTGCCTTTGCAGTAAATATTCCTTAAAATTAGACTAGTATTCTCAATATACATGAAGGAAGTGCATCTTTACAAAGTACACTATCAAGCTATGTCAGCATTCACAGCTTCAAGAAAGGGCTATGAAGACTCCTGCCCACAGAATCCCTGTCCCTGGAGGAACAGCAGCTTGCAGTCCCAGCAGGCATCAGAGGTCTATTGCTACTACCAGGACTGTAAGGCCCTTCAAAGGCAAAAAAATTAAAATTGTCATTACCTATTTCATACCATTCTTCTGATGTATCAGCCAGAAGCGGCGCAGTAAGAACATGAATGTAACGATCATAGAAGATATCGAGAAATTCAAATATTTCTAAATTCTGAAACAACAATACCTTCATTAAACACTGGCATTCACATACAACCTTTTAAATAAAAAAGAATAGTAACAGAAGAAACAACCTACAAAGAATTCTACCGAGTTCTTTGGGTCTGCAGCACTGTCTTCACACAAGATCAATTCCTTTATTTTGGGAAAAATTTGTGAGGCATCCAACCAACCTAGCTATCATTAAAAGAATCCCCAGCATGGATGCAAATATATACTGGAAAAAGCATCAGTGACTCAAAGTGCTTGACAAAGTGTCCTTAAACCATTCTGAAATGCAGTTACTTTTGCCCAGAACAACCTGTAAATCATTGTACAGGTATTCTGGTATATTACAATGTACTAAAATCTTTCAGGATTTATCATCCAGATAGAGAGAGCTATGGTTAGACAGTGCTATGGCACTGACACATGGGACTGCATCGTTTAATACCTGCACGATGCCCCAGACACATACCTTTCATTAGCAAAATTAGCTTATATTTTGCTTATTTAAAGTTGCTATCAGACCATACTCCACTCAATAAAAAAAACCTATAATTTTTTATCCTCTGCCCACAATAATAGCAATAGAGAGTATCAGGCTTTTAAGTTTGCCAAGACAGTATCATGTCTTCTGCCATTCATGTTCTCTTACACTAGCTATGGCCAGCATTTTCTCTGGATCAATCAGAGCACACAAGATCTCCATTAACTGATTATCTCCTCCAAATTCAGGGTCGGGACTACAAATCATCTGTTCAATGACCTCAATGATGAGTTGGGTATCCTGCAAAAAAAACCCAAAAAAGAAAACACAAAATAATTACTCACAAGAATGGAATGACTTCCCCACTTTCTGCAATTTTTAAAAAATGAAAATTAAAACAAAACACAGAAATTGAGGCTTTATTTGGCTGGTTACTTTCCTGTTTGCCCTAAAACTGGTATATTCAACAAACTCCAAACAACTTTTACTTACGTTCTCACTCTGATGGGCCTCTTGCATTACAAATTCTTGGACCATAGCTGGACTAAATTCTACTAGATAAGACAATATATCTGTAGCAGCAGATCTAACTTGCAGATCATCCATTCCCTCACAAAAAAAGAGATTAATTTGTTAGAGTAGATCAAGTTTGGTATTTATTATCACGTGAAGCTGCAAATAAGAGGCAGTTTAAAGACTGGAGAATGTTTTGTAACAAAAATTTTCATGAGAAACACGATAATATGGTTACAGAAAAACAGCAAGGAACCACGCAAATCCTTTCCCTACTATTTTCCTGCTTTAGAAAGGACACAAGGCTTTCTGTGAATTTGAGAGCCCTAACTTAGGCTGGAAACATTCATGGTGTCCTACTTGCTTGAGTATTTAAGACTTTATTGATATTCTATATCTGCTATCCACAATTTATTCATTTTGTACTAAAGGACCAACTGTACAAATCAAGGTGTACAACAGTTTCTGTATCCATTTACAGGCAACAAGAATTCAGGCCTTTCCTTAAAGGTTGTGATTTTCTCTGATAAGAAACCAAAAATCAAGCTGCCACATGAAAAAATCTTTCACCTTTTGACTACCTTGTTACAAGGACTTCACTGCCCTCAGACTTCTCCATCACGAAAAGTAAAAATTGTAAGAGCAGTCAAGCCAGGCTACTCCAGAGTGGAACTGTGGGCAGCTTCTGGATTCTGAACATTACCAGAAACCTTCACTCTCAGCAGAGCAAAGCTCTCCAATCAGACTTACACAAAAGTACTCAGCAGATCAAAAAAAAAGGCTATATGGCTGTGGGCTTTTCTAGTTTTATTAAAACCAGTTCTAAGTTTTCACTTACCATTAACATTTCAAGAATTGGAAGAATTCCCAACTTTGCCAAAGTTTGAAGCAATTCATCTCTTTTCCCAGGTAATGTGAAAGAAAAGGCACAGAATTCCTTGAAAAACCTCATCTGGAGCACAGGGAAAAAAAGTTTTGTGTATTTGAGTCAGAAAACTCTCTGAAAGGAGGAAACAGTTACAGTTTGTACTGGGGGGCTGTACTGGCTGATTCTCCAGAAGTACTTCCAAGACTGCAGAACTCTCAGAACAATTTCACTTTCTACTTAACCCCCCTCATTTAAAGCCTTTGAGGAACCACCAAGACTACTGACTTACCAATTCAAATCGTTGCTCGCCAGCTGTAGCTTCATTTGTTAATTGTGCAAAAACTTCAGGCAAAAATTCCTCATCTTTCTGTGGAGCGCACAAAAAGAACACAAATTACACAGTGCCTCTGGAAAGTGAAAACATGATCTTTCTAGGATCCCACACTGCTCAAAGTCAAACATTCCACACTGCCATTATTTTTATCACAAGGAAGGCAAATGCTAGAATACACTTCCAGCAGGATCATTTCCAGTCTTTCAGCACTCCTTCTGTGCAGCCAAAATAGCTCCAGGACACCAGAGCCACAGGTGAAATTGGGCACAGGGGATGATCCCTAAAGTTGATCCCTAAATTTGTCTCTACAGAGTGTGACATTTCCTTCTCTGCCATGGTCCCCATATGCTTTGCAGTTCTTCCCACCCCATGCACTCCTGGTGGGATTTGCCATACCCACACACATCAAAAGGACAGAAAAGGACAGTCCTAATTTGTTTCACACTCCCTCGCTGCACTTTGCACTTCTTCGAGGGAAGCAACTGGTACACTTCTGACATAGAAAGTTCTAACCAAGAGAAAACTTTGACCCTACTGTACCTGCACTGTTCATACTACACTGTGAACATCCCGTGGGGATCAGTTTCCCTCTTTTGGATCTGCAGCATTGCAAAGCATCTTTTCAGTCCACCTCTGCAAGGGGACCGGTTACAAGTTGGCTGCAGCCACATTCTTCTGAATCTTACTCACAATAAAAGCAGCTCTCCCACATGCAGGCACTCTGCTTTGCCAAGATGGGAAACTTTCGTGAATATTATTTGCTTTTCAGATTCACATCCCCTACTGCTATGGGATATTTAAGGATATATAGGACAACACTTCACTTCTTGTAAAGCATTTCATGCTTCAGACTCCAATAAACCCAGGAACATCATCATCTCTCAAGTGTTTTGGCACTCTCTGCCATCTCTGTCCACCCATTTCTCTGCACCCCTTTACATGGAAAACAGTGTAATAAATGTCCCTGAAACAAAATACCAGAAGTTGCATATTCCTTAAATACTTATACAAAACCAGCTCCAAAGGTTTGCTTAGAAATCAAAGAGAAGACTTTCTCTCGTTACAGCCCATAAAAAGTATTAAGATACTCACCTGATATTTATCATTTCAAAAATATAAAATACAAGGGATCAGAAAGAAGGGAAAGTATTCAAAACATTGTGCAAATTAAAGTGCCTGTGATTAACTTACACAGTGTTCACCAGCTGTAAACCATTTCCAAACTACAGCCAGAGGGATCTCTACAGATCCCATCTAAGCTACATTAAAAGACCCTTACCTGCAACCCATGTAAAATCTCCTCTTTGCTGGAGCTGATGAAGGAATTGAGGGTAGAAAGAAAACCCTCCTCAAAATCGGATGGATTAGGCAAGATGATGGCCTGAATGTACTGTGCCCTGGATGTCTGGCGGATTTTTTGCCTGAGTTCAGGGTCTCTGATAGGAATAACCTCCTGAAGTTTTTCTGTTTTGGTCAAGAATTCCCTGTGCCATCCTGGCTGAGCCAAACATGGATCATACTCAAGGCATCCGACAACACTCAGAATACACTGGTCAGAAAACATCACCTCAAACAGAATGGCTTTGTCCAGGTACAAAATTCCTCTCACAATGTCAAACAGAAGATGCAAGCCTTCAGTGTTCTTTGCATTCTCACAGACTTGGAAAAGCTGTAGCAGCTTTGGAATATAGCCTTCATTCTTCAAGGCCAGCGCTAGCTTTTCCTTACGGACGCGTGAGAGGCGAACAGAAGTCACTAGGTCTGCAATCTCTCCAAGTCTGTGGAGTTCACAGGTAGGAAGGTCCATCAAACGACTAATTCTACCCATTTCTTTAGGTGTTCCTGTTCTGACTCAAGAAGATCCTGGGTGACTTCCACAGAATGACACCACTACCCAAAAGGGACAAGAGGGAAGCAAGACAGGAGCCCACTCTGCGCTGTCCTTCTGCTGCTCTGCCCCTCCAACTGCCTCAGGTGTTCTTCAGTCATTATGATGTCACCTGGCTCAGAGCCTTCTGATTGGTCTGTCCCTCTAACTCCTGGACTGCAGAATGCTGGGCTCATGACTGTCAAAGGTCACGGTAAATGACCAACGGCTGTTTTTTGTTGTTGACCTTTTAGAACTTCTAGAAACCCTTCCAGTACCTGCTGGGGACCTATAGCAAGGCTGGAGAGGGCCTCTTCCCAAGGGCAGGCAGGGAAGAGGGAGAATGGCCTTAAGCTGTTTTTATTAGATATTAGGAAGAAATGCTTGACTGTAAGAGTGGTGAGGCACTGTCACAGGTTGCCCAGAGAGGCTGTGGCTGCCCCATCCCTGGAAGTGTTGAAGGCCAGGCTGCATGGGGCTTTGAGCCACCTGGTCTAGTGGAAGGTGTCCCTGCCTATGGCAGAGGCATTGGAACCATATGAACTTCTAGGTCCCTTCCAAACCTAACTATGATCAAATTGTCATCATGGAATCATGCTGGGACACTTCCCCAACTAGAGCACTGCAGCTGAGGGCTATGGGCTTTTCAGAAGTGAGAGGCTAGGAACGGGGGAAAGGTTAAGGAAACTTCTCTGTCCAACCACCCAAGAGCCACTCTGGAGTCACTCTCACATCACCTGATGTGGGACCAAAGGCCTTCACAGCTATACCCTCCACACTCACGCAGTCAGACGGGGTTTCCTTACCAGCTTAACCCTGGGTTTCCCGTAACAGAGTCACAGATGTCTAGATCCTCAAAATATTTTAATCATGGTGCAGTAACTAAATAACAGACTAATGCCTCAAGCTGGTGCCTCTGAGGAGGGACCTGGAATAAAGGAACCCCTTGCACTTTTATCCCCTCACAGTCTAAGGTCATGAAAGTCTGGGGGTCATCAGCTCCTGTTGTGTCTCTGAGTGTCCAGTCCCCCGGCTGCTCCACAGGTCCCTGTGCCCTTTGTAATGCAAAGGGTAGTAGTTCATGGCCTCTTGCCTTGCACTTGGGCTCCTGCCCCCCTCAGAGCTCAACCTGCATCTTGTACTGCAGCTGCATCCTGAGTTACTTGCACTGAATGTATTCTTTAACGTCTACCTCACTATAACATCTGCAGGGAAAGTAATACAGCTGGCTACAAGCAACCAAGGGCACTCCTGGAGCATGTAGAAGACGACTGCCTGATCCAGGTATTAGACGAGCCATCCAGACATAAGGTATTCCTGGACCTGGTGCTCACCAATGCAGAGGAGCTCATTAAAGGAGTTCAGATTGGTGGCAGCCTGGGATGTAGTGACCAAACCCTGGATGGGTTTGTGATCTCAAGGAGCATGAGCCTGGTGAGGAGCAAAGTCAGGACCCTGAACTTTGCCAGAGCAAACTTCCAACTGTTTTGATGGATTTGGTGAATGAAGAGGCTGAGCAGAGCTGGCAGCTCTTTAAAGCCACTTTTCTTGAGCACAAGAGCTCAGTATCGCACTGTGCAGGAAATGGAGCAAGGCAGAATGGAACCTGGCGTAGTGGAGAAGATGTGCTCCTCAAACTGAGAAGGAAGAAAAATGCACAGCCAGGGGAAGCAGGGACAGGTGACCCAGGGAGAGTAAAGGGATACAGTTTGAAAGTGTAGGGATGGGGTCAGGAAAACCAAGGCAAAGCTGGAACAGGACTTGGCAAGGGATGTGAAGAGTAACAAGAAGGGATCCTCTAAGTACATAGGTCAGAAAAAAAAGGCCAAGGAGGGTGTACCCCTGATAAGCAAGAAGGGTGAACTGATGGCGACTGATATGGAGAAAGCTGAGGTATTCAATGAGTTCTTTGCCTCAGTCTTCACGGGCAGTCAGGCTTCCCACACCTCTCAAGTCCCTCATCCTCTGTGTGGGTGTGCAGGGAGTAATAACCACTGTAAGTGAAGAACAGGCTCAGGACCGCTTGAAGAAGCTGCATAGCCTGGGGCAGGGACAGGATGACATGCATCCCAGGACAAACATGAGAAGTGGGCCCACAAGAACCTCCTCAAGTTCAACAAATCCAAGGGCAAGGTGCTGCACCTGGGTCAGGGCAATCCCAGGCATGAGTACAGACTGAGAAAAGGCACTGGGAGCAGCCCTGTGAAGAAGGATTTGGGGTTCTCATGGACGACAAGCTGGACAGGAGCCAACATTGTGCACTCACAGTCCAAAGGCCATTCCTATCTTGGGCTGCATCAAAAGAAATGTGGCCAACAGGTTGAGGGAGGTGATTCTCCCCCTCTTCTCCACTCTGGTGAGATGCCACCTGAAGTGCTACATCCAGCTCTGGGGTCCTCAACACAAGAAAAACATGGACCTGTTAGAGAGGGTCTGGATGGTGAGAGGGCTGGAGAACCTTTCCTATGAAAACAGGCTGAGAGAGCTGGAGTTGTCCAGCCTGGAGACGAGAAGGATCTGGGGAGACCTCATTGTGGTCTTCGCGTACCTTGAGGGTGCTTATGAAACGGAGGGAGAGGGATTTTTTGTACAGGCACATAGGGACAGGACAAGGGGCAGTGGTTCTAAACTGAAAGAGGGCAGGTTTAGACTAGATGTTAGGAACGAATTCATTACTGTGAGGGTGGAGAAGCACTGAACAGGTTTCCCAGAGAGGTTGTGAATGCCCCATCCCTGGAATGTTGAAGGCCAGGCCTGGATGGAGCCCTGAGCAATCATGTCTAGTGAGAAGCATCCCTGCTCATGGCAGAGAGGTTGGAACTGGATAATCTTTAAGGTTCCTTCCCACGCAAACCATTCTATGATCGTATGATTTGGACAAGATATAAAAACAGTAATAACTGTATCATGGCTCTTACCCTTATCATGTTGGCTTGGTAATAGCAGCTGGTTTTATCTTTTCAGTAAATGCAAAGAATAATTCATGTTTGTGCAACACCTTAGAAATTTCAAATGACATTCTAGGTATTCTTTTCTCTTCAGTTAATTTAAAGCTATTACATGTCCCTTCATACCACACTCACTAAGGGCCACACTGGCCTTTCCAGCAATAGGACACACTACTCTATAGGGAGACATCAGTGACAATGAACAATCCCACCAACCCATTAGGGCTGGGAAGCTTTTTGAAATCAGATGGCAATGAACAGGTCCAGTTTTTCACAGTTAAGGGTGTGTCCCAGCTTCTTCTACCCATGGTGATGTCTTAAAGAACCTAGTAATGAAACAGCAGACACTTTTGAGAGTATAGGAGGTAATGTAAAGGCCAGTGTTTATTGGAGGCCTCCAGGGGCAGATATGGAAAATGTCCACAGAATGCCAACCCCCTCTCCTTCCTTCCCCCNGTCCCCAGAATTCCCACCCCCCCTCCTTCCTTCCCCCCGCCCCCCCCCCCGGGTGAATACAGTTTTCTAAGTTTAGCAAATTAGCATAATTGACAAAAATAACCCATTAGAGACTTAAGTGGTGAGGCAATTTCCCCCAGTTCAATCCTTCTCTGAATCCTGCCCCCCCTTTTTAGGGACTAAACGTTCTTGATGAAAATGTGTCTCAAAGAGCTGGTTTTGACCTTGGTTCCTACGGAGAACCAAGATAGGATAGGGGCCTTGTACTCCCCAGGGCTTGGAGCTCTTTAATATGTTTTGTCTTTCTGCCTAAGGAAAAAGGAAGGGAAAAGTACTGGGACTACGAATACACTAATAGGCTACAAATACATGTGTAAAGAATACAGAGAATATATAAAAGAAAAAAGGCAAAAATCAATTTGGCATCAATGGAAAACTGCATCTGAAATAGGCATGGAATGAGTCCTGTGGAAAACAACACAGAAAATTTTGTGGATGCCTTTGGAAAACAGGAGACCATGTGCAGGCACAAGTTGTGATACTTTTGCTGGTCAGAATCTTTTTAATAGGGAGTTTTTACTGTAAGATGTTGATTTATTTTTAGAAAAATAATCATGGTAGAAGTCAGTTTTGAGGAATTTCTTGTTTGGACTTTAAGCTATGAAGCTTCTCTTAATAGTTCTGATACTCTGCTTCCTTTTGCCTTTGAAAACACGTTTTCAAAAAAAGAGAAAGCAAATGTTATAAATGAGAGAGATTAGAATTAAAATGTTTCAAGCCTAGTAATATATTTTTAATTTTCATGTTATGAAAATGCTCAGCTCTGGGTTTTCACCTCAATTAAAACATCATAAAACCAAGAAAAATGTTTCTACCTACTCTATTAAAAATATACAAAAATACTTTGTGGAATATGAATTGAAAGGTATTTGGTCTCCAAAGAACCAGAGATCTGTCTTTGCATTTGTGGGGGGGGGGGGGGGGGGAAGTGATGAAAACATTTCATGAAAAAAATCAATTTGAAATGGAAAAGAAAGGACTTTTTAAAGACTGGCTAAAGCTTCTAGATATTAGCTATGAAGTGAATTTTGAAACCAAGTATTAGGTTAGCTAGGAATAATTCTCACATTTCAAAATGCTGGTTTTATAAAGATCAGCTGAGCTCCATTCACAGAGGTGGTGGTGTGCAGGCAGCTGCTCTCGCAAGACTGTGGATAATTTATTACCTTTCAGTGATCCACAGAGGAACATGATTTTCAAGTGTGACAAAGACTATTCCCACTACACTGTTAATATGACTCTGGGTAACTCCTCTGTGCAGCACTGCAGACCTGAGGACATTCCCCGGTTGGTGCATCCATGCAGCCTGTGACTTAGTTCTCCATACATTGGCTAGGCAAAAATAATCACGCTGCAACATTACAACATCTTCTTTAGCCTCATAATGCTGGTGTCTGCTGAAGACCAGTGCCAGCTCTAAGAGCCAGAGGCAGGACTTGGGGCACAGAAAGTTCCCAGCTAGTGCTGACAGATGCTTTGCTCACCAGCTCCTTTGGTGGTTAAAGATGGATTCAGCTGGGACTGTTGGGGTATAGGGTATGAGGTACAATTTTTCTTGGCTGGTTTATAATGGGTTTACTTATTTATTGAGTTTTCATTAAAAATCTAGGCATGTTTCACATTATCAGAGTTGGCTGTTCAGAGTGTCTCAGTCCCGCTCTGCCAAGATATCTAGGGTATCCTTCAGTGGGAACCTGATCGATAGATCATTGAGATACCCTTGGCGATTAAGGAGCTCAGATGTCCTTGTCAAAACCAGAAGCACACCCTGAATCCTGCTGATCGTCAGTGCATTCTGAGACTTCTAAATGGCTTTGCTGTTTTTAAAATCAATTAATTTTAATTAAAATCAATTTTAATTTTAATAATTAAAACCAATAAATAAATACGAAGGATTTACACTAGAAGCATGCCCAGATGCCCAGGCATTGGCAAAGGCAGTTCCCAACAAGAAACAGCCTGGTCATTACCTGCTCCATGCTCCCTTGGGGTGATTTTACGATGATACTCGATTCCCTAATCGTCTGCTCTATGCCCAAAAATGGTTGCTGTAGCTTTAAGGTGGCGCTGGGGCAGGGGGAGCCTTGGGGCTCTGGCGCCTCACTCTCACTGCTGGTTCCCTGCAGATGGATGTTACTTTGTTGCTTAGTTTTTGTTAGCTTAGGCAAGAAGGTTTTTTCCCTTTCCCTGGCCTTGGAGACTTTGACAGCAATCCTTCAGCAGTTTTTTTTCTCCTGAACTCTTCGGTTTGGTTTTGGTCTGAGATCAGACGGGAGAAGCAGGGGACTGGCACGGAGCCAAGTAGCTGCTCTGTCCTGGCCCCAGACCTTGGAAAAGCCGAACCCACAAGAGAAAGGACACCAAATCCACCAACTTCTTCTGCTGTAAGGAGGAGACTAACATCAGAGATTCACCAGGTTCCCATCTGTTTCTTTTTTCCCCTGAGCTGCTGCATGAACCTTTTCATTTTTCTCTTCCCTAAGACAGAAGCTGGGCTCCATTTTCTTCCTCCCCCCCCATGGTCGGCCATTGTTTTTCTCTTTCCCTGGCATTTTGGTCTTTTTTCTTGTTCCAATGTGGGTGTGTGTATGGGGAGGGTAAGGTCTGACAGTTCAATATATAGCATTTATTCACAATTTTTTTTCCCTGTGCCATGTTGGCACTCTGTTTGTCAATAACCGTTGTTTTTTTTCACTTTCATCTACTAGTGTTAATCTCTCACTGGCAGAAAGGGATTGTTGGAACCTTTTTTTAGAGGAAATAGTCATTCCAGAGCGTTTTCTCCTAAACTTGTCTTTGAACCGAGACACATGCCAGGTGTGATCAGGAAGGAAAAACTGCTTAGTACAATGGAGACATTACTTTTGGAACCCCCTTTTTTTTTTTGCCAGCACTTAGCCCTTAAAACACTGTTTAAATCCACATCACCACAACCTAGAGTGGAGATGCAGAGAGACAAGCTTTTATGTAGATCCAGGGATCTGGAGTCTCTGTCTGCAATTCATGGAAACTGGGGGAGCTACAGGGTTAGCAGTGGTCCATAGGAAATGTTAACTGTAGGGATGCATTAGAAAACACCTCTCCTTCTCAAGAAGAGCTTTGGTGCCTGATACCAGTGCCCTGATCCCTGGCAGATGTGAGACCCCAAACCTTACTCTGAGAGAAACAAGAACTGGAGTTAGGATTTTGAGCAGCCCTGGCATTTTCCACTCTGGCAAAGAGCTTTCAGTTCCACTGATGTAAAAAGATATACTTCATTCAAGCACAGGTTGCAATTTAAAAGGTACTTCAGCAGCCAGCAGTCCAAATGCAAGACATTTTCTGATCTTTCCATTCCCATGTACCAGTTTACTGTAATGTCACAGTCTGTTCTGTCCAATAACATGGTGCTCTTGTCTTCTGGGACATCAGCACCTGCTCCATCCACCAGACTTTAATGCATAATCAGAGAATTAAAGGAAGTAAGTGGCTTCTTCAGAGTCCGTTCACCAGTTCTTGCATGTACTAAGAGTTGTGGAACTGTTCATTGGTGGAAATCAAGAGTACCATCTCCCTAGTACTAGCATTACAAAGAACACACTGATACCAACAACACAGAAATATGCCACTAAAAACAACGTTAGAATCCAAGGTCAGCTTTAGCTGAGCTGAGGATGCTCTGTCTTTTCAGTGGATAAATACTAATGTTATTTTTTTTCCTGATCCTCTGCAACTAGATATCAAGGGCTTGTCTCTCTTAGGCTAGGGTGAAGTAAAAAATACAAACTCTGAATACCTTCAGTATATTGAAAGGTACCTTATAGGAAAAGCATGAAAGAGCTTTACACATCTGGTAAGTAAATGGTCACCGTGTGCTTTTAAGTCAGAAATATATATTTTTTAATTAAAATATTTTAAATGTGTTTAAAAAACAGAATTGTTGAATTTCTCAAAGCCAAAGAAATGCAATACCATAGAATACACAGTTGTTTCCACCCTGTCAAATGAACTGCTTCCCCAGCAATGCTCAAGGGTTTTTGCTGCATGAGAAGATCAGTGGAAAGAGCACAGCATTTATTTGGTGAAGAGAGATTAAGGACATTATGCAGGAGATAAGGAGATGTATGGCCCTTACTGCAAGAGTTCCAAATGCCCTGAGACCTGTGTGATCTGCCAGACTGGAGTGAGGGCAAAATCCTTGCCAACCTTGCAAGATATCCATCACAGAAACACAGAGATGTTCAGCAGTCTTTGCTGTTAAAGCAAAAGAGTTTGCTTTGTTCTAGGCCCTCTTAACATGGTTAACAGGAGGATTGCACTGTCGAGACATACCACCCTGAGGAACTGAGGAGGGCAGAAAAGAGCGCCTAAGCTGCCTTCAACATCCATTATCATTACTATAATTTCATTAGATATTTTCATGTTATCATTAGCTGTAGTACTGTAGTTGTATTATTACCACAATTAATCTTTCTTACCCAAAATAAGAAATTCCAGAAACCCACACATTCCAGCCTCAAAAAAATCCCTTTCATGCCCTTCTTTTCAGATTCTCAGATCGTGATCTGAGCCCTGTATTAAATTCCAGCTACAAGCATTTCTACACTGAAATCTTTATTGATTAAATCTGTTGTATCTGAAGTTTCTCCCTCTGCATTTTTGCGAAATTATAACAAAACAGGGTTGACAGAAAAAGACACAGGAAGCACATGTTCAGGTGGATGCCCATTCAGGCAGAAAACCCTCTCACTCCAGTCTAAAGAAATCTCAAGCACAAAAACCTGTGGCAAGGCTGGGTAAGACTAGTAAAGCTCATTATTTTGTATTAAGCCACAGTACAATCAAGTTTATTTTCTTGCAAAAGACAGAGCATCTCAAGATCCTGAACTGGCACAGAAAAATGGGTGAAAGTTTCTGATATACTAGAAATCAAAGTTAAGGAATGTGCACATTTGCCAGAAAATTGTAATTATCAATTCTGCCACCAGTCTCAATGACAGTGGTTAAAAGCTTTCCTGGGTCTGCTCGGGAAGAGGTTGGGATTTAAAAAAAAAATCATTCCAATGTTCAATCTTAAAGCACCACTGTGTGTTACAGTCATCAAATGACAGAAGAGTCTTTGGGTATTAAACAGATTGAGAGGTTTTAAAGGTGGCATTTTTGGACAACCTGCATGTCACACTTTCTGCCTTTTGTATTTGAGTGGCACCTAGGAGCAGACTGAGGATGAAAATGCTTTAGTTTTAAAATAACCTATTTCAGCTTTATGGCTCCCTAGGAGAAGCATCATCCTCCTTAGAAATGAAAGGGATTTATGCCATACATTTATTTCTGAAGGAAAAAAATTTACTTCGCACTTGGTGAACACTAAATACAGTGTATAAGTCTCCAGCAGATCTCCTTCATACACACCTTGCTGTCAGTTTGCAGCCACCTAAAGCTGTACAGAGAAGAGGGTTGGGCAACAGATATGTAAGATTAGGGGAAAACCTTTTCACCCACCTAACATATGTGAAAAGGCAGGCAGGATGGGTGTCCTGCTGGCAGGGCCTCCAGGACATAGCTGGGACATGAGAAGGACAAGGCAGTTCATGTGGGATGCAGAGGGTACTCAGCCTCCATCAGTCTCAGCAAGCCAGTGTTTAGGGGAAAACAATCAGAACAAAGTAAATTCGGTCCTTCTGCCTACATCAAAAAACCCTTCCCAGAAGTACTAAAGCTTTAATTAAATTGCTGTTTTCAGTCATTCAATTTTAAAGACCAACTTCTGTTCTGGGAATTTAATCTTTTAGCAACCCTAGTATATCGGAGTAGCATACTTTATACAATTAAATCAATCTCACAGCAAATTCCAGATGGGCTGTACAGCACAGCAGTCCCTGGGCAATCTGCACCTTATTCAAAATCTGCTCTTTGCTTAGACTGTACTTGGTGATGGTGGGTGAAATGCTTTGAGCCAGAGAAGGGACATAAACCTGTAAAATGCATCCTTTCCTGACCATCTGGGCCCCCTCACCTCCAAGTGAGGCAGCCTTGGGTCCAAATGCTACATGGCAAATATCATTCCCTCATTTGAGATGCATGAGAGTGGTTTACAAAAAATGACACCCAAAGGCAAGTACATGCAGGTGAGATAGCCCAGTGCTTCTGGGACTCCTGCACACCACAGTTGGAATGAATCAAAACAAATGCCTTGAAATGAACTAGAAATATATCTACGTAGACATTAACAAGGGATTTGGTCCCTCTGACTTAAACACATTTCATCTTATTTCCTTCTCAAATTCAGAGGGACACCATTTAAATCAAATACTACATTTCAAATCACGTCCCTTCTTGAGACTAAAGAAAACAAATCCCTGGCTGTTATTTACTTTACAGTTCTTTTGCAGGTACTGCAGTTCTCATTATTCAAGCATAATCCAAGGGGAAAAACGAATGTTCTTCATGTAATTATATTTCAAATGCTTCACTTTCATGTTATTAAATCTCTGGTACCTTCCTCCCACTCTCCAAGCATCCTCTTATGTTGTTGCTCTTCAATGGCTGCTGCCTATGTGACCAGCCTTCCCAGCTAGGGAGCCACTAATACTGTAAATATCACTGTATTGCCATTAATGGAACACACAGCAAGGTGCCCAAACAGCTGAAATTATTTCTTCCAAACTGTAATCTCTTAAATTTATTGACCATGAACTTGAAATGACACTTGCTGTTGTGCTGCTTGTTCATTGCTCCCAAGAAAGACCATCCCCGTTAATCTTTTTTCCCTATAAAATCTTGTCAGATTATTTTTCTTTTTTTTTTCCTCTTCCACCATTCAACTGCTCCTTTTTTCCTCTCTCCTAGTATTCATGAGTAATGAATCACTATTGAGATCATTACCTCAAGGAAAGATCAGGTCTGTGGTGAATGGACAGTAAGAGTGCAGAAATCTGATGCCTGTAACTGCCCTATCACAAGGAACTACAGGAAGTCAACACAAGTCACCTGAATTCTTCCATAAAATGAGGGAAAAGTGTTCTATACTCTGACCCCAGAGGTCTTCTGGAAATCCCCCCCCCACCCCCCAATGGAAATTTCAGTTCTAGAAAATGAACTTTTTTTAGAAAGTAATTTTTCAGAAGTAAACTCCCAAAACATAACCATGGATAGAGATCAGGATGATTAGAATTATCAGGATCAAAACATCTATACTTCTGGGTTATTTTGCCAGAGAGTATTGATGTTCTTTTCCTGAGCTTTCATGGGTATCTTCCACTGTGATGCTGATGGAGGACAACAGAATTCCTCACAAACACAATGTGACAAGGGCAAATTCCCAGAACTGAATGACATTTGGTTCATGCAGAGCCTTGTAAAAGGAAATCCTTCAAACAGTACAGTGGATATATACAGAATAAAGAACGGGAGTTGTAATAGGTTGGAGCTGAGTT
>VXAZ01001066.1:254100-292232 GCA_013399875.1 Gymnorhina tibicen | reverse complement strand
CCGGGCACCGGGGATGCGGGACCAGGGTGCGCGACGGGGAGGGGACACCGCGCCGGGGGTGCGAGACCGGGGACACCGCGCCAGAGCTACGGGGTTGGAGCCGCCCGGCAGCGCGGACGTGGTGACGAGCATTTTCCCGTGTCGCTGCGGTTCCCTTCGCTCCCACGTGCTCCTGGAGCTGGGGCGGTCCGAGGGCTGGCGGGTGGGCAGAGACCCGGTGAGGAGTTCTGCCAGGTTACCTGTGGCACGGCGTGTGCCGGAGTCACTGTAAGGCTCGAGCCGTGCTTGCAACAAAACGCAGCTGAGCAAAAGGTCCGTAGACTGGGCTCAGAGGGAAAAGCTTGGTTGTTATTCCCTCGGGATGGCAGGACCCGAGGGAGCGGCTCGAGCTCTCTCACGGGACGTTTAGCTTGGATATCTGGAAAGGTTCTTCCCCCAGAGGGTGGTCGGGCACTGGAACAGGATCCCTAGGGAATCACAGCCCCAAAGCTGACATATTGTAAAGAGCATTTGGACAACGCTCCCAGGCACGTGGTGGGACTCTTGGGGTGTCCTGCATAGGGCCAGGAGTTGGACTCGCTGATCCTGATGGGTCACTTGCAACTCAGCATATTCCGTGATTTTATGTTCCATTTTACGTGTTTTGTCATCACACATACAGGAACTTGGCTAAACTTTTCATTCCCGAACACACAGCAGGGAAATTGTGCTTAACAGGCTGTTCAAGGCACATTTGGTTCCTGCTTCATCTGTCACTTGTTTTTTCTGCAGAGGTGAGCAGTGGGTATGGATATGGACAGTGTGTTCTCAGGCTCTTCTCTGCAGAGCCTTGCCAAGCTGCTGCATGATGCTCAAGAAGAGGATGATGATGATGATGATGATGTGGTGAGCCTTTCATAAGAGTTATTGCTTCTTTTACATATTGTACCATGCCCTTATCTTGTTAATCAGGGAGAAGCAAGTCTCTTTTTCTCCAGAGCGAGTAAAAACAGAACAAAAACCTTAGAAGGTTTTGGACTGACTGACACTGCGAGAGGATACTTTCAGAGTAACAAGCTCTTGAGGGAGAGAATGAGCAAGCTGCCTGAGGAAAACAGGGAGACATTGTGAGCACAACATGTGAGGGAGGTTTCATTTTTCAGCCTGAAGGAAATCAGAATATGGAGTTGAAAGAGCTTTAGATACTTCAGACTTCCCCCTATCTTTCCCTGAACTCTGTTGGAGATGAAGGCAATTACAGCCAGATGCTTCATATGAAGGGAAAAATTTGCTGCTCAACTTCTGAGTAAGGACCAAAATATCCAGAGGCAACTAAGTGTATTAATTTTATTTGTCAGGCATTGAAGAACTGTAGAGGTAATTGATCACTGATGTCCAACAGGTAGTTTGGTGGTTGTAAAATAAGGAAAGGTGAAGGAATAATGAGAGAAATATCTGAATGTATTCTTCTATATGAATTCATCTCAGGAGCAGAAGAAAATCACAGTGCTTGGAGAACACGCATTATTCCTGCAACGTGCAACCCCTGCTTTTATCTAGGCCTGCCTGTGTGCTGGGAAGAAATATTCCCAGGAGCCCCACAGGTGCCAACAATGTAGAAGGCCTCTGTGGAGGCTCAAAACTTTGCCAAGCCACTTAGGATTTTGAACAGATCATATTATGACTTGGATAACAACAACAACAACAACAAAAAAAATGAGTAACAAAAATGGCAAATGCCTCAGTGTTCCTCCAAATCACTCATCAACAAAGAGCTGACCAGCCCCAGTAGTGGCACTGCAAGTAATATTTGGGATAAAAGGGGTGCATATCCCTTGAAGTTTTCTTTCAGTGGGTTACAGATGTGGTCCTTCACACTCCAACTGTCCTCCAGCTGTTTAATGCCCGCCTTTTAAACCCGGCATTATTGGTGTACATCTCTGCAGTAAACATCCTGATTTTAAAAAGAATTTGTTTACATCTTATTAATAAAATGAATGACACTTCAGAGCCAGAAATGGAAAATTGCCACGAGGGATGTCAATTAAGTCTGAGTCAATCTGGGTAAATTGAAATCTTTATTTTGATTTAATTTAATGCTCTGTGCATATGAGGCACTTTTATTGAACCAAGGAATCTTCATATATAGAGAAATGCCTCGCATTGGCCTATTAGCACTAAATTGATTCATAATTAGAGGAAAATGCTGTTGCCTCATGATCTCTACTGTAAAAAGGAATCCAAATGCTGTGATGGGGCTTTCATTTAGCACCCTTGGTTTCCTGTAATATTTTCATGGCAGGCAAAGCATGGAAATTTTGCCAAAATGCCATGGAAACCAAAACTCACAAAGCACATCTGTCTGTGTTACTGGGCTTCTGTGAGTCCTGCTTAAACCCAGTGTGTCAAGGTCACTTTCTGCTGTGTGAGAGTGAGGAAGAGAGAACGTTCAGTGGTTCAGTCATGAAACTGTGGGATAACGTTTTTTCAGTTCCATCAGGGGTTTGTTTGACCTCAGGTAACGTGTTATATTTACTGACATTACGGTTGTAACCGAGCTTGGCTCTATGAAAATTGATTTAAGATCCTTTTGCCTTTCTTTGCAGCCACGCTGTTCTGTTGGTGCCATGACTCCTGGGAGTGTTGGACCAGTAAAGAAAGAGACCACCAGTAAGGAGGAGTATTTGTATGTTTTGGCATCCAGCCTCATGTCAGCAGGCTGTAACAGCTGTAGTGAGATACCACTGAAGGGTTTGCTGCAACAAAATCGTGGTCACTGACCTCTGAGATGGGCATAGCATGACACTTCTTACAATTACACTGTAAAATTATTCCTTTCCTGAAAGCTTAACTGTAAAACATGCAAAGTGAAGCAGAAAGGGTAATGCCAGAGCAGCCTCCAGTGGAGATGATAACAGTTCAGAGCACAGCCTGGTCAGGGGCTGCAGGGATCATAACTGAGCAGCAAAAGCTCCATATAACTACTCAGGAAAGACAGGAAATTTTGGTAAAGTCTTGGCAAAGTTAATGTTCAGGTTTTTTTGGAGCTAATGCTGTCAAATTATTGAGTAGCTTAGTTATGAGCTCTAAGAAAGGCCAACAAGGGCCAGGGTGAGTTTTGCAGGAAAGGAACTGTGGCAAATATTTTTGCTTGGGATTCCAACAATAAGCAGAGATTCTACTCTAAAAAACTTCAAGTTTCACGTTTACCAGCTCGCTAAAAGAATATTTTTCCATGCAGGACGGACATAAACCATAATATTCTGCCTGTAAACTTCCATGTGTCTTAAGCACCTTTTCTGGACTGTGCCCAATAATTAATGGGAAGAAATGGATTTCTGTGTGAGGGGGTGGTCCTCTTGTGAATGACTCAGCTCACTGAAAAATCTCGTGTCAGGGGGCTTGTGGAAGATTAGTCTTTCATCTTGCTACACTTTACCCATTTTGAAGCGTTAGATATTTCATGCCAGAAAGGAGGATTTCCAGGAAATAAAGGTTGGGTAAAGGAGATTTAGGTGAAAGGAAAACATCCTCCCTCTGCAAATCCTCATTCATAAGATAGTGAGGTGAAGAAGACTGTAATCATTACTTAGAATGCTTTTAATGCAAAGATTTTTCTAAAGCCTAGGAATACTTTTCTAGGCTTTAGAAAGGGCTGTTATTTTTCTTTTTTTTTCTCATTCTTGAAAAGTATTCTAAGCTTTCAGCAAACCTAGAGGAACAGAGACATTTCAAAATGTGTCAGCGTGATTTCTCTCTGCACTTACAGGTACTTTTCAAGTGAAATCCGAAAACAAGAAAACCATTTGGAATACAGAGGAGGTCCCAGAAGGATCTGAATTTGATGATACCTGGGACCCTAGAGAAAAGCCAGAGTAAGAGAGCTGAGACTGCCTGTGTGGGCTTTACATAGCATTAATGGAAATGAGAGTTAAACAGCATTCACAGCCATCTGAAAAGCTTGTGTCGTGCAAGAAGAAAGGAAGGATATCAGTGTTGCATCTAAGGCAACATGTGAGGAATGGTTTTAACCCCTCTCTTGAAATCTTCTGATCTCATCACAGAAACGTAGTGTTGGTTTTTCCCATCATAAGTTTACGTGCAGTGTCAGTTACTTGTATAAAGTGGGATTAGGAGGGGAAGTAGGTCAGAAAAACGATTTATTAACTTTAAAATATGCCATTTGTGTGAAATACCTGCTTTTTCCTGCTGCAACTGAGATGCATCCATTTTTCCACACTCATAAAATCATAAAGTACTCCAATGTATATTTGCATTTCAAAGATTTAAGCTCTTTAGAGACAAATAGTACTGCAGGAAGAAAAGCTGTGTGCAGGCAATTTTGAGCTCTTGAATCTTGTCATTCAATCTTAGTCTGTCAAAGCACAACTTGAAACCAGAGCCTTTTTCGTTTCTCATAGAAAAACAGTAGCAAAAATGTTCTTGAAATGGGTACAATCAGGCATGTTAAGTTCGTAGTTTGTAGAGGTCAGAAAGCCCTGAGGGTCAGTCCAGCTTTTGCATTTCCAATCATTTTCCAATGCCATATCCTGGAGTGTTAAATGCTGGAGCAGATGGAGCGTAGCCCATGAAGCTGCACATTGTACACCAGAATCCTCACTCTTCCCTGCACAAAAGTCAGGACATGAGGTGGCCAGTTTCCCAGTTAAACACAGGACTGAGACCCACCCAAACGGGGACTCAGCCTTTCTGAAAATGATTTGGAATTCACCCTCACACACAGTTGTCCTTGAAATGGTCACCTGTGAGGTACAGAACACGCTCTCTTTGTATTGTGGGCACAACAGAAGCTTTTCTCATGCCATTCTTTGACCCTTCCCTTCTGCAGTGCTTCTCCAGCCTCAAGCACTTGTGACCCATGTTGCACAGATGAAGAGAGAGTGTAAGTCTTTATAATAGTTCATCAAATGGAGCAAAGAAAATGTCCTAAAAGGAGAACAGATGGCTACAGAGGTGCATCCAGAGCTATTAGATACATTTGTCATTGACTTAGGAATTATTACACATGCAGATGCACACTGGAGACGTGAAAGTCTTTCCACACACTTTCTAACAGCTGAGACAAGTGATCCACCCCACTAATTCTGCTGAACTTAGTAGGAGTAGCATATGTTATAAATAGAAATTTAGTTTTCATTTCCTCATTCATTAATTATCAAGAGCAAAGGAATACGTGATTCTACATTTTGTAGACGTGAAGGAGAAGAAAATAAAGGTTGGCTGAATGCAAAACAACTTCAGTCTGGCTTAAGAGTGTTACGCTCAAGCTGCAAGAATATGCTGAAGGACAGAACAGAACACATGTAATTGTGACATCCCCCTTTTCAAATCCATTCCCCAAGAGTTTGTGGTGTTTGACTGATGGATAAGTATCGTATCCACTTAGGATGCATTTCCTGGTCCTGCAAAGGCTGGTTAGGGAAGCAGAGGCAGCATGGTGAGTGCTTTGGAAGGTGGAGTGAATGATCTTCATGTGTCTTCCAGCTATCTCAGTCAAGGCTCTGAACAGAAACCCAGTGCAGGTGGATTGGAGCCTTGAAGGGAGACTGCAAAGGAGGAGAGACAATGTGAGGAGGATTTACAGTCCTCTGAGAATCACAGTCTCCTTTGGTCTCCTACCCCTTCTGCAGCATTATTAGGCAATGACTTCTCTTTCTCAGGTATGAGATTTTCTTCAAGCAGCATGTGGGAACAGAGGATGTCTTCTTTGGGATGACCGGGAAAGATCCCTCCACTGCCTGCTGCGAGGATATTGTGGTGAGCTGAGCCTGGAGCTCTGAGCCCTTCTTTGTGCTCTTTCTCTGCCCTTTTCCGTCTTCCCATCTTTTTGAGGGACAGAATGTAAACACCAAGCTCTAATGCTGCCCTTGACCTCCTGCAGCATTTTCTTGTGGTTCTCCAAGCATTTGTAGATGACATTTACACTTGCTAACCCGAGGAACTTGTGTATCTCCTCAAGGACCAAGTGTGCCCAAGGGAATCAGTGCAAATGGGTATGCTCCATATAAACTTACAGGAAATAAAACGTAGCTCTAAGATGAAGTTTCATCTTGAACACAATTTTGGAGAGGAGAGGGGCTGGGAAGGAGATTTTTTTCGTCTTCCTGCATTTTTTACAAGGTATGTGGGCTAGCAGAATGCTACAATGCTGCCAGCCTTTAAAGTTACAGCTATCAGATCCTGCCTCATCATTATATAATCAAAGACCTTCCTGGTTTCTGAGCTCCAGGACAGGTAGAACTGCTGTGTTATCTTTCCAGCAGAAGCAAACTGTCCCTGCAATGCACAAAGCCTGAGGCTTTTGCTGGATGTCGAACACCTGTCAAGCACAGTAGCAGCTCAGGATCTGGAAGAGAATGGGATATCAATACACATCACTGAGCTATTGAAAGCAGTGATTATCACTGTCGTATTTTCTCTGATACAAATTACCTGCTCAAAACGTTGCTCTTTGATACTAGCGTTGAAATATTCATGAAAATGAGATCTTTTGTGGCTTTTAGGGCAACATATATAGTCACAGCTTTACCTCTGCCCATCATTTCAGATTAAAATCAAGCTGCCAGAGACAAAGTACTCAGACATCACGTTAGATATCCAGGACAAGGTTCTTGACCTTCGAACTCCCAAAAAGTAAGTGTAGCATAATTGATACAAGTGCACTTAATATCTTGTTTGAAATGAGGTTTAGCCAAGCTTTCAACTGCAGGCTGTGTGGAAAGCAAAGCTAGGGGTTGTACTATTATTGCTCGTGAGAAATAGATATAGAAAAAACCACCCGTAGTCCATCCATAGGTGTATAATGTGCTGGCACTGAATTTGTGATGCTGTCTAGTAAAAAAACAGCTTTAAGACAAGTTTCGGCTACTTAAACAACAAGGCTTCAAGGGCCCAAACATCTGGCAAAAAGCTGCCCACAGTCTTGAAGGACTTCTTGTCTAGGATTTCTAAATACTAATTTGTACAAATACATATGACCGAAGGTGGTAAAAAAAGTGCAGATAAATTTCCAGAAGCTGAAAGCTGAATTATGGGCATATCCAAGCACAGAGGCAGAGATGGAAATGTCACAAGGTTTCCTAAAGAGATTTCCTTTGTATTTTTTTTTTTTTGGTAGAGCTATTTCAAGTCTATAAAGGTAATCAACTGACTGATACACCCCTGGACTTCTCAGTCTTCCTCCATCTCTCCCTCAGCATGCAATTGCCCAGCCTGAGATTTCCAGATAATTCCCATGTCTGTTTTGCTTGAAGTCCTTCTTCACAAAGACTGCTTTCATAAGAAAGCTTAATCCTCTCTGGGCTGACTTGCTGCACTGAATGGGATATGGGAAGATCTGTATGTGAATAGCTTTCTGCAGATAAATTCAAGGTGCAGGCCATGGATTAAGGCCCAAGTAAGTCCCCAGTAGACTAACTATAGAAAAGCCATTTTTCTCACAGCCAAAACCAGGCAGAGTCAGTTACCCTGTGCTTGGTTTTAACCCAAAGATGCAACGGGAGTGCAAGAACATTTAGGAATGTTAGTTTTGAAACTGGAAAATTGGGAGGAATAATTGTTCAGCTAATGACTTGCAGAACCTATGGGCAGTAAAAGAAGTAGCTTAGTGCATTACTGCAGATGTATGAAAACCTCAGCATCCTTTTCCTTTTGCAATTCTATCTTTTTGGTGACTCAGATCTGCCATTATCTTCTCGGTACCCAGCTGTCTCTAGTCACAAGCCTAGCAAATAAAAAGTTCACCATAAATCTGATGGTTGCTTGGGTACAGCCTGAACCAGTGCTGCTTTTACAAATATGAGTGCAAGTCTTCTCAGTATGAAAGAAACAACCAAGATGTCAAGTTCCACACACTGTAAAACACTGTTCTCCCACAGATGGGGAGGAAGACTCAAAGGAACTGCTTCCAACTCTGTGGTCCCGAGGCTGCTTCTAAGCCAAGCTGCTTTTAAGTGATGGAAATATTTCAGGGCCAGTCTAGCCATGCAGGAGGTATTGCAGGAACCCCACAGCCTGTCACAAGAAGGACATTTATTGGAATAACGCTCCCTGGCATACTGATTGAGGAACTGCAGGAGTGACTCGCACTGACATCTCAACTGCTCGCCTGATCCGAGACACTGACATTCTCTGTGTCCTCTTTTGCAGGAAGCTGCTGCTGCACCTCCCCTACCCTGTGAACAGCAAGGAGGGTAGAGCTCGTTTTCTCTCTGACGAGGAGACCTTGGAAGTCACCTTGAGAGTATCAAGGAAGTTTGATTTCATAAACTCTTCTGATGNCTCGTTTTCTCTCTGACGAGGAGACCTTGGAAGTCACCTTGAGAGTATCAAGGAAGTTTGATTTCATAAACTCTTCTGATGGATAGATAGATAGAGAAAGTTTGCAAAAACTAGTGTTCTAGTTAGAAGACTTTTTGAAACACAGCTTGTTCTGAACTAGTAGATTGTTTCCCTTGAGCAGTCCAGGGGGAATGTCTCTGGAGAAATGAGTTAGGAGGAACACAGCACCCACAGGTTCTAAGAGCTGGTGCTGTCTGGCTCTTACACTGCTCTGGTTAACTTTCTGCTTCCTTCAGTCTGATACCGACCCTGTGAATCAGAAAGTGGGGGATTTCGGTTCTGTAAGCCAGAGAGAGCCTTTTGTGTGGTTATGGCTGAGAAGAAGCACACTGAGGCTCTGGACAACGAGTCTGGTGCTTTGGTACCATTTCAAGACTTGCAAGTGTTGTCCTTGCTCGGACTCCAGTGCTGGGACTGAGGCCAGTTCAGAATCTTCTCTTACCTGTTTCTTGGTGAGAAGATCAAAGTTCTTCGGGGATCCATATCCACATCTGAGGCTCCTTTACACTGGCAGAACAAATTAACCAACTATAGTTGGATTGCTGAACATCTCAGCTCTTTTGAACAGTTTTTGACCGTTTGTGCTTCAGTGTTGTCTATTCACCTGCTGTGCCTCCACCTATTCTTCTGATCTTTCTTGATTAATAAAATAATAGGTTCTAAGGGACAGTTCCAGTTCTCTTTGAGTCTGCCTTCTCTATATTATGCTCTGAGAGACCTCATAAAAGTTGAGATAAGAGGAGCTTTGCATAACAAAGCTTCTCTCAAAGGGCTGAAATGCTGCAAAATCTGCTCTTTGGCCTTCAGGTCCAATCTAGAGCTACAGAGATGGGTAACCAAGGTGTTTCTCTCAGTAGCTGCTGGGCAAATATATTTATTTAACATTGTTAGTCCTGCAGGAAACAAAGGTACTTGCTCGAAGTGGAGAGGACAAGCAGGCCCTGGCGTGTTAATGGTACACTGAACCAAAAACCTGTGAGTGCTTTCAGAGCAAAATGGCTTCAGTCCTGCATTCTTCTGGGGTAGAAGTAGAGGGAAGTAATGGGCCAGCTAGGCTGCAGACAGCACCCATGCAGCTGAATTTGTGGCAGGCTGTAATGGGAAGATGGATACTGCAGACACTGACGGTGAGTTCAAAGGTGTAGTCACAGTATGTTTGTGATGCTCTGCATTATAACTCCAGGACAAATCAGGCTGATGTCTGGACATTTCAACCCCTTCCCTGAAAAGTGGACCATTACTCAGGTCAGAATAATCCTAATCAACTTCTGCTTTAGCCTTAATGCACTGGAAAGCAGATACCTCAGTTATGATTCATCACAAGCCATGAAATATGCTGGTAACACTCAGGGGCTACTCCAGTTGGTATCTGCTTAAGTTTCCATAAATTAGATCTGAATGTCTCTTATTCCAAAGCTGTGGTTGAGCAGGACAATGTAGATGTATGAGAAAAGGCTGAGATCATTCCTCCTGACTCAGTTTTTCCCTCCTGTCCTTGCCAAACAAGCTGTTTCTTGGGAAAAGGTTGTCTTTGTGGTCCCTAGACAGTATGCTGCTTAATTTTTGCGTTTCTTACACATATTACAAGAAAAGTGGAAGACTGACCAGTATTTGTATGCATGTGAAGATAACATTTGTCCAAATTAATTCAGTACATCCATGGCAGGGTACAACCCTTCTGAGCCCTACTCCAGTGCTCTCTCCACAAGGTTATGTTGCCTTTAGAGTTGGGAGTAATAATTTACTAAGCCTTAAATCATCAAGTTCTGCTTAATTTAATGTCAGTGTTTGATACTGAAAACAGTGATGAGTCTGGCTCATTGTGCCTCTCTCAAGTGTTTTAGTTTCTTATGGAAATGAGCATATGCCACACTGGTATCCCTATTGTAATTTATCTCCAAATATTTTTTAACCTGAGGGCATTTTATCAGCATTCAGGAGACAAAAATCTGAGGTAAGTATGTTTTGTAAGAAAGCCAGCTGCTGAATAGAGAAGGGAAATGCAAATTTGTACTGCCTAAGGGGGAGGTTGTAGTGTGATTTCTTGCACCTGCTGGCCACTCGCTCTGTGCCTCCACCTCCAGGCTCCTGTAGGTCGTCCATGAGGGGGACCTGGCAGGTTGGTGTCACTGGGTAGGAAAAGGGTGATACACGGGCAGGGGGAAGCTGAAATCACGGAGTGAGGATATAGGAACTCATAAGCAGCCAGGCTTTGCGTGTTCCACTCAGGATAAGCTCTACTGCCCTTTTCACTAAGGTAGGGCCACTGCTCTGGGGGTGGGCAGTTTCTGGGCTGGTTGGATCCACTGCCTGAAAGCACCATCATGACCTGGAGATGTTCTCACTTTCTTCCTACCAAGGACACAGAGGCTGCCCTGGGCAAAAGGTTAAGTTTTAGCATTTGGATTTTTTCCATGTATCCTCCCAAGAGGGAACTGGTCAAAAGGACACACAGGTTGTCAAAATTCCCAGAAATCTGGAGGCTACTGCCAGCTACAAGTGTTGACTTTTTTGCACAGGCTTGAGGGCAGCTTTGCTTTGCTGAAGTAGCACTGGCAGAAATCCTCCAGGAGGAGAACCCTCTTTGCCTCTGAACATCAGCGCTGTTGCCGAAGTGCCACTCCAACACCTGCAAGCATCTTAATTAAAATTATGAGCCCAGTTAAACAACCCAGCCATTAAGCCCCAGCCATTAAGCATCATCAAGCTTTATTTGGTTCCCATAAGAAGCAGCTTGATTAAATGCATTGCAGTTAAGTAGAGGGTACTGTAGATGTGGAAATGAGATAGAGGCTTGTTTGCAGTAGTATCCCGATAAACTGCAGGTTCTCATTTCACCTTGCTCACATATTCTGTCCTCTGGTTGTAGCTGCAGAGCCACCATCCCCATTTTGACTTGTTCCTGCCTTCTCTCAGAACTGTGCTAAAATACGTGGCCCAGCTCACTCTCTGAATTTCACCTGTCTTCATATTCCCCTTTGTCCACTTAGTGCCCTGGGGCCAAGATACTTGCCTCATTCTGTAGCTTGAGGAAGAGAAAACCCAGAAGAGTTGCTCCATGTGAAGACCTGAGACAGTGGAGGAACTTAAATTTAGATTTTTCCCTTAAGCCTGCAGGCTCTCATTCTCATCTTCCTCCAGGTCTGCTGTTGATATCATTATGTAGCCCTTCTATTTGTCTTAAAAGACTACTTCATTTTTCTGCTGTTCAGCTTAAAGTTTGTATCCAAACTTCTGTGCGCTCCTTGCACCGTGTGAAACACTGCTTTATCAGTATGTTCTTCCCTCCAGATAAAGTTGATCTAGAATGACTAAGCTGTATCTACGTGTACAGACAGATCTGTCTCCCTCACGCTGGAGCAGCTCCTTTCAAATCTGCTGGTGTTGATGTAGGCTTTTATCCTCTGCTCTGCAGCACCTGCAGCTCGGATTCCTCCTTGTCCTCTGGGATCTCCTTCAGGAACTGCTGCCACAGACAGACAGTCGTTGTCTGCCCGTGGTCCTGGCTCCAGGGAAGGTGCCTGGAATATGCTGGGGGCTGGCTTATTTTTCTCCTGTAATCGTCACAAACAGGAGATGACTTGTCTCTTGGTGTCTCTCTTTGCTCTCTTTGTGTCTCTCTTCATTCTGTTTTCTCCTTCAGGCAGAATTCACTTTTGGATTGTGATGAATTCATCAGATGATGGTGAACAGCATCCTTGTTTTTCCCTTTCCCTCACGATTATTTGTTCTGTGCTCTTTTCAGGGGACTCTGATCTCTTCTCTCCTTTCCTAAGTGCTTTATCTCCCCCTGATTGTTCTCACATTAGGACATTTCTCACCAGAGCCTCCTGGCAGGTTGCAGTTGACACATCTGACCCTTGCTGGGTGTGCCTAACGTGGGTGAAGCGTGTGACTCACTCAGATCAGCGCCGGGTGAAGAGCTTTGTCCTTCCTTGGTGTGTGTCCTGTCTGTGTGGGTGGGAAGGGGACACAACCACGGGCAGAACATGGAGCACTTTTAGTGCAGGACCATGGCACAGAAGCAGCAGATGCTGCAGGCTGTGTGAGGAGCGTTGACAGAACTGAGAGGCCTCTTGAGCCTTTGCTTCAAACGCAGCCGATCCCACACGGCCCCGGTGGAATCTGGTTAGGAAGACATGAAGCAATTCAGCAAAAGCCAGAATCATTCAGAATTTCAGCCTTCCCCAAGGCCTGAAAAGTTTCTCTCTGCTTCCTGATGTGTGTCCCCACATCCCAGATGAATAGCTGAAGAAGTTTTTGAAATCCACTCCAGGGCAACAGTGACACAGGCAACACAGGAATGCCTTTGGTTTTGGAGTATTTCTCTCAATCCATAGGAATCTTTGATCATTTGGGGCTTTCTCATCTCAAGGCTTCCCTTTCATCTTTTTCCTCTGCCTCCACACACTCATTTCTGAAGAGAAGATCATAGGAAGTTGCCAGAACGTTAGCAGATACTGTCCACCTACAATCCTTAGAGACCACCTCTCTTTAATTGGGTGTCTCCTTTGTGGATCCCAGCAGCCTGGAAACTCACTTCTGATGCTGATCAATATTTCTTTTAATCCATGCCATTTTAACTTGATGGTATCACAACCCAGCAAACACTGCCAAGACTGCTAGGCTGTATTTACTGAAACAATTCTCTGATTCTATTTGGCGACCTGTCTCCTGCAGCTGCTGAGGCAGAGAGAAAAAGGGCCACACAACTCTTCTGGAAAACTCTTTTCATGTTGGAAAGCTGTGTAAAAAGGAACAGGATGGGAATGGAGATGGACACAGCTGGTTTTGTTAACTCGTCAGGTGATGTGGGCACGACAGACATTTGCCAAACAGTGGCAGGTGAGGAACTGAACAAATGTAAGCACCAATACTTGAGTTTAATGACGCTGTGAGCTCTGGGTGGGTTCCAGCCCTCACAGGTGCCCAAGTAACAAGAGTTTACCACTCATACCTGGGGGTTTCTGTGACTGGGAACCCTGGTGATAGGATGTCCTGACCCAGATTCCTGTAGTTATATCCCCAAAGCTGTTCTTGGGGGGCACTGTGGCAAGCTGGCAAGTATATAGAGGGGAATGAGGGATTGACTTCACCTGGGATAGGCAGCTTTTTTACCTTTTCTCACCCGAGCTGTGCCCACGAGACCCAGAGGACTCTATCCAGGAAGAGTTAAATGGTGAGGAGCAGCACTGTGAGAAACTAGGTGAGCAGGGTCTGTGTTAAAGGCAAAATAAATGGTGGGTGTGGAGCGAGACACTGAAAGTGAGGGAGTGATGTGAATTGGGCAAAAGCACAAGTGGGAGAAGAAAAACGTTATCAAAGTTGCTTTAAAGCCACTGTGTTGGAGGGGAAGTTCAGAGCAGACAACTGCCCTGAGCTTAGGGCTGATGAGATACCTTTGTTAGAATGCCACCAGCACTGAAAATCCTGTGCCAAAAGAAGCTGTGGGAAGGAGACTGTGCCTGGAATAGCTATGAGGTTTCCAAGAGAGCCTGAGTGCTTGGGTCATGTAGATTTATTGAGCTGGGAACCTTGTCTCACTCTGGGGGTCAGACTAAGGTGGCCCATTGCAATTACTTTTATCAACAGCAGATGAGAGGGGAATTGGTGTTGGGAGTTCATGAACCCTCTCAAGTGCTCCCAACAGCCTGAGTCTCTGTATTGTTCTTACAGCACCTATTTCTGGGTAAGCAGAGTTAGTGTGTGCGGTGCCTGGGTGACAGATTGCTGTGCCCTGACCTGGAACAGGGGATGTCACATCTAGTTTTAGGCCTACATGCATATGCATGCTTGCCTCCATCCTTTTTCCCTATTTAGAGCAGCCCATGTTTATTTCAAAAAGACAAACTAAAAGCCAAAAAGAAAACAAAACCAAAACCAAACACCACCACAAAACCAAACAAAAAACACCACAAGCTTTTGCTCGAAGATCAGTAGGTAAATAGATAAATGATGGAATTAGAGTTGTTCTTATTCTGGAGCCAGGTGCTAGCTTCAGACCAGGCGTAGGGCATCCCTCAGATGAAGAGAAGGGTTTCACCATCTGGAAAGACCCTGCAAGGTTGTCCTGAACCAGTGCTTGGATAAGAGAGCTGAAGGTGATTAACTTCTTGCTGTGATACAGGTGCTGAATGAAGAGAACGGCTGAAGTAGTAGAAAACCCCGTTTCTGTTTCTTGCATCATGAGTTCCCAAGTTTTATGCTCAGTGAGTTTATTTAAATTGGGCCTCTGGTTCTCTTTGGAACTAATATTTTTGGTTTTTTGAATAAAATGTGTTTTCCAGTGTTGTTGCCCCTCCCCAAACCACAGCCAAGCAGCATCCCAGCCTACTTTGTTAAATCAAGAGAATTGTTCATGTCCTTGGGAGCTGGAATAATAACATCTGAAGGAAGCCATGAGACACAACAGGAATTCATTCATAAGTTAATGAAAGCTGTGCAGTGCAGCATAAGGATGATAAGGGCAGGTCTTGGGCAGCGTTTGTCAAGCTAAATTCTTCCTGTTGAAATTGTTCTCCTTGGAAGAATCATGGACCAGCTTAAATACCCCTTCTATACAAGTTTGTTACATGGTATTTCTTGCTACAAAGCTGTGTAATAGAACATGGTACAGGACAGAAACAGGAGAAAGTGTGATATGGATCGAAAGAGAAAATTGCTTATATGCCCTACTAAAGGGGGGGGAAAAGTACCACCTGGGTAGTGTGGCATATTTTCCATGGAGTTTGTCACCTGGAAGCAGAATGTTTTGGTACTCACTGGAGGGGACTGAACTGGAGACGGGGCTGATGCCCAGCACCTGATAAAACCAAAGCACACAGAGCCTGAAGCCAACTGAAGAAACGCTGAAAGAGCTGGGAATGAGTTTGTGGGCAAGATCTTAACCAGAAGACCAGCTGCTGTAGCGAGCAAGGTCAACTCTCCCCCTTGATTTGGGATTGCTCTTGTGGTGGGAAAATGAGGTCCTACGGCAAATACGGACTTGAATGCTAAGGCTCGGCCTCAGTGCTCAGAGCAGGTGGACAGAGCAGGCCAGTGGTGGAATATCACAGCATCTCTTGGGCTGTGAGTCAGACCAGACTCGTCACCATCATGCGGCTTTCCCGTCACGAGGACTTGTTTGTCCCCTCTCGCACTCGCGCTGCCGTGCGCCCTCACGGAAGAGGAGCCACAGCTCAGTGCTGTGGGTTGCTCTGCCACGGGTCTGCAGCAAGGCACTGCCCGAAGGAACAGACCTGCTTCTGTTTCCTCTTGCTGCAAATCCAAGTGGCAGCGCGGGGATGGAGATGCCCGTGGCCAAGTGCCCTCCTGAGGCACAGGCTGGAAGAGAACCTGGGGGTGTTTTCAGCCCTTTCCCACATGGACAGGGTCCCGTGCTTTTCCTGCCTGGGAAAAGTTAAACTGAGTCAATTTTGCACGTGTGAACAGCCTCTTTCAAATGAGAGCAAGGAGCTGAGTTACCCAAGCCTGTTTTCTGCGGATCTGTCCTGCAGTGCACACAGGAGGATCTAACACGGACCTCAGTGATCAGAGCTCTGTTGCAGAGCAGGATGTGCCTGTCATCCACATGGATTGAGATGCCTGAATCAGCACACTCGTTTCCCCAACAGTGGGAGCAGCAGTAGGTTTATTTTCCATCTAGATGCTTGTTGACATGCATGGTGTAAACCCATCATTCCAGCTAACACCGACAGAGGCGGAGAGGTCTCAGAGTAATTAACCACCAAGCTCAGATGTTGCTGAGAGTGGGAGGGCAGAGGAGCTGCAAACAGCATACTAGCATCAGCTGCCTCTTTCTTAAAAAAATAAAATCTGCCAAACAAGTTTAAATTGCTTAGAAAGCTCTGGGAGTTGGAAATAAAAAAATATTTTAAAAGAAATTATAAAAAAACCCGTGGCAATTGCTCTGGGGAAGGGAGAGGCAGAGAGCCCAGCCCAGAGTAGCTAGAGGAGACACGCAGCACGCTTGCAGTGACATCTCAGACTGCAAGGGGTTAACCCAGCTGTTAACTTTTCCATTCCCAGCACCTCAGGCTACAAGATAAAGTTGAGTTCCCAGGAAAGACCCCCCCACCATCTCCAAATATTGGCAAGCCGTGAGCTACAGCTGGTGTTTGGCTAGAGGCTGATCCTTGAAAACCCAAATGCCTGTGTCCCCCAAGGCTGACCATCAGCCCGAGCCTCAAAGGAAACATCCACGCTCAGCACCCTGTACTCGCAGAAAAAGGGAGACGCTGGCTCTTTCATCTGCTGCAGAAGTGCTTCTGCTTTTTAGGGAAAGAAGAGTCAGTGCAGAGTGGGGCGGCCGCTGTGGACACTCCTCAGAACTGGGCTCCAGTGCAAATGGGGGTGTCTCGGGGGGTCATTTCCCTGCCCATTTACCTCCTCACTGACCCAGAGCCCCCTCCCTGCCCTCGGTCCTGCGGAACCTCGGGGTGCGGCCGCACCCGGCACAAGCGAGGCAGCCCAAAAATCGCGGGTTCCTTTTCGCCGTCTCTGTTTTATCTTAACCGCGATCTCGCCGGCTGGCTGCCGGCCCGACGCTCTGCGGGCTGGCTCGGGTTGCCAAGGGAAGCAGACATTGCTCCCCAGGTCTCAGCGCACCGCTTGCCGCTGCTGTCTGAGCCCGGTTGAGATAAGGGGCTCCGTGGGCAGGGACACGGCTGCCCTCTTGCTGATGCAGTGCCGAGCGGGCTGGGAGCTCTCAATAAAAGGTAATTAATGGTAAAGCAGGCTCCTGCAATCCTGCAGTCTCTTCTATTTCTGTTGCTCGGGCTTTTAAAGGCAGCGGGATCACAGTGGCTTGACTTCCTTCTCCAGCCAAAAAAAGGAAGCACACTTACTCTGGTGACCTCACATCCATCTTCTGCCCTTTATTAGCACCATCTGTCTCCTTCTGCCTGCTGAAAGGCGACTGTGCCTATCCTCATGGCTGGGACAATACAAATATTGCTCCATTACAGCCATGATCCAAATGCAATTACGCAATTGCAGTGTTAATTGAATTATTTGAGTTTAATTATTCCATTAGGACTTTTGTCAGTACAGTCTAAGCTGCTTGCTTTCTCTCTGGGCTAGCATCACAATGCAGCATCTGGCCACACAGGGAAGGACTGGTTTTCCTCACTCAGACCTAGTTAGGCTGAGGAAAGTCTGGCACTGTTCAGAAAAGGTGCTCTCAAATTCAAGGAGAGGTGTCAAGGCTGCAGGGACCTTCTTTTCTCCAGTCAAAGGGTTTCCATGCACAATGCTTGCAAGCAGAGAACAGAATTCTATTTATGCAGAAATAATTTTGTGTGAAGAGTTAGTGACAAAAATACTTGTGAGGGTTTTGTAAGTGAGGGAATCAGTCCTGAAAGATGCTTGGCAGAAATCAAAAGGAGCAGTTGCACAACACGAGCCTCTAATAGGGACAATATATAGTCAGTGAGACAGTTGCTAAGGGCTGCTTCCAGTCCTCAAAGAGGGGCTGAGATGGGGCTGCAGTGTGAAGTTCTCCAGTTCCTGTGGTAAATTCCCCTGGCAAACAGAAAAACTGCTTGGAGTTTATTTCTGATTCCTATCCCAATATCCTGCCACTGTTACCGAAACACAGAATTGTTAGGGTAGGAAGGGACCTCTGAAGATCACCTAGTCCAACCCATCACTGGGTTTTCCTTACTCTTAACACATCCAGAGCCCTTGACTCGTGGGGTACACTATTATTAAAAAGGGCACTCGAATCTTCCCCTCCCTTCAGCCATATAAGCTGCCCTGGTTGATGTAAGACCTGCAGCATCAGTTTGGAGCTGTGACAGGTGCACTGGAAACAGCCCTGCCTATCTCAGAAGCAGCTTTTCACCCACAGGCCCTTCTCCTGTGAGCAGAGCTCAAGCTGTAACCCCTCTGTTCTGCAGCAGCCCAGAGCTCTGACTGCCACAGACAGCCCTGGCCTTTGGACTTGATGTGTGTGCTGCGCTTTGGGAATCCTTCACTTGCCTTAAAGCTGCTGCCCTTGCAGCTCTGGGAGCAGAAGTTCCTGACATTTGCAGGTGGAGGTATCACCCTCCCAAGGGACAGCAGCGTGCAAGGCAAGGGTCCCCGAGGTGGGGACAGCTCTGGTGTCGTGGGGTTTGTTGGGGCCATGTATCAGACAGACCTTTACTTGCCGGGAGCCCTCATGGAGCCCTGTGGGGTTCGAGCTGCTGGGACAGCGTTTCCTCAGTCCTTGGGGAGTGGTGATCCCAGGGAATCCTTTCATCTCCTTGCTCCACTGCACCTCTCCCTCACGCTCACCTGTGCTGCACAGTTTTGTTGCCTTGGTTTTATTGACCCAGCGGGGCATAGGAGAGGAAGCAGAGGTCAGAATCAGGGTGTGAAATGGCAATTTTGTGGCAGCTTCAGGTGAAAAGCTCTGCCCTAGGGACCAAAGTATCAATGGATCATGGTTAAATACAGATGTAGGGGGATTAAGTGGTAACATAGTCACTCTTTAAATACTTTTTGCAAACATGGGCTTTATCTGCCATGTGCCTCATTAACAGTATAGAGATGTCGGCACTTTGATCCTGGCTGATGTGGTGGAGTCTGAAGGTGGCGGGACCTGCTGTGGCTGTCATTTCTCAGCCCCACTTTGCAAATATCCTTCCCCTTCTGAAGGAGAGGCGGTTTGCTTTACAGGGTACCAGATCTCACCCAGCCTTGGTGAGTGCTGCCTCCATCAGACCCTCCTGCTGAGCTTTGAGCCATTTGAGGCTGGAATACTTGGCATGGATGTGCCACGAGCCCTGCCCTCCTGAGGGCTGTGGGTTCACCCTCAAACCAATGGAGAGGTTGTGCCAAGAGGAAGGGATGAGCCTCTCTGGGGCAGAGTGGTGGCTAAACATCCTGTAAAACCACTGCATAGAATTGTTAAAATAGCTCCTCAAAAGCCTCAGAGGCTGAGTGGTCCTTGGGGCTGCTCTCAGTGTCCTGGGTGCCACATCTCACTGGTGTAGCTGCAGAGCTCTCAGTTTGCTGCTCAGGATTCATTCAGCCCCTTGTGTGGCACTGGTGGTTTGAATTTCCCAGGTTCTTTCCCGTGTTCATTCCTACATTCTCCAGTAACTCTCCCAGGGGCTCTGTCAGTCCTCTTCCTCTCCGTGCCCGTGTGTGCCTTCCTGCATCTCCACCCCGCAGCCTCCTCCCAGCTGGAGACATGTCACCCCGTCAGCATCGTCACCAAAGCCCTGCCTTCTCCAACTAAACGAGGAATTGGATTTCCGTGCCTGCAGTATCTCAGCATCTCTCCCCTCTGTACCTGCCCTGTTTCCCTGTCTGCTCTCTGGGATGTCTCTTCACTTCACTTGTGGCAGATCTCGGGTCTGTGAGGCTCAGTCTTGCAAAGCTGCCTCAGTGCCAGCAGAGGTACCAAGGCACTGACCGGGGCTTTTCACAAGCACCCGTGGCAGCCTCCTGCTGAGGCTTCCTGGCTATTCCAGTGGCAAAATGGAGTGAATTTATGGGAAAAGCAGTAGCCTGGCACTGAGAAGCCTTCATCCATTACCCTACTCTGCCTCAGGCTCTGTGAGGACCTCTGAATCCTTACAGCCTCCTGTTTGAAGCAGGGGGGAGCTCAGGGTGCTCTGAGCATCACCAGGGCCCTGGCACGAGGCAGGGGCAGGGCAGCAGCGAGGGGTGTGGATGTGCAGGAGCCACCCCCTGTCCCCTGCCAGCTCTGGTGGCCCTGCTGGGGTGGGTTTGCCATAAATCCACACCTGTTTATGTCACAGGCAGCCGGAGCCATGCCCAGGGGGCATTGGAAAGCAGCCTTCGGATGTGTAATTTTGTTCTTTTGACTCTAACGCCTCATTTAATATTTCACAGCCCCAGCAATGCATTCCTGTGCCAGAGACAAAGGCTGGCTGGAGGTTCAGCCACTGACATTTACGTTATTAGGCTGGGGCTCCAGAGCTTGTGCTCAGCGAGGTGAGCAGGGTTCTTCCTGTGCTCCTAGCTCGAAATACAGGGTTGGCAAAAACTTTTGGCTCTTGACTTTTAGTGCTGACCCAGCTGATGGTTATGGATGGTGGAGAAGAATCGGGACAACATTACTTTTGGAAACTTTGCCCCAAGTTTTCTTTAAATGTGAAGTGTGGACCAGGGTGAAGCCATCAAGAAGAGTGTTGGGCCCACACAGTCCCCGAGTCAGAAGTTGTTTCCAGTGCTCCCGTTCTGAACAGCTTCCAGACCCTCTAAATACACAGGTTTAAATAATTGCCCTTCAGTCTGGAAATATTGGCTCTTCTCTTGTATCAAATAACACCTAATGTCATTGTTGCTGAAGGCATCTAGGATGAAATTGCCTGCCTTACTTTTCCCAGTGTGTTGGCTTTATGCATTTGGCAGCATTTGGAGTCAAATCAATCTTGCTTTCCTCTCCTGGACAGGTACTTAGTTTTGCTGATGTCAGGGTACAGCTTTAGTGCAGGGAAGGGAGAGGAGGCAAACCATGGCTGAGAACACAGGGAACTGGGCTGCAGAGCCCCACAGACTGGGAGGGAGCTCAAGGCTAGGGCATAAAATCATAGAATGGCTTGGGTTGGAAGGGATCTTAAAGACCGTCTCATTCCACCCCCTGCCATGGGCAGGGCCACCTTCCACTATCCCAGGTTGCTCCAAGCCCCATCCAGCCTGGCCTTGAACATTTCCAGGGATGGGGCAGCCACAGCTTCTCTGGGCAACCTGTGCCAGGGCCTCCTCACCCTCATTGTAAACCATTTTTTCCTTATCTTTTATCTAAACCTGCTCCCTCTCAGTTTAAAGCCATTCCCCCTTTCCTATCACTCAATGCACTTGTTAAAAGTCCCTCTCCAGCTCTCTTGGAGCTCCTTTAGATACTGGAAGGGGCTCTAAGATCTCCCTGAAGCCTTCTCCAGGCTGAACAACCCAATTCTCTCAGCCTGTTTCCACAGGAGAGGTGCTACAACCTGAGGTTCTCTGGCACAACGCTGCTACCTTCTTCAGAAAAGGGATGGCAGAGGTCTGGAGAGCTCAGTTTTGTGAGTGCTGAGGTCTCACAAGCTTTGTTCCTGCTGCAACCCACGAGGTGTTCCTCACCCCGGACAAGGAGCTCTCCCTATGGCAAAGCTGACTGGCTTTCGAAAAACAGGCCCTGGATGTTCTGAAGAGGAGTTTGAAGGGACAGTCCTCCTCACTAAACCACCCCAGGACCTGCATGGACTCCTGACCAGTGGGCACGGTGGCAGATCAGCTTAGAAAGGAGCTCAGGTGGATGTGCTCTGCTTGCATCAAGCCTCGGGACCCTGGCACATGGAACACGTGTGCAGCCTCCCCCGAGCTGTGAGTGCCCGACCGGCTCACGCAGCCACAGCTTTCCTCTCCCTTCCCGTTCAGGTGCTGTCTCTTCTCTCCGTCGTTGCAGATGATTCCTTTCATCCTCTTCAAGAGGCCTCCTGCTGCCTCTTAAACCTCTTTGTTCACCTCGTTTGAATACTGTAGCCCACTCCAAAACCTGATAAGGCAGAGTGCGATTAAGATTATGGCTTTCCCTCTCTGTCAAGGGGCTGGGGATCACCCTCCCTGTGGAGGTGCCAATAGGCAGGCTGGTGGCAGCTGGACAGTGCCCTGCCACGGGTGCTTGAGGTGGCCAGGGGATGAGCTCCCTGGGCACACAGATCTTTAGGAGGCTGCTGTGTTGTTCAGCTGGTGCTGGTGGGAGCATTTTGCTTTATTAAACTGCCTTCATCTTGACCCATGAGTGGTTTTGCCATCTTATTTTCTCCTCCCACCCCATCCCATTCCCTCTCCTGCTGAGGAGGGGAGGGACAGAGCAGCTTGGTGGGCACCTGGCATCCAGCCAAGGTCAGCTCGCCACAGGAGTGCAATCTTCATTCCTTGCTTTATTTGTGCTGTGACTGCTTTGGGCTGCAGTTACCTTTAATTACTGGCTCTGCTGAGGCTGGTTGAGTCTTTTCCAGTGAATGGTTTGGAGGTCCTTGCTCTCAAACAATGAAACCACTTACCATCACTTATCTTTTAAATCAGAGTTTATATTTAGCTGTTGCCTTCCATTCAGGCTGCTTCTCCACACCTGCACGGAGAAAAGCCCTGCAATCCTGCTGTTCACAGGAGGATTTGAATGCTCTCTCCAGCCCTGCTGCTGCAGCGGAGTTGGGATGTGCTATCCAGGAGGACATCAGGCCCCATACTGCTTGCCTTGATGTTGAGCTCAGTTTTGGCAATTCCTTCACTTTGATCATTGTTATAGAGTGAAAAATTCTTCTAAGCGTGTACAAAGTCATTAAAGCTCACACAGCCACCACGCAGAGGAGAGAGCAGCTCAGAGTCCCCTGACTATGTGAGAGGAGCTCTGCTTCTCTTTCCTGGGGGGTGGAAGCAGAGCTCAGTGAGGGGACAGTGTCTGCTCTGGATCCCAAAGGGCTCGAGACTTCTGAACATGAGCGTCGTAAACCAGGACATGGGATTGTTCGTCCTGAAATAACTTGGGTTTAACGCAAGCTGAAGGGAACTGGGAGCAGCCTCAGCATTCCCCAGGCTGTTGTTTCCCTTTGCGCGCAGCCCCAGGAACCAAAACTGCTGCAAGAAGTCGCCTTCAGCGAGCACCGGCTCCACCAGCAAGAGCTGTGCTCTCACCAGCACTGCGGAAACTGGGGCAGAGGGCAGGGAAATTGTCCTTCCACTCATCCCACCCCACTGCCCGTGGCTTTGGGACAACAGCCTGGGGAGACAGCGCTGGGAGGACGCGGTGCTTTAAACAAAATGCGGCACCATCGGATCCTTTCGATCCGGAGTGACCCGCATCCGGCAGCCAGGACGCGCTCCCCACTGCCGAGCCCAGCCGTGTGGGGTCTCCTTGGAGCTGGGGAGTGACTGAAGCCCTGCCACCCCGTTTCGCAGGAGGGAGGAGTGTTTGGGGCCGCGGCAGAGGATGCTCTGCCCAGCACCACACGCCGTGCCGGCTGCCTGACCCCGCTCTGCGCAGGACGAGATGCCAACGAGAGGGCAAAGAGCCCTCATCTAATTATCGTGCTATATTTGTACATGAGAGAAGGGACGTGAGCAAGAGCCATGCTGCTGCTGGGAACTTGATGGCTTTAAGTGAATTGAGAGACAGGGCACTCCAATTAAGGCTTTTTTTTTCCTTTTTGCACACAATTCCTCTGCCTGCCTGGGAGGCTGGGCTACCTGCAGTGCTTCCCGTGGCAGGAGGTGGCTGCAGGGGAGTGGGGCTGTGCATCCCTGGGAGGAAGCAGGAGGGGTGCAGGGACAGCAGGCAGCATCAGGGGACAGCCTGTCCCACCAAGGGGGTTTGTGATAACGCCCTTCTGGCACTGGCCACGCACAGAGTGAAATGAAATGCACCACTCTCTTGACGGTGTTTCAAAATGCCATTAAGGGATCAGAGCATGCTCCAGCCTGGGTGCTGGCAGCAGGCAGGGGAGTGAAATAATTGATTGGCTTCTCCCTGCGATCCAAAAGGGTTTCGATGTCAGGCCATTCGTCGTGGTGGCTGGAATGCTAACACAACCCTTCGGAGCCTCAGCCCCGCGAACGGGTGACTGTACTAATGGCTCGTCCAGGGTGATGGATGGGCTGGGGGAGATGCTGCTGCCGAGTAAAGAGGAGGCAGCGAGAGGAGAGTGAGGCAGCAACAGGCTGGGACTCAGCAGCCACTTTCCCAGCCAGTGTGGGAGCTGGAAGGGGCAGGCAGCTTGGGCAAGTGTCCGTGTCCTGCTCCCCTCTGCTCAGGGTGGTCACACAAGAGGTAACATCTGAATTTAGCCACTTGATTTTTGCCAGGTCTGGACTACAGAGTAACAAAAAGATGACAAGCCCTCTCTCTGCCCTCCCTGCAGCCCTTTTTAAAACTCACATATATTTCTTTATTTTGAATTAAAAGTGCACTGGGGTTGCCAGCATCTTCGGGTAAATGAAAGACAAAGCTGAATGCAAAAGAGAGGGCAGTAAGAAATAATGAGATTAGCGATCCCAGGGAGGGCAGTTGTGCTAATTAGCAGCAGACAGGGGCTGATGTGTTCCCCAGCACACCAGCCCAAACTTCCTGTGGATCCACCAACTGGTCCCACCTCTCTAAGCACTGACATCACTGCTTTGGGAGGATTGTACCTGATTTACACTGAGCTGAGTAGGAGCAGAAGTGTTGATTGTGGCCCACCTGCCCTGCTTCAAGGCAAGAGAAGGTTTGACTTCATCCCACACCCAAACCATGGCTTGTGCTGAGGATTCAGTTCGTGGCCAAGCTGGTGGCTCATAGGAGGAGGACTGGGGCTTGTCAGACCCCTGGTTCAATCTGCACAAAGGGGACCATGCTGGCTTCTCCCAGCAGCACCTTTCCTCCCAAAAAACAGCTTCCACGCCTGCATGCAAGGGAACAGATTGACTCAAGGAGCCTCTCTTGGTTATCGATCACCTACTGATTACTCCAGCACTTGGTGTTCAGCTTGTAAATAAGATTACAGGGTAAATTAAAATGGGAGCAGAGGAATGCTAAAATTCTGCTCATTTACAATAAGCTCAAAGAACTTTCCCTCTTCTGCCCCTCCTCCAGCTTTATTATGAAGCCCAATAAAATACCCTGGGGACAAGAAGGAAGAGAGAGTAGAAATTCAAAGGGAACATCAAAAGGCATCTCTATTCATTTTATCGTGTCAACAGGCACAGAGAGACGCTCCCAGCCAAATGTGGCAGCTGGTCCAAGTGCAGCAGCCCAGCCCCTTCCCTGCCATCCCCAGCCCGCTCTGCTCCATGCTGGAAGGACAGGCCCAATCCCACCTATTTCCCTTAAGATCTCAGGTAAGTGTCTGTTTTGATGGCAAACACTTCAAGTGTTAGATGGGGAGTTCAATGCCATGGATTGTTCTCGCTTCTTTCAGCCCATCTCTGCGAAAGAGGAAAAAACCAAATGTTCTGTGGCTAAAAATAGGTATTCCTCTTCTTTCCCCATGCTGCTGCAGGGCTGTCCTTTGGGCTCCTAGCAGTGCCAAGTGCCCTGGATCTACCACAACAAGCTGAAGGAGACTGTGATTTCATGGCAGGAAATTTAAGAGCTATGCCCCCCTTTGCCAGCCTTGGAAACATCGGTCTTGTGATATCCAGTGGCTGAAGTGAGCCCCAGCTCCTGGAGCCATGGGAATTCGGGAGGATTTTTAAATCTGGAAGAAGCCTAGTCTCTTCCACCGGACAGCCGTGGGAGGTTTCTCCCAGCTCCATCCCCTGAGGGCAGGGAAAGCATCTCCCTGCTCTGAGCAGCAGCCGGGACATCCTCACAGGGACCTTCGGCACTGTCCGAGAGGCAAAGCTTCTCTGCACCTTCTTCATGGATGCTACTGCTTCAAGCAAGGGAAAATAATCTCCTCGAGTTAATTTAGGACCTGACACCATCCAGCTTCAGGTGCTCCAGCAGCAAGGCTCAGGAGGATGGGTTGTTCTGCCTTTCTCCTCTGGGGTCTTAAGGGGACTTGGGAACATTTTGTCTAAATTGTGCTTTTCCCCAGGAACTTCTGAAGTGATTCACCCTCGGCAGGAATTGTGCCAAGTAATTTTCCTTCACTGCCATGTCAGGGGAAGCTGTAGCCTCCATCCCCTGGGAAGGTCTGGACTCCCTGGTGCTTAGAGCAGGTTGTGTCCTTGCTGCTGGTAGTGGGGCACCAGCGCTGGTCCCCCCCAAGGGTGTCAGGCTGTGTGCCAGCACCAACACTGAGGACAGAGTGCTTTTGTGGCAGTGTTCCCTCAAGAATGAGGCTTTTAAATATAGCAGGATTGACTTGAAATCCCAGATTAATTCACTTTTAAATACCAGCTCTTGGATTCTCATCCTCTGCTTCTAGGTGCGTATCCCCAAGCCTCACTGGGTGTTTATGAGATCTTCAAATTTAATCCTCGAAGAATACATTAAAACTTCGATTCCTTTTGCAGGCCAGTGATTTTGGAGGTGAGGCCTGGAGGAACGAACAAACATTCTGAGACAATCAGAACCAGCAGCGTTTTGTGCTGGTGGGACTGGGCCATCAGAAGCACTGATCCCCTTGGGGCAGTGACAGCCTGCACGAGCCTGAGGCATTTAGAATGTAGATTGAATGAGTGTTTACACAGCCTTTGAGTAGCCAGTGATGTTCCACCTTTTCCCGAGTTGAGAGAAGGCAAAATCCTCCACTCCCTTCAGGGCAAGGACTTCTGCTTGTGATCCACAGAGCCGGGGTGTCCATGGATTATTTCTTGGGGTAAGGAAAAAGATAAAGTGTCTGAAGTCTCTATGTGCAAGGGTGAATTTCCAGAGGGGACTGTGCCTCCTGGGGAGATTTCAGTGGCATCTACAAAGCCTTCCACATGCAGTTTCTGGCTGCCAAGGGATGGGGCAGCCCCTAAGCTGTGGAATCCTTGGCATGAAGCTTCCAGACTTTTGCAAGCCCCGCTGAAGGTCCCTTCCGCCTGTGCATGTTTTCAAGCCCGCAGCCTCACCTAGCTGCTGGGGAATCTCCAGGTTTTCAGCAGAAAAAGCCCCCCCCAGCACCCAAGGAACACCCATCACACTCCACAACCCCACTGCTGCTGGGGTGGAACCGCTGGGGAGCAGCTGCAGCTGCGTTTCCCCAGCAAGAAGAAACCTCTCCAGCCTTCAAAGTGCCCACGAGAATTCACACCCATGCTGAGAAAAAAAATGTCACCTCCTATCCAAAAAAGGTGGAAAGACAGGACAAAGTTAAAAGCAACTCCAAAAATGACTGCTGAGAATAGAAATATCCGTGTGTAACCATGGCTGCCTCGCTGCATGCATGCCTGAAAGGTAGGTGCCCACTGCTGGCCTGGGAAATGGCCGAGGAGAATGCTCCACTCCTGGGGCTGGGGATGATGCTGGGGACAGTGACATCCTCAGCCCAGGGTGGGGGTCCCTGTTCTGAAAGTGCTTGAGTAAGGAGCAGAAAGGTAAAAACCCCAAAAGACTCATGACCCCTTGTCCCAGAGGTGCTTGAAGGGGCTCGGGCCTCTCCTGCCAGAGCCAGCCACAGTGGAGGGGCTTTCCTGGGTGGGGTTACACAGCTAAAATCCTCCTGGGACAGGCAAAGGCCACTCTGACCCCAGCACAACCTTTCTTTCAGCCCGCTGCCTGCTGGGTGCCCTGTGATCCACACTGGCAGGAGCACCCAAGACTTGAGGCTCCCTGCGCACCCCAGACCCACAGTCCTGCTGCCACCGGCTCTTCCACCCCCGGGGCCTCCACCTCGGAGGGATTTATCATGCAGGCAGGGAACTGGGGCATAAACACGTGCCAAGACTGAGAATGCCAATATCTGAATGCCTTCGGTTCCTTCCTCCAAATAAATCACTGCGTGACTCTAATTATCGCGCTTGCCCCGGGTACACACCGGCTTAATACGGAAAATGAGTGTGGAGGATTTATTACTGCTGATCCTTGATCTTTCATTTTTGATATTAAAACATGTTTAATTCATTGCAATGTAGATTACAGTAAGGGAGGCCACAGGCAGGCTCTGGTTTGCCTGGGGAGGATTTGGTTGCTGCCTGTCCCAGGAGCAGGGCGCTGCTGGGTCCTGCCCCCTTCCGTGCTGACTCTGTGTCAAGCCCTGGCTGATTCGTGTCTGATTTCACCACCACGCTTCCTCTGCCTGTGGATTTACGGTTGTTTAGACAGCAAGACTAGGGAGACTGCTGTAAATGTGTTATTTTCACTGGAGAGACAGGTTACAGCAGAGTTTATAACCCAGCTAGATGCAACAGAAGTGCTGGTTTCTGAGGTTTTAAGCTTTCCTAAATAGATGGCCATCTCTGTCAGTATGAATCAGCTCTTGCTTTCAGAAAAGCTTTCTTTTTTTATTTTGTTACAAGAGCTCCTTGGCCTTCAGTGACTAGTTTGCATTGAATCTCCAACAATTGTGAAAGCCTTTCTCACACAGCCTGGGAGCGTGCTGCAGAGCCCAAACCTTTTTTGCCCTATTTTGCAGTACAACTTCCGCAGGGGGGTGGCACCTCGGCCTCGGTCATGGGGTCTCAAAGGCATTTGTGGGGCAGGGGAGGGAGCAGAGAGGGTCCAGGCACAAGAAGACATGGTGCAGGCACAGGTCCACTGAGCTTACGGTTCACCCCAAGCAGGGTAGCACAGGCCAGAGGGGGAAAAGGCTGAGTGTGGGGAAAAGCAAAATCAAGGCAAGGACAGCCCGAGCAGGGGGGCTCCCTGGTGGCACTGGTGCCACCCCAGTGCCCCAGCCAGGCAGCCCAGCTTCTCAGACACACTCCTCCCATGGTGACATCAGGCTGGGCACCACATGTGGCCCAGGTCTGCGCTGGCAGCATCTCTGCTCTGTCCTTACAGGAGCGATCCGCATCGGCTCCATCCACCCATCCATCCATCCATCCATCCGTCCATCCATCATCCACACATCCATCCATTCATCCGTCCATCCATCCATCCATCCAAGCGCTTTTCCCATTTCCCCTGATTACATCCCTGGCTGCACCTCAGGCACGTGTGGAGTTCGACTCCTGCGGAGCGATGCAAGCGGAGGAGTGACCACTGCTGAATAATTCATCCCCGCCGGGAGCAGTGTCCCCTCCCAGGAGCAGAGGATGCACCGTGCTCCTGCAGCCCAGGAAGAGGAGGAGGATGTCACCTCGGGCTGTGTGTTGTCCCCGCCCCTGCCTGGAGGGGGAATGAGGATCTGCACTCCCTGCTTTGCCAGGGCATCTCCAGCCCTGTGGCATCGGGACACCCCTCCCGGGGCAGCTGCACGGGTCCGACACCCTCTAGACCACCCACGAAATGCAAAGGCTGGGATCCATTCCTCTGATCACACCTGGGCAGAATGTGTCTGCATTTTGGGGCACACGAGGAGGGGGGAATCCTGGCGGAAATCATCTGTGTTAGCTGGCTGGAGGGCGAAGTCAGTCTGTGGTGCATGAGAGCATTTTGCCTTCCCGGGCGCCCTCTGCCCACGCGCCTCCTGCCACCGCTGATGCACGTCTGATGGGAGAGGAGCTGGTCCAGTCACAGGCCTGGGAAGGGCAAGAAAGGAGAAGAGAAAAGCACGGAAAGGAAACGAAGGGAAATGGAGAGAAACCGCATGGCTCACCCCAGCATCTCCTTCCCTCTCCACCCCAGCTCCAGCAAGGCCAGCCAGAGCTGAGCCCTGGCTTGTGTCTGATGGTGGGACAGAGCATGGGGGATGCACCCCAGACGTGTGTCCCGGGAGGCACAACGAGCCCCAAACCTCCCCCAAGGGGGATCTGCTGCTTGGGCACCGTCTTGTCCCGCCACGGGGACAGCGAAGGGAGGTGGCCATGTTTCCCATCACCATGGCAACCGCTGTTCGAATCCCGGATCTCTGGGATGAGCCTTGGCAAATCAATAACCCCAGCAGAGACAGACAGGGTTGGGCTGGGGGTCCCCTTCTGGGGGTTGGCGACAGGGGCGTCTCTGCCCCCTGAGCACCTCTGCTAATCCTCTCTGGAGCAGTTTTGTCCTGTGCCAAAACAACTGAGCCAGAGGTGCTGCTTCTGCCAGGGGCACCCGTGTTTCTCTGCACGGACATTTCTACCCCGACTCCTGTTGGGAAGTTTCTCTCCTGGTGAAGCTCTCGGTGGAGCCTTGGGTAGGGCATGGCAGGTGAGAGACTGCGTCAAACAGAACTGACGGGGAGCTGGCGTCCCCTGTGCTGATGGAGCTGCTGATTAGGGGAAATGTTCTTGCATTTCTAACGCTCTAGAGATTCGGGCCAAGAAGCTCCTCAGAGGAAATCAGCAGCCTCAAGATGCTCTTTCAAGACACAATGTTTCTGCCCCAGTGGGCATCTCTGGTGGGATGTGTCCTCATCCTCCTGCTGTGGTGACACACAGGTGCCTCCGGCACCTCCACTCTCCCATCTCGTCATCGTGGCCGCACATGGGACCAGAGCATGGATGGGAGAGTGGGACTTCCCAGCTTTGCCCTTGCTGCAGTTCCATCCACATCTCCTGGAAAAAGAGGCTTTGATGAGTCCCATTTTAGGAGAAAGTCCTGGGGGCTGGGTGCAGGCAGTGCTGCCCACCCTCCTGGCATCTGCCTGGCGGTGAGGGCCTGCCCAGTCAGCATTTCCCAGCCACAGGGAGCCACTCTGTCCCAGCACATCCTTGAGACACACAGCACATCCCAAGGCTTCCCAAGTGCCTGGCACGGACACAGTGCTGTGCCCAAGCCTTCCCCAAAGCACTGGCCGGTGATGATCTCATGTGCAGTGAGTCTGTGCACGCTCAGCACGGGGCAGTGTCCCCATCTCCCCATCCCTGCTGGTGTCTGCCCTTCATTCCCAGCTGAACCGTTTAACACACGGGTGAATGTGCCATCACATGCCAGCACTTCAACCCTGTGGCCACCCCGCCCGGCTCCCCGGCCCCTGCTCAGGGCCAGACCCTCCCCTGTGGGTACCAGCCAGGCCCCTCACCACCCCCGCTTTCCCTTTGCCCAGTGCTGCTCCTGACCCCACTTCCAGCCTTCCCCCAGAGCCCACACTTATTGGGGGTTGATTTGTGCTGTGGCAGAAGAGCCATTAAGGTTCTTGTTAGTACAGAAGGAAGGACGCCTGCTGTGCGCCCACGGCCACGTTAGGAAGCCGGATGAGGGCAGTAAATAAGGTTTCACTCTATTACAATGATTGCAAAGTCTCGAACGAGAGCAGCAGGCTGGCAGAGCTGCAGAGGAGGTGTCCTCCAAGGGGCAATTGTCAAACAGCAATCTGCCAGCACAGTGCTCTGGTCCCCATTTATCTTCCTGCCTTGCCAGAGATGATATCAAGCTCCTTGTGCTGCCCAGGGTGCCGAAGCGGCCACGGGTGTCCCTGGGGTTGTGCTGTGGGACAGGACAAGGTGAAGGACTCCTTCGGCAGCAGGAGGTCTGGCATTTTGCTGGGTTATGGGCAGCAAATCTGCTTCCAGGGGACTGTGGAGGCACGCAGAACGTGGGAAGGGTCTGACCTGCCACAGGCAGCATGGAGCCAGAGCTCCAGTTGTCCCTGGCTGGGATGCAGGGGGTGGTGGAGATCTCCACTCCTGCCATCTCCCTTCCTCACTTCAGCGTCTCTGTGTGCTGGTTTCATCCCCAGCACAGCAGCAGCTCAGCTTTCCTCTCCTCGCCGGGCGCTGGGATACTTAATTCATTAGCATTAACGAGGTGTGCCTGGCTCTGCTGCAGCAGCACCGTGGTACAGCTCAGCTGGAGGTGCCTCCAGCCCCGGAGAGATGCTCGACAGAGCGAATGCGCTGTCAGCACCGGGTGGTTATAGCCCTCGGTTTCCCCCGCTGCTGAGTCACAGCCAGGCTCTGTTGCAAAACAGGCTGTGAAGCCCTTGTTTAGGGTTTACAGGGTCCATTCCAGCACGTCTGAGCAGCTCCAGTGCCCCTGCAATGGGCCAGGCTGGCAGCGAGGGCTGATCTCAGCCGGAGGCTGCCCCAGCCCCGGAGACACAGGCAGCATCAGGAAAGGGGCAATGCTCACTGAAGGACTTGCAGTCCTTAGCTCACGGCTCTGAAGGGCAACACCAGGTGCCTAAAATTAGACTCCCACCTCCTAATTTAGGTACTTCAAAAAATAGGCTGATTTGTGTATTCCTTTTTCTCCCCCCCCCGCCCCCACTGGCACGGCTCAGCATCCAGAGACTTCCAGGGAGGTGCTCTGTTCCCGGGCATGTTGGACCTCTCCAGCAGCACCAGGTGAAAGAAACCCAAATCTTCCTGTATCCCTGGTTTACCCCGAGTAGGGATAGAGGAGCTGCTGCTCCATCTCTGGAGGGGAGAGCCCTTCTGGTGCTGCAGGAGCCTGGTGGCTGGCTCGTGGCTGCTCTGGCACTGTTAATCAGCGTTATCAAACAGCAGCCTTGTCCCAGGCCTCAGCTTACCCACGGTGGGCTGGGGTTGCATCTCAGCCTGGCTATGCCCGGGGGGTTTCTATACCCCAAAGCAGTGTCCCTGTAGCACCTCCCTGCTGCACATGGCCTCCCCAGCCTCCAGGAGGGACCAGACTGGTTCCAGCCCCCTCGATCCCATGGCAGGTCACTGACACAGCAGGAAAATGCTGGACGTGGCCAGCAGTGTGGAGACACAGCTGGGGCTATAACCCTGTGGAAAGGGAGCCATGGGGGCAAAGCAATGCCATCCTGGTTCCTGCCATGCCCAGAAAGGTGGGTGACAGCCTGGCAGCTCCTCACGCGAGCCTGCAGCTGGAGCGATCTGCCTGTGCACGTTCCATAGTACACGTGTCCCATTAAGAAAAAGATCAGAGTTCCCAGGAGCTAAAAATAACACCAGGCAGTGGAGTTTGTCCAGGAGACAGTCAGGGATGCGGGGGTGTGGAGCAGAAGGTGTAATTTCACTGCCGGCTCTGCCAGTGACAGGGTGCAGGAGAAGGGGAATGAATCAATCCCGGCGTGGTGCAGGAAATCGCTGCTGAAGGAGCGGCGTGGGGCTGTGGTAACTCAGCTCCAGCCTTGCTCCTGTCGGACCTGAGGCGGTGCAGGGGGAGCACAGCTGGGTCCCAGGGGTGCCCTGGGCGTGTGCCAGCATGCAGCAAGCAAGGACAGAGCTGCCACGGTGCTCCCAGCAGGCAGCCGTGAGGAGATGCTGGGGCAGCAGCACCCGGGGAGATGGGTGTGAGCTGTAGGGCCCTGTGATATTGGAGTGACAGGGCTGCTCTCCATATGGCAACCTCTGGTGCTGAATGAAAGAGTGAGTGCAAACACAGATCCTAATTACCACAGCTCCTCCAGAGCCAGCTCTGCCTGCTCTCCACAAGCTGTCAGATGCTCTCTAGCAAATGCCTCCATCTCCTTTCCATGGCTGAATTGAAGCTATTTATTCTCCCCTCAAGATCCAGCAGCTTCTGTTTTACCATTAGTCGAACAGCTGGGAGAGAGAGCAGGAGGAGTGAGGAGCAGAGAAACCCCTGTAGCTCCTTTTAGCACAATCAGTAGCACCAGAAAATCCAAGCCCTGTGAGGGAGAGAACAGAGGTCAGTGCCTGTCCTGGGCCAAGGAAGCACCTGGCCTGAAGCAAGCTTTGCTGGAGAAATGACCTTCGTTCCCTGAATGTTGTCAGAGGCGTGAGGAATGGGACGGGCAAAAGAATTTGCTCTTCAAGATTGTTTAACTCATTGCCCTCCAGGTCCTGGATCGCAGCGTGGGTTAGAGCACCTGGCGGGGCCCAGATGATCCTGTGAGGACACACTGAGAGGGATGGGGGTGTCCAGCCTGGAGAAGGGAAGGTTCCAAGGAGACCCTAGAGCCCCTTCCAGTGCCTGAAAAGGGGCTCCAAGAGAGCTGGAGAAAGACTTTGTACAAGGGCCTGAAGTGATAGCACAAGGGGTAAAGGCCTTAAGCTGAAAGAAGGCAGGGTTAGATCAGACACTAGGAAAAAACTCTCTGCTGGGGAGGTGGTGAAGCCCTGGCACAGACTGGAACAAGGTGGTTTTTAAGGTCCCTTCCAACCCAAACCATTATGTGATTCTAACCCCAGGCTCCCACCACAGCCTGGAAGGGAAACCACAAAAAAAAAAAACCAAAAAAAATCCCCAAACAAACAAACAAACATGGTAACAGGTCCAATTAGCAAAGGCATTTGGCTTCCCAGCACCGTTCCCCATTGCTGCTGGCTTTTGGAAGGGGCTGGGTGAGATGACTGGCAGCTCCAGCAGCTTTGTGCAGATGGACACATCTCCTCTCTATCCGGAGAGCTTTCGTCTCCCCAGCCAGCCCTGGCACTTCTCTGCTGCTGCAGCCAGAACAGACAACCAGTACCCATCACCTCTCCTGCACCTCATCCTGCTGGGACCTCTGGGTGGGTCGGCACCCACAGCACTGCCAGGGCAGCTGTTCCCTGGGTGCTGCATCCCTGCAGGGGCTGGGCTTGGAGCCCCAGGTGTGCAGCTGCTCTGCCCCAGGGCTTTGGGCTGGAAGGGTTCCCGGTTTTGGGGGCTCATCCTCTCAGCCTGACTTCCCTTGGTGCCTGTGCAGGCTTGTCCCCCTGGCCTGCCCTCAGCTTTGGGGTGACACCCAATACCTATTTAAATCTGGGATTCCCAGAGATGATATCCAACAGGTTTCTTGAATATCGGCAACTGAGTGGAAAACAGAAACACTTTTTCTTGCCCTCCATAGTGGGGAAGTGATTTGAAGTATGAGAAATGGCCTTCCTTGGTACCTATCAAGGTGGACTTCGATGATCCTTGTGGGTCCCTTCCAACTCAGGACATTCCATGATCTCCACAGTCCTCTGAAATAATTGCAGGTGCCAGCCCGTCCTGCCCGCTGGTGACCAACCCTTTGGAAAAGGCAATGGTTTCCCATTGCTCCCAGCTCTGCTCCCTTGTGCTGCTGCTCTCCTCCCAGCTGGTGAGCCTGTTGATTATATAAACTGCTCACTCTCAAGCATTGATAGAGCTGTTTGCCTCCCACCCCACTGCGCTTTGCAAGCTCTTTTTTCTTTTTTTTCTTGGCTTAATGGGATGTTTACTCCACAACAGCCTTCCCTCAACACCCAGCAGGAGGAACTCTGAACCACCACCCCAACAACGTGCTGACTTCCACACTGAGCTGGGAGTAGATGGGAGTTTCCTCCCTGCTGCAGCTCCCGATGCTGCTGGGGTTGAATGTTGGTCCCCAAGCCCAACTGAGAGGTCTTGCAGCTCATTTCTGCCCTGGGGAAGAAGCTGCTCATATGGTTTGGAGTCTGAGGACTCTTCAGCCTTGGGCAGGTAGGGCTGGGCCTGCGGTGTGTGCCAGAGTCCTGCCCTGTCGTGACAGCACAGCTCTACCCAGGCGACAGGGATCCAGCTTGGCAGCTGCCAGCCTTGTTTCACGACAGCTGCCAAGCAGGCATCAGGTAGTCGTGATTTCTCCTACTCCCTCTGACTTGGAGCGAGGGGCAGAGTAGGAGGGGTCTGCTCTGCTTTTCTCGTGGAAGAAAGAAGACCCAGGTGTGCACAGATCCCTTTCTCATCTGCCCGCCTTACACGAGTGTGACACCCGCGCTCCCCACCTTCTCCCTTCGTCTGCTCCCCCTGGGTGCTGCTCCTGGGGCGGTGAGGGTTGTACCAGGGCAGGTGTTCTTACAGCTGCAACTGATACCACGAGCACCACTGGTTTGATAGTGGCTGTGCACATTGATTGGCTCCATGATGCCTCTGCCACGTGCTGGTGTCATCTTCCTTTACCTGAGCCTCCAGCACTGGGGCAGCCATGACTGCTGTTACTCATTTCTTCAGCGAACAAGAACCCCATGGCAGTTGGTTTCTTGCTTTCCATGAGCTCTGTTGTGTACGCTCGTTGTCTTGGTCTCACCTCCATTCTGCTGCTCTTTCTGTCAAAATCAGAGCGTCACCTGAGGTTCTCCCAGTGCTGCAGTGAAACTCTCACCTCGTCATCACGGAGAGCAAGAGTCCCTGCGGGGAAAGGCAATAAAGCAGCTGATTCCCAGGGGGCTAATCCAGCACGGAGCAGCAGCGTGGAAGAGTGGCGAGTGCTGCAGTGCGAACCCAGCAGTGTTTGTCCCATCCTGCAGCGCGGAGCTGGGGACACGCAGCAAAGGGCGGGGCAAGCCCACGGCACCCATGGGAATGTGGCGTGTGGTGATGGCACTGTGAGATTAGGGGATGCCAGAGGATGGTCTCTGAATTAACTGTACCGGGTAGGGAGTCTTAAAACATTGGAAAAGGGCAACACATAATCGCAGAGGAACAATTCAGGTGCCCAAAGAAGAGAAGCAAATTCGTGTTTCCCTCGCGGGAAGTGCACAGGATAAGGAGCAAGTTGCTCATGTTACAGTTTCCCACTGCTTCCCAACTCTCACCCAACACCAACTGCAGAACAGTCGTCTGGCAAATAAGCTATGCAAAAATAAGGAAACTTTGCCAAAAACGCAGCTGAAAGAGTAAAACTCTCGCAGATGATAGTGCTGCTCAGAGGCACTTGCCTCCTGCCTTTAAGCAGGCTTTATACCAGCATCCAAACACAAAGAAAGAAAATCTGACAGGTGTATATAAGCAGCTGGGCACAAACAAACAAATCCTCAAGCTCCGCAAGGAACAGGTTATGTTTTGTGGGGCATGTCTTCATGTACAGGCCTGCAGAGAGAGGGGTGTTCTATTTTGTGGAATAAATTCTGATACCGAAATCTAGAAAAGCGTTTGAGCTTTGCTATATCTTCTCAATCTTCACTCTGGAAATATTCTTTTAAAGTTCATGGCTGTATCTGTAAAGGGCCAAAAAATGCGAACAGGTTTAAAATAGACATGTAAAGGAGGCACGTAGATGTCAACAGACAACCTTCAAGGGTGCATGCTGTGTCAAACAGGGGAAACAGGAGAGGATATAACTTTGGGATGAGACAAGTTTTAAGGCGTGGCATGCTAAAAGCATAAGAGCATGTAATGAAGACTATGCCAAGATCATTTAGAAGAAAGGCAGCCGGTGCTGAGCTGGATTCTTGTGTTTCTGTGGCTGAGAAAAGCTGTGCCATAAGGGCATCACATAAAACCAAAATGAATCGCTTTACATCAGGATCTGCCACGGACAGTGTTGGAAAACTCACATACTCTGCCCTCTCCTATAGCAGATAAATCTAAAGAACTCTCCTAAACTGAAATGTCAGAAAATGCTTTTGGAAAATACTGATGAGATGGAGAGCAAGGCATTGCCAGGACTAGGCAGGATTTCCCTACAAGCTCTGGAGGAGGAGCAGTGTGGAGTTACTGAGTTACCAATGGGGCTGGGTGCCCTGCTCCTGGGATGAGCACTGAGATCATAGCGATAGGAGGCAGCAACTGTGACTGCAATTTCTGTAAAAGCTTAGAGCCGGGAAACTGTATCCAAGTCCAACTTCTGTACAGAGCAAATGAGTTGCTTGAAGCTCTGATAAAGAATAGAATGGGAAGATGTGGAAAGTCATATGATGGAAGTCAGTCATATTTTCAAAGGAGGAATTCGTGGCTTGCAAATCTATTATTCTGTCTCGAGTACGTTAGACAGCTAATAGTGTACTTCAATTCCCCAATTCCATGGTAACCTACCTCCCAGCCCTTGCTTCTCAATCTGTTTGTAAGAAATGCACACAAGCCTCCTTTCATGCATTGATAATGTAGTTTCCTTAAGAGGTTTTGTTGATTTTTTTTCCCCGCCAAGATCGGGAGGGTGGTTACCATGGAGTTACCTATGGACGGGCGGGCAGACAATCCCATGCCTTTGGAAAAGGGGATGAAGAGTACGGTGACAATGTTCGCACATCATATATAATGTCTAAAGGTAATAACAAAAAAGCTAATGAAGCACTGCAGAAGGGTTTCATGATGTTTAGCGATGGCAACATGGCAAGCGGCATTCAAGGAGAAGTGCCACAGGCAGAGGGGCTCGCAGGGCAGACCAGTGGCGGCCCGAAACTGGCGGCTGCTCGGGGAAGGAGCCTCTGCCGCGGCAGGCGGGCGCCCGGACAGGCTGGGGAAGGCACCCGGCGGCCGGGAAGGGGCGCGGGAGGAGCGGGGGTTTGCGGTGCCTGCCCGCCGGGCCGGCTCCAGCGGCGCGGAGCTGGAGCGGGGACACCCGGCGGGAGACACCGGAGAGACGCCGCGGCTGGGGACGGGGCGCAACCGCGCGGGGCGTGAGGAGGTGGGCGAGGGGCTCCTCCGGTGACCGCCGCCGGAGTCCCGGCCCTCCGCTACCCACCGAGAGTGCCCGTCCGTGCGCCCCCCTCAGGGACCACGGGGGCGATGCCCGCCGGTCCCGGGCGGGGCGGACGGG
>VXAZ01001066.1:168841-253836 GCA_013399875.1 Gymnorhina tibicen | reverse complement strand
CTCGGGGCGGGGACGCCCGTCGGTCCCGCGCGCCGCACGGGGAGTTCGCCGGCTGGCCCGGGATGCTCCGGCGGGACCGAGGGGACAGCGAGAGGCGGGCAGCTGCCGCCCCCTCCCCGGCACCTCCTCGCGTCCCGGTGCCCGACCGCTCCGCTTCTCCCGCGGCGCGTCACAAGGGATGCACGGCTCCCCGGGCGCGGGGTGCCCAGAAGCCATCGCTGGCGCGGAGGAGCTGGAGGAGAGCTCTGTCTCGTCCCCCGCTGGGAGCTCAGCCCGCAGGGTCAGCTGGAGATGTGCCTGTGGCCTTCTGCTGGTGCCGGGGTGGTGATGGGGTACCCCGTCGCCGGCCGTGCCGCTGCGCCTTCTCCCTGTCGCTGCCTCGGTAGCCCTCGCACGGTGCATCCGCGGGAGGTACGCGCCGAGATGCACGGGAGGAGGAATCTGGCTGGAGGGGTTCGCGTGATCTGGATCGGATCGGTGCAGCTGAGCACCGCACGCACCTCAGATGGCTTTCCCAATCGCGGGGCCCTGGGCAGGGCAAGGCTGAGCAGAGCAAGTGGGGCTCGGGGCAGGGAGCTCTGCCACTTCCCCCTCAGGTCACCTTGGCATGCTCCTGGGTGACAGTGTTCTTGCTATTAGTCTGGTATCATGGCAGTTGCCATCATGAAGTGTGGCTGACTGAGCTGAAAGAACAGAGACGAACACTCTTGGCTTCTGGCTTGAGGCTTGTTTGGGTTTGGTTTTTTTCCTCATTTTCCTATTTTAGAGCAGTTTGGATGGTATGTGTTTTCCTCCTTGTCGGCAGCAGAACTGGTAGAGAGACGTGGTTTGCTTTTGAGGAAGTGCAGTTTGAAAACATTCTCACCTTTCTCTTCTCTGATGACAACCAGTGGGCTGTGTGGCACCTTCAGCCTTCCAGTGCCTCAGTTTCCCCAAGTCTACAAGGGAAAGGTCGAAGAGAGAAAAGCTGGTTTGCACCAGGGCGGGCTGGGATGTGTGTTCTGGTGTGTGAGAACCTCTGCTGGCACGAGACTGCCTGGAGGGCAGAGTGGTTCTGGGTCAAGCCCAAGAGAGGGTGAGCCTGTGGCCCATCTTTGGGAGGAGGAAGGTTCTGAGTGCAGGGGAGGGCTGGCACTGCCTCTGATCTGGGCACGGACCCTGGCAGGGTGCTCCCTGGGTTTAGCAGCCCTCCATCCCCATCCACGAGCTGCTGGCATCCATGTCGTCCTGCAGTGAGGAGTTCATGCTGCTCCTGAGCAGCAAACCAAACAGCATCTCCTTTTTTTTTTTCATAACAAGTTGGGGCTTTTTTGGCTCCGACATCCTCTGTGGTCATTTCCTGCCCAGGCAGTGCCCCGTCCCTGTGCCTTAGAGCACCAGCGTGTGCCTGAGCCTGCAGCCTCCCGCTCTCTGGCTGCTGGCTGAGGACCCCTGTGATGTTCAACTTTCTCTTGCATTTGCTGCCATGCTGCTGTCTCCTTCCACTGGGGCTGTCACCTCGCAGCCACCAGGGCGGCAGGGACCAGCCATTGCTCGTGTGTGTAAACAGCTTCTGGCTGGAGCTGGGCTGTGACAGCGCAGGGCTGTGCAGTGATGGGGTGCATCGAAGGAGTGCCTGGTGCTGAGAGCAGCTGAGCTCCTCAGGCTCTGTGATGCTGCTGCAGGAGCCCGTGGGGGAAATCAGCCCCCTGGGACACCCTGGCATGGGCTGGTAGCGTGGCTGCTCTCCTGGTTTGACGGTTCACGGTGCCAGCTGCCCTCTGGATTGGCATGGCAACAGCCACTGTGCTGCAGCTCCACTTGGAAGCCACAACTTCAGCCTTGCTGCTGGACCAAGCCGTGAGGGGGGCACAGGGCGCTGCTGGTTGAGTGCTCTACCACAGATAGCACTGAGCCACCAGCATCCCACAGCTGGAGCGTGTCTGCCCCTTCCCAGGGCTTCAGCACTGCTGGCACCGAGGGCTGTCCCTGCAGCAGCCCCAGCTGTTGTGGCTTGTCCTGGTGTGAAGTCCCCAGTCCTGTCCCTGGGGGCCAGTGCTGCTGCCAGCAGCTCACTCGGCTGCCCAGGAAGCTTGATCAGCTCAAGGGAATTGGGATCACTTGTTAAGGGTGGACCTGTGGAACAGATGCAAACCCACGTCCTCCTTGCATGGGGGAGCACAGTGGGGATGCAACCGAAATGGGCTCAGGCCTGGTGCCTCTCTGTAAGCCAAGGGGTGCAGTGCTGGGGATAAGGCTGGGAAGGGAAGAGGTGCCACAACATGTATTAGGGTGGACAGGGACCTGTTGGCCTCGATCTTCCTAAGGCAGGAGGGCAGCCACGTGCTTACAGTTAACAACAGCGAGGTTGTAGTGAGCCTTGGAGCTCATTTCTGTCTCAGACCAAGCCAGTCTGAGCTTTGAACTGGAGCTGAAAAGCATAAAGCCCTGTCTAGCACAGGAGAAGTCCCTGAGTGAGAAGAAGTCAGGAGAGAAGATGCTGTTTGCACCAGCCACCTTCATGTTCACCACCTGAGCTCCTGGGAGCTGACCTGCAATGCTGGGGCTGAGCAGAGCTCTGGGACTTGCCCATGGATCTGCAGAGCTGGGATTTTACCTCCAATCACAGCCCCAGGATAGCAGGAAGATGCTTTTATCGTTTGCTTGGTGGCTGCAAGGACAAAGCCTCAGGTCCTCAGCTTTGCCTTAGCACTGGTCCCTCCTCCCTCACACTGAAATCAGTAGCAAGCCTCTCTCCTGATTCATACCCATGAGTTCTGTCCTTTCCCAGGACAGCTCCAGCACTCAGGCTCCATGGTTTTGTAGTGAAAAAAGTGTTTAGACTAAGAGCAAGTTGGGTGCTGCCTTGAGGAGCATCCAGCCTGGCTGGAACAAGGCTGAGATCATCTGAGGGTCTTCTACACAATGGGTCCCCACATCATCACTGGGGCAGCAAGGCTGCTCCCATCTCTCCCACCGTGGGGCAGAAAACATCCCACATCTCCCAAGGCTGAGATGCTTTTTGATGCCACCTTCCTCTCCCAGGACATCCCTGGGTGATGTCTCGGAGGCCTGCAATGGCAGGAGGGCGATGAGCTGATGTAAACGGGGCCTTTGGCTCCCTAACAGAGCAGGGCTTGTTTGGGTGTGCTCCTCCCCGTGCACAGCACCCGTGCTGTTGGGTTGCTCCAGCTTGGAAAGTAGGGGACAGAGACGCGGATCCACGTCAGCCAGGGAGAATTCCACTTTGGAATGTGGAAGGAAAAATGGCACCATCAAGTTCGTGCAGTTCGTCTGAGTGGTGGCCTTGGGCACTGTGGGCTGGAAGCTGCCTCTAGCTTGTTGAAGAACACACCCTTCTCCACTTGATCCGCCTAAAACAGAGTCTTTCTTCTTCTGTGGCTCCTTCTAGGGGTGTGTTCAGCTCCATGCTTCTTGGAGGGCTGGAAATCTCTGATCTGGCTGGATATTAATCCTTCTGGCTGGCTGTCCTCCACAGGGAAGAGAGGGATGGCTGCTTCACAGCCTTCTCCTGTGAGGCTGAATGAGCTCTGCTCATCCCCTGCTCTCACCTGTTATGGTGGGCATTGTCTTCCCTGAAAATGGAGAGCCAGGAGTGGGTTGGGAGAGGCTCTGCATGTACCAGAGCAGAGACTTCTGCAGCCAGGACGGAGCCTTTGAGGACTTGGCAGCCCAGAAGCTCTTTCATGCCACTTGAAGTGATGATCAGAACACCATGGCTGGGTGCAGGATGGTTGAGGAGCCTCAAATGTGGTGCAGCCACAGCCGGACTGAGGGAACACCATGCCCAGTTTTAATTTCTGCTCGGCACTGCGAGTGCTCACACGCATTCACAGATGGGCCTTGTCTCCCCCAGGAGTGCACAGATCCTCCACTGTGTAAAAATCACCGTGCTTGTGCCGTGCCCTACCTCCATCCCCGACCCCCCCATCCCTGCCTGCACAGCCTGGGCACGCACACTGATGCCTGGTGATGTGGGGAGCAATTCTGAGCTCCCTCGTCATTCTCCCTGTCCTTTAAATTAAGCAGGAACTGGGCTCAACAGCCAGTCAATAGCAAGACTTATCTCTTAAATAGCATTATTGATTGCCCAGGAAGCCTGGTTTTGTATCAATAGATACATACACACGCAGGCGAGTCCTGTGCCAGGTCCTGGTGGTGAATGGCACAGAGGAACGTGCAGACATGGCTGGCTGCAGGTGGGGACACACGTGTGTGTCCACGTGAGGCAGATGCAGCTCTCCATTGGAGAGCAAGGTGTGGCACCCCGGGGTCTTTGGTTATGGGCCTTTCACATGTGACCAGCATTACTGCGCTGCCTTGAGCACTCTTGAATATGTGTCCCTTTCTTCCTAACACGTGGCACTGTGATGCAGGACCTCTGCCAGCTTGCTTTGCCTCTGCATTCGCAGCGGGGCTTCTGCACTCTGCCGTCGGAGAAGATGGGCAGATGTCTGCCCACAAATTGCGTGGTCTCCTCAAAGGTCACTGACCCTGCAGCGATTCCTCACGTGGGATAGATGCGCAAAACTCAGTCTGCTGTAGGCTGTTTGGAGAGGAGGGTGGATGAGACAGGCTGCACCCGTCCTGCCAGGGAGGGCCTTGCCTTGTGTCCGGCTCCGGGCTGGCAGTGCAGGCTGTGAGCCGACACCTGTGGGGAGTGTGGTGGGACCTGGCTGAGCTCCGAGCAGGTGGAGCCGTGGCAGGGAAGACAGCTCGCTGCCATGCCTGCTCGGGAAAGGCAAAGTGTGCTGCTGCTCTCGAGCTGTGTCCCTCCAGGTAACGGGCAGTGGGTGGAGGAGGGTTCCCGTGGGCTGTGGGGCTTCACTGGCTTCGTCCTCTCGGGGCTCAGAGTGGCTCTTGTCCCTCGGAGGTGGCAGAGTGCTCGCAGCAGCCAGGTTGTGGCTCGCTGCTCAAGGCCTGGGTTGCCAAGGCACTGCACGTGCCTCCATAGCGTGGAGCCAGCCCCTCGTGGGGGGAGACAGGAGAGGGCCGGGGACTGGAGCTGATTGTGAACAGAGCTGTGTCCTTCCTTTTGTGCAGCACCACTACTCTCCCTGGAGCGGCTCGGTGTGCTGGGAGCCCTGGCTGCTCTGTCCTCCAGGGTCGTGGAGCACAGCCAAGGTGCAGTGATGCTCGTGAGAGGAATTGCAAAACCTCCCACCAGGCTTGCTGTAGCAAAGTTTGGGCTGTGGCAGGTTTGCATTGGTGCTGCAGAGCCCCAGTGCCCAGCCTTGCCCGGGGCTGCCACAGCAGCCAGCCTTGCCTCGCCACGTGTGCTAACTCCCTCTGTGACAGAGCACGGCCCCACATCCCGTACCTGGCATCCAGCCTTGCTTTGGAACATGCTGCCTGATGCTCTGCTCTCCCCTGGGATTAGCTAAGGCCGAGGAAAGCATCGGCTGCGTTGTCACAGGCAGCTGAAACAGCTCAGATGATCCGTAGGGTCGGCTCGCCGAAGCCTGGCGGGTAGGGGCTTGTAGGACCTGTGTGTGTGTCACTGTCGAGCTGATCAGTGGGCAGGGCAAGTTGCTGGGTGTCATTGCTGTGTGTCCATGCATATAAATGTGTGTGTCTATGTAACACTCTAAGATCTTGCTCCTGTTTGGACCCTCTCAGCGTTTTTCTAGACAATGCCTGCCCGCAGCGAGCGCCGGTTGCTTGATCTCAGCCAGCCAATCTATGCAGGGATCTCAGGAAAGAACAGTTGGGGTTTTATGAAGCTGGCATAATTTACAGCTAAAATAGCACACCAGATATATGTCCAATCCAATCTCCTTTGTAATCTTGTTTTCATTTAAGCCTCCAGGGTGGTGATGGGGGGAGTAAGGAAAGCAAACTGCGAAGGGAGTTTATTACCCGTGCCAGGGAGATTTGCGTGACGCTCTGTACCAAATGACCTCAATTTGCAGAGGTTAAAGCTGGCTGTGGTGGTCCCTGGCTTGGAGGGGTGTCTCCTGCCTGCGCTGGGGGCACTGAATGCAGATCCTTCTGCAGATGGCTGTGGGTGTGTTCAGGACCATGCACGCTGTGAAGCCATCCCGGTGCCTGCTCCTGTGACCAGGCAGGAAGAGCGATGCGATGCATCCGTGTCACCCTGGCCAGCTCCACAGGAAAAGGAATGAAATTATCTCGCTGCCGCTGCCTTTGCGGGTTGCATTTCTCTTTAGTTTTCAAACCACATATTGTCCCAGATCTCCTGCCAATAGCAGGGAGCAAACTGATAATGCAGCTGCTATTAATAAAGCAGCGTCGTTACATATTCATATCAATCAGACTTCTAATTCCACAATATTTTTTCAAGAGAAAAGGCAGTGCTTCACTGGGGCGATGGAGGAAGCTGTCAGGTGGGATGGTGGTGGAGATGCCTTTCACCAGCGCCGGCAGAACCTGCTCCCCTCACGTTTCTTCCCTTGGGGATTCCTGTACTGAGCTGGCCCTGGGGTCCTCATCCACCTCCCCTTCAGCTTTCCTTCTCCCTGGGAGTGCTGAGCTAAAAGGTGGGATTCCCAAGGCGGTTCCAGAATCCCTGGAGCACTGTCACTGTGGGGAAACACGAGCGGTGCGAGACAGAGAAGCGCTGAATTCCAGCGGCTGGGCTTGGCAGGAGCGGCTCCGTGCTCTTCTCCATTTCATATAGAAATTTTCGCATATTATGCAAATTTCAAAGCAAAGTATGGAAAGTCTGGGTATAAATCTGGGATGTATGCATGTTTGTACAGCCATTAGAGAGGAAAGTATACCACAGAATCCTGGCCGATGGATAAATATACTTACACTGCCATTCCTCCAGTAAAATATGCTTTTTGTCATTGCTGTGGTATAAAAAAAAAGTACTGTCTCCAAAACTGTAGCAGCACTTTATGGTATGCTATAAATTGGAAGAGATACCTGACTATTCATAGAGTATCATGGAGGTCTCAGTGACTTCATCATTAAGCCCGCACCAATACTTTGTCCATAAAGCAAAATCCTCTCTCTCACTCCTTTATGATTGAATTCAGTGTCCGGATTTGGCCAAATAAATCATGTGAGGCTGAGCGCGTTTTTCCATGGATGTTGTTCTGGAAACTCTCCCTTCCCCTTGGGCCGGGAACATTTTGAAGCCTTAGCTGCGGGATCTCCAAGTCCTAAACCTCGCAGCCCTCGAGCCTTTCCGGGCTCTCTCATCCCTGGCGCGTGTCAAAGCTGCTCACAGCTCATCCCTGCTTCCTCCTGGCACACGCCAGGGAAGGGAGAGTGGTTGTTCCTCCAGGTTCCGTGGTGGCAGCCCTGGGAAGTGGGCTGGCGCCGAGCCCTCCCGGCAGCAGCCGCCGGTCGCTGCAGCAAACAGTTTCCAAGCAACTCGGTCTGAAAAGACTCCTGGTAGAGGCTTGTAATATTAATGGGAGTTACGGAAAAGAGGAAAGCTAAGAGATGTGGGGAGGGCAGCTGGTGTGGTGAAGCCAATATCCTCCTGCCATCAGCGATGCCACAAGTGCTGGAGAGGCCTGGCACGACCGCAGATCTGGCTCCCCTCCTGCTCCGATGGAATGCAGGGCACTGCTGTCCTGCCAGCTCTTCAGCTGGGTGCTGGGGCAGATACGGCGGAGGCAAAAGGTGCTGTCCCTACCCCAAGGAGCTTGTGCCTCAGGCCTCCGTCCAGCTTTGGCACCTTCTCTGAGCAGATCTGTTCCCCAGCGTTGCTCAGCTGTGTCACAGCCTGCGGCGAGTGCTCTGCTCGTCCGGGGACAGGTGGGAGAAGGGCGCTGGGTGGATCAGGTGGGTCTGGCTCCCTGTGCAGATATCCAGCCTCGATCCATGCCCTGCCATGCGTTTCCTCTCTGGAGGCTTAACTGCTTCTTTCAGGTCATATTTCCTCGCTCTGCATCTCTTTATTTCCAGTGTTCCAGTACTCCCTTGAATCTTGTGCCCACTTCCACCAGTGTCAGCGGCCACCTTTGAGCATCCATCCCCTTCTCTTCATCTTTGTTGTTGTGGTGCTGGTGGGACGTGGACCGGGAGCTGCCATCAGTGTCACATCTGCCTTGGCTGTCACATCCCTCCTCCCAGCTGCTGGGGTTGGACCCAGGTCTCTCTGGGGAAGGCTTGGGGTGGTGTCTGGGTGCTTTCTACCATGGCTGGCTGCTCTCCAGCCCCATTCAAGCTTCTTCCATCCCAGGGCCGAACAGAGATACCAGCACTACTCTGGCCAGGGTCTGGGAGGGATCTAGTGGCTTCTCGTCATGTAAGTGGTGAGTGCCCCTAAGTGGGCTGGCAGCAAAAATCCACAAACATGTCCAGAGGACCACGATGGTGCCTGGAAAAGTTCAGATAACACAGGGGGATCTTACTGCCTGGATGCCTGAGCTGTTTGTCCTGAGGGTAGTGAAAATACAGGCTGGAGCTTGTTGGCCTGGGCAGCTGAGGGGCTCCGGGGTAGAAAGCTGTGTGGTCACAGAAGGAGGCAAGCAGGATCTCTGCCTTCATCCCCATCAGCAAAAGCATGGAGAGGAGTGCTGGGACACTTCCCTGTGGCCAGCTGATGTCGGTGGGAGAGGCCAGCAGGGTTTCTGCCAGGGTTTCTGAACTCTCAGAAACCTGAGCCCAAAGGAGGAGAGACACCATGGCAGTGCTCAGCAGGATTTGAGCTTTGACACCCAAAGCTAAGCCCTTTCTTTGGCAGAGTGAGCGTGTCTGGGGTGTGACAGACAGCTGGGAACAAGTCTGCTTTGTCCACGCTGGAGGCTGGACCTCCAAAGCCACCAGACAGATCTGCACAGTCCTCCAGAAGCAGTCTCTGGTGTGCAGCCATGCAGTGGCAGCGTGCAGGAGCAGTGTCCTGCTCTCAGAGCACCAGCCATGCCGTGAGTGGATCTGGCACCTGCATCAGGTTCCGTGTTAACATAAAGGCTTGGCAACTCCTTGGATTCACCCCTAGGTTTGGATGCAGGGGTTGTCACAGCAGCAGGGCTGGGATTTTGGGGGGAAGGAGGCTGGTGGAGCAGCCTGTGGGGTGCTGGATGGGAGGGAGGAGAGCCCAGGCCCTGCCACCTGGTCACTTGGTCCCCAGCACGGGGTAGCGGGCAAGGCCGGGCTTGTTCCATGCGAAGTGGGTAGAAACTGAGGTTAGTCCTGCTGGGTGAACTGGCACCTCCAACAAGCCCCCTGCCCCTATAAGAGCACAGGATGCTTGATTTTGGGGAGGAGTAAGAGAGTTAGAGCTAGCTGGGAGAAGTCAGGAGCTGTGTTGGTAGCAGGCCGGATTGCTGGTGTCACAGGGGAACTGCAAAGTGCCTGTGCTCTTTCCTGTGGCTCTGCAAGCAGGAGGCATCTGGCTTTTCTTACCTTGTCTGTGAATTCAACTTTCTGTCTCTCCTGAGGTAGTGTGAGCTCAGGGTGGGAAGGGAGATAAGGAGGAATTGTTTTTTTGCTGATCAAAAGCAAATCCAACACATACATCGTTGTGAGCGGTTACTGGCCTTGCGGGAGTGCAGAGGCCACGAACAGCTTTCTGTGGCAGAGAATACCTGCCTGGGCAGCCAGGCAGGGGCTTGGGGGTACCTGGGGGTGAGATCCATCTCTCCCTGTGCATGGGAATAAACTCCTGGATGTATCATTGGGGCACTCAAATCCAGAGACGGATTTCAAGAGGCAACAGCTGTCATGTTCCAAATGGGCAAAGTCCTGGTCCTCGGGCAGACATTTCACCCTGGAAATGGAAAACGGGTGACTTGGCAGCTCTTCTGTGTTCTGGTTTGGGCTGAACTCTCTCCTGATGCTGGAGCCCCCAGGGTGGCCACCTGCATAGGGCAGCAGCCGGGGGAGCCACGTAACTCCTGGGCAAGTGATGCCACCAGGTTGTATCTGGCACTGCCCACATGTGCCAGAGCTGCCCAAGGCTGTTTGCAAACAGGCTGAGCCGGGAAGGTGCCCAAAGAGGGGCTGTGACAAGAGGAGGGAGGACAGGGTCATCCTGCAGGACTGGGAGGGTGAAGGGCTGCCTTGCAGCACAGCATAGCCTGTGCTGGGACAGCCAGGCCGTCGGGAGCAGACGGGCTGCCTGTCTGCTGCAGTCCAGCATCTCCTCCAGTGCTCCAGCAGGGCAAAAGGTGGGTGCCCTGGAACACTGGATAAGGTGCTGGGCGTCACCTCCCGCCGGTGGGTGACCAGTGGCAGGGTGCTGCCCGTGGAGACACCCGCACTGGGGACTGGCTCCTGCCACAGGCTGCGGGAGGGGATGCTGAGACCAGCACGGCAGTGCCTGTGCTATCATAAATCTGCCTGGCAGCAGCACAGAGAGCATTCCCGCTGACTTACGGCTCCTCTGCTCCGCGAGGACGGGGAACAGCGTCGCGCGGCTGGCTCTGCTGGCGTTTACTGCGCCACGAGTTGTCCTTCCTCCCCGTGCGACGTCAGTGGGACACGGAGAGTGGCTGCCGCCAGGCAGGTGAGGTGCTAAGGGCAGGGTTGGTGTTCTGGCAGCCCAGACCCGTGTGAGGGGCCGGTGGCTCCGGCAGCGTGGTGAGAAGCAGCTGTCCCCACGCAGGGAAGCGGTGCGGTTATGGATATCAGCTGTCGCTCTTACACCCGCCTTGCACTGAGGAAAAGGTGGTGGCCAGGTGCGAAACGGTGCCAGCCCTGCTGTGCTCCCTGATGGCCCTTGTCTCACGTGTTACCCTCCACCCTTCCAAGTCGGTGCTTGATCCTTGCAAAGCTGAAATGGCTGCCAGGGTCCTCTGCCACCACCAAGGATGGCACCACGCTTGTGGCCCGCTCTGCTCTCAGCAGTGGGGTAGCCACATTCACCCCTGTGCCTCTGGCACCAGCTGTGCAGCCCACTCGAGCCCTTGGGGCTGCAAAACTGACCCATCACGGCAGTGGATAAGGCTGGGAGAAGCCCAGAGCAGCAGAGCACAGCCAGGGCTGTGCAGGGTGGCACACTGAGCCCTGCTCCTCTCGAGCCAGTGACGCCAGGCCTGGGGAATGCCACTGTCCCCATCCCAGGGAGGGATGTGCCAAAGCAGGACAGTCCCTGCCTCTTGAAACCACACTCACGGGTTCCCCTTGAGCCCTACCCTAACCAGCCTGGTGACTGCTGCTGTCCCAACCCATTCTGAGTGTTCTACAGAGGGTCTTTTCCCCCCAGTGCCATTCTCTGTGGTTGCCTCTCTCCACACTTCTGTTCCACACAAAGCCAGCTCTGTGTCCCACCACAGTGCAGCGAGTGTGGGGCACTGGGAAGCAGTGGGATACCCTGCTCTGTTCTTGGCAGCACCTCAACCTCTTCTCTGCACTCTGGGTCTCACTGGCCAAGTGCCTTCTGCTTCTGTGCCTCGGCTTCCTCGTTCACAAGGGGAGTGACAGTAATGTTTCTGAAGTGCTTTGGGAGGAAAGGGAAATGCCACGCACCATCTCTGTCCCTGGTGTGATGGTCACCGGGCTGTGGTGGCTTCCTAAAGCCCCTTTGCCCAGGGAGGTCCCTCTCCACCTCTCAGCACTTTAAACTGACGTGATCCAGCTCTTGGCTAAACAAATTTTCTCCACGGCTCTTTTCTTTCCTACTCAGAATTCAGGGAACATCATTTTGGTAACCAAGGTATTTGCATAATCAGTATTTTGTGGTAATTGCTCCCTTTCAGAAGAGGTGCTTATCATCCCATCGGGTTTTGAGGAGCTTGTGCTATCTTTGAGGCCAGGCAGGGAGGTGGTTTCCAAAGGGGAATGGCAGGGCTGCTGCCCTGTGGTTTGGGGGATGCCTCCCCCAGGATGAGCAGGGTCAGAAGAGCTTTTTGCCTCTGGGCTTCTGCACCATCGGCGATCTGCTGCAAGTCCCTTCCTCCTCCCGTGCCTCAGTTTCTCCTTAGTCCCAAAGTCTCTGAGCTGGGAGGGAGGATGCCTCCGTGCAGTGGCACACAGGGGCTCTGCAGGAGATGCCTTCCCAGGGCTGCTCCTTCTCTCCCCGATTCCGTGGTGCGGAAAAGCAGCCTTTGGGAATCGCTTTGCGGTGCTTCAGCAGCTACCAGCGCGGTGGAGCGGGGTGGGAGGCGTGGGGCCGTCACCCAGCTGCAGGAGATGCCGCTCCGTGGGGAGACCCTGGCTCTGTGCCCCGTGCCCCTCTCACTGCAGCTCTCGCGGGGCGAGTGGTAGCCAGTGCCTGGCGTGCCAGCAAGCCACCCTCGCCCGCCCGGCAGCGTGACTCACTCCCTGAGCGGCAGCTCCCACTCGGCAGCGTTTCCAAGGAGCCCAGGAGATGTCTCCCCACGGGAATGGGGAGCCCGGGACCCCGACCTCGGGGCTGGGCAGGGTGTGAGCTCCCTCCCTGCCCAGGAGAGCCGGGAAGCAGCCGGCTGGGGCAGGAGCCCTGCGCCTGGGTGGCAAAGCGGGCAGCCTGCACTGCAACAAAAAGTAGCAAAGCCTGGTGCTTCCCAGCACTGGCAAAGGCTGGAAAGGCCGTGAGGAGGGCGGCTGCTTGCCGGCTGGGATGTGGCAGCGAGCAAGGGAAATGCCCAGCTCTGAGGGCTCGGCCACCCAGTCCTGGAGGAGCGGCAGGCAGCCAGCTCTCTGCAGGCTTGCGGGCTGGCTCTCGGGCTTGCTGCCATTCAGCCTCTTCTGGTCTCCTGCGCTTCTGCCTTGCTCTGGCCAAGCCCAAGTGTGCCGTCCACAGGTCCTGGGGTGCCTGTGGGTCTGGGACAGGCAGCGATGCAGGAACCAGCCTGGCCCGTGGTGCAAAGGTGAAACCATCCCTGTGCTCCCTGACTGCAGGAGGAAAAACAGCGTGTCCTGTTCCTGCGGCCGGGCAGCGTTGGTGCTGCCTGACCTGACTGCTAAGCAGGGGCTGAGGCTCCTTGCAGCACTGATCTCAGTGCTCGCCGAGCCATCCCTGCTTCCTTCTCTGCGTCTGTCCGTGGTGCCCTGCACCGGGATCATTGCCGGGGTGGCTCTGCTGTGCAAACCCAGCTCTTCTCTTGCCAGCTCCATCCTCCATGCCTTGCTTCCGTGCTGCCATCAGCCAGATAGCAGAGGCTGCTCCTGCCCCAGCAGCGACTGTTTCCCCAGCTGTATTAAGTCTCTATTTATCTATATAAAATTTCATGTCATTCATTGTCCTAAAAGGCTGGCAGGTAATTCTGTAATTACCGTCCCTCCTATGGTGCTGGCCTCTCGTCTCTCCCTGCTAGTTGGATATCCTCTTCAAGTTTAATCCCCTGGGAATTTACATTGTCTTTGCAATCCCCAAAGGAACGCTGCTGCTAAATCCAGGTCCCAGAGCTGGCCTCTCTGGGAAGCCCTTAATTCGCATTAGCAGAATGCCCAATTAACAACCCCTTGTGGCTCCTCTCCCGGTCCTTCTCCCCACAGAAGTGGTCTGGGGCTGGCTGTGTGGGGTGTGTGGGCTCGGATATGATGGACTCCATGCCCTCTTCCCAGACAGTCCTGCCTGGGGTGCAGGGACGTGTCAGCACTGTTTGCCCCACACCCTGCAGACCCCCTTTGATTCCTTCCAGGAGTAGGGAAGGCTTCAAACTGCTTTGCACCCCACGCTTTCCCTCAGATACTCCACAGATCCCCCAGACCTGAGGGAGGTTTCTCATTGCAGCCCCCCAGGCTGTCTCATGAGCAGTGTGGGTGGTGGGAAGAGGGGAGGCTGCCCTGGAGCATCTCCCAGGCTTGGGGTCTCAGTGTCAGAGAGCCTGTGCCAAGGGTCCTTTCTTCTGGTGAGGCAGAGGATGCTTTGAAGCACTTCAGTGCTCGGTTGATTTTTGTGCTTTGCTTTTTTTTTTTTGGCCTTTAATGGGAATTGTATTCTGTGCATGGAGCAGCTGGTGATTCTTCTGGCTGCTGCCGCACCACCTTTGAGCGACTCTCGTGAGACTCCTCTTTTCACCGGCTGCACAGAGGGCTTGAGCCGAGGAGCCCTGGGTCTGTTCCTGCTGTAACCCTGCTGATGAGAGAAACGTTTCTGAGAAGGCGGGAGATGCCTGGTCCTGCCCGGGGTGGGGACGTAGGGAAGAGACCTTGGGAGCTGCGTCCCCACCCCGTTAGCTGTGGGGGTTCACACGGGGGTCTGTATAATCACAGCCAGCAAAGCACAGTGTGTGCCCCACTGGTGCGTAACAGCAATAAAATGCTGATTTTTGATTTTTATTTTTTCTTTGAAAAGGTGCTTTCCTCAGTCAGAATCCTCTAGTTCCAGAGGGGAACCAGGCTTGAGCTGGGGGAGGGAAGAGAGCATTCCCCGTGGAGTGGGGGCCTTTCCAGAGCTGTGGGTTCCTCCAGGAAGGAAGAAAGGCTGTGGGAGAGAAGCTGGATGCTCCAGTCTCAGCTCCCATCCCTTGGCTCTGTAAGAGGGAGATGCTGGGGTTTGCTTTGTTTCAGCTCTTCAGAGGAGATCTTTTTAAGGGAACACCTTCCCTTGCTACCTGTTCAGGCAGGATGAGATCCAAGTTAGACACTCTCTGCTGATGCTGATGCTGATGACTTGCCTGTGCTTACCTGCCCCTGGCAGTATTCCTGCAAATGAGGTGTCAGCAGGGATGCTGGCGCGGGTGGGTTTTACAGGACCAATAAAGCAGGGCTGAGACGTGTGGTCAGGAGGAACCGTGCCGGCACCCAGCCAGCGGCACGTGGGGAAGGCTGAGCTGACAGTGTCTCATCACTTGCTCATTCACCTGGCGCCTGCTCAACAGAGGGGCCTTGTGGAAATGGTTTGAGCACCAGGTGCGCTGAGCACACCTCTGCTGACGAGGTGGCACTTTGTTACCCGAGCTCCAGCACAGGCTGCTTTCCCAGGAAATCACCTGCTCGTCCCAAAGAGCAAAGGCCAGGTGTAACGCCTGTGGGTCTCTCGGTCCCTGTGAGATCTGGCTGCAGAGCCCTGCTCCTGCCTGTCTGTGAAGGAGCAGAGAAGTCTCTGATCTCACTGCACTGCACAGGGTGTAAGTGATGCCCCCAGGATAGCTCTGAGGAGAGTGGGAAGCACATCTCCATCACCAGCACCGTGTCTCTGCCTCAGTGGACCCAGGCATTATTTGGAAACTGCCCCTAGACCCTGAGCTTCATATCGCCTCTAGCCTCCAATACATCCTGACCACTCTGTCTGCAGCAGCAGGACTGATGGGGCTGTAAAAAGGTGACCAGAGACTTGGGAGCATCTCATCTCTGTCCTGCAGATTTGTGGTACCACCTGTCGTTAACAAAATGCTGCTGGGTAATCCATCCCCAGTGTGTGCACAGGCTGGCACAGAGCCACGGCTCTGGGAGATCTGCTCCTCCTTCCTCGGCCCCTGGCACCGGTATCAGGATTTGCAGATGCTCTTGGTCAGAGGGCTTTGTCTCCCCTCCCTTTTAATTGCCACAAGGATAATTGGTTTTGTGGTTGAGGAGGGGGAGTCCACGAGCTCTCCTTCCTCTGCAGCACCCATGCAGCTCCCTGCCAGCAAGCTGAGTGCTGCAAGGGTGCCAGAGCATCCCAGGGTGGGAGCTGAAATCCTTCCCACCCGTTGCCCCACAAGCCCCCCAGCTTTCCCGGGTGGATGTCCATCCTGGCCCCGGGATGGAGCTGGTAGCTCCTGTCCACCCGTGACAACGACCTGCTGGCAGCCAGGAGGAATGAAGGACCAACTGGCTCATCTGCTGAGAGCATTTGATTGATGTTGTTATCGTTTTGATTACCTTTTTTACAGGCTAACAGAAGGATTTTAATCTGAACAGTAAAGTAGGAAATGGGAGAAGCTGTGCCTGGAGTTTGACGAGGAGGCAGCGAGGGCTGGTGGCTCCTTGTCCACATCCCTGGGCAGTGATTTTGGTGCTGTCGGCCCAACTAAGAGTGTCAGGTAGAGGCGTTCCTGGCCTGGTCTTACAGGAACTGCAGCTGCCTCTTGTGTTATTTACAACCCAGCTGGTGCTCAAGCAGCTTAACCCCAGCCTCACAGCTGCCCAGAGCCAGGCGCAGCCTCAAAGCATCGATCTGAGCCGGCGAAGGAAGGGGCAGCGAGCTCTGAGGCCAAGTTCAGCGCTCTCTTGTGGCTCAGGACAAAGTCATCTGATGTGTTGCCACCAGCGGCTACGAGTTGTCATTCTCCAGGAGTGCCGAGGTGAAGCTGTGGGGACCACGGGCGGCGGTTCCGCGCGCGGATGAGGGGCGGTGTCAGTCCTGGCTCCGCGATGCTCTCCGGATGTGAACATGGTGCTGTGAACATGCAGGGTGGGTGAGAGAGCCGCTGCTGCCATGCTAACTGGGCCACCTCTCCTCTGAGGCTTCTCTGAGGCTCTACCAGTGCCCTGCAGAGGGTTCAACCTGCCCCAAAATTGATTTGCTTCAGTGTCTCTTGGTGAGGGCGAAGTAGCGGTGCTGTAGGCAGATCTGTTTGCTTCACCCTCCAGCAGCTCGAGGGCACAGGCCAGGGCTGGTAGCACGTGGCAAGGGAGGGGATGGCGATGGGGAGCAGGGCTGTGTCCCGTGGGACTCAGCCCCACCGGGACGTGAGGAATGTCCTGCTCCATGCCAAGCTCTCCATGCCCCCACCAGATGGTTCATGGAGGGCTGTTGCAGTGTGGGTGCGAGGTGGGCTGGGGCTGTAACACGGTACCTCCGTCTCCGTCCTTCCCCCCGTGCCTGCCCCAGCTCCTGGTGCTTGAGTGGCAGCCAGGTGGTTGTTTCAGCCCGATCCCATCAGCCTATCATGGTCTGCAAAGCCCGTGGCAGCAGGCCATGAGTGTCCTGCTGCAGGAGAAGACATGCAAGGGGCCAGGTGACAAAAGCAGTGGCCGGCACCCCCTGGCCACAGGACTGGCCGGAGAGGTGATGGAGTGAAGACAGCGCTCCCACACCCCGGGCTCCGAGTGCTGTGGCATAGCAGGGGTGCCACAGCCCCATGGCAGTGCGGGTTGCGGGGTGTCGGGCAGGAATGTGTTGCAGCTAACGCCGTGTGACAGTTTGACACGTCCTCCCGGGACAGCCAGAGCTGACACGTCATCTTCAGAGCTGTCACTCCACGGCGTTCGCTGCAAACAGGCGGCGCGGGGAATGTTCCCCCTCGGTGTGTGAGGAGGGAGAAGGGCTCTGGTTTCATTTGCATGTCCTCGGAAGATGATCAGGCCCCTGGCACTTGGCACTGGGATGTATCCTCCAGAGAGATGGAGCCAGCTGGGGCGAGGGCAGAGAGGAGGGGGAGGTCTAACATCCCCCTAATCCGAGGAGGTGATGCCGAGCACCTCCCTGAGAAGATTCCGGCATGAGCAGAGCATTGCCTGCCAGCCCCAGCCAGGGGTTTCACACCCACCCAGGCAAGCTGGGGCTGCCACAGTGTGTGGTGCTCACAGTGCCTTGGCTGGGCACCTAAGGGCATGGCACAGGCTCTTTGGGACTGGGGTAGCCACTGACCCCTGGGGAATGCTCATGTGGGGTCCGGAGAAGGCTCTTGAGGCAGCTCCTGCCCAGCTCCACGGTTAAACCTGGAGCTGGATGTGGCATTTCACAAGTGCAGGAGCAGAAGGACACAATGCTGCCTTTCCCAGCCCCCTGAACTTCACCCAGGATGTGAACAGTGCCCTGTACGGACAACTGTCCCCATGGCAGGAATTCTGGGGCACAAGGTGCCCCCATGGACCAGCCCTGGGGGATGCGTGTGAACCTGTGCCTCCCATTTCGCTACTCTGCCTGCTGCTTTTGATGCTCTTCAAGAACATTGAGGCTCACAGCGCTGAAAGCCTTTCTCCCTCGGAGAGAAACAAACGTGGCACGCGCACAGCAGAGCAGAATTACCTGTGTGTCTGGAGAGGCAGGGAGCTGGAACCAGACAGGCTCTGACAGCTGCTTTCAGGAGGTCTGCGAGAGACCAAGCAGCGTGTCAGCCACGCACAGCTTGTCCTGCACAGCACCACCCCCGTTTTGCCTGGCTGTCTTTTGGCATGATCAGCCTGTCCAGGTACCAGGAGCTGCCTGGCTTTACCTGTCCCGGCTGTGAAACGCAGGTGGGGCGAGTGCTGGGGTGGCAGCCATGGGCTGCTTCCTTGCGGGATGAGCAGTGGGGACGTGCCAGTCCTGGCAGTGGGACTGGGAAGCAGCATGTGTTTCCAGGCTGAGTCATGCTGAGGACTGTGTCTTGTTCCTCGTTGCGAGTCCAGTTGCAATATTCACTTGGCAGAATCAGCTCATCCTCCCTCTCTCCCCAGTTGTGTGTCTGTCCATCCGTCCCTCCCACCTCCTCCACGCAGCAGCAGAGTAGCACTTGTAGGGGAAAAAAAGAAAATTAAAATCTCTGCCTGGAAGCTCTGCAGGGCTGTAAGGTCAGGACAGCAAACGCTGGTGCTTGCTATGCTAAGCATGGAGTCAGTGTGCCGGGCAAGCAGGTATTCACTCGGCTGCAGCTGCCGGGGTTGGCTTTGCACTGGAATGGGGACTTGCATCCATGGGAGGGGGGAAATGATGCCACCGGGGCCAGAAAGGGGTGGCAGGCAAATGGGAGATTGAGACACACAGCTCCTGAGTGGGACTTGCTGTCCTCTCTGCCAGCCAGGCAGTGGGAGCTGCAGAGAGGGACGGGGAACCTGCACTGCTCTGTCCCCTCTCGCTGAGCTGTCTCTGCTCAGCTGCTCTGTGTCTAGGTTATTTTAGCTTTGATTCAGCTCTGAAATTGCCTTGGCTGAAACTCTGTCTCTATTGTTTTCAGTCTGCAGAAGCATCATTGAACGTGTCAAAAAGATAAATCGGAGAAAAAGAGAGGAAGGAAAAAAATAAAAAAGAGGAGTGCAGTGCAGTCGGCGAGGAGAGCCATGCTGGTTTTGGTTTCCCAGAGCAGCTGGCTGCTACAAGCCCACGCTCCCTTTCCAGGGGCAGCTCCTTGCAGCCCTGTCCCCTTCTCTGCAGGGCTCAGACACCCTTCCAGACATCCTCCTTACCTTCTGCCAGAGGGCTCTTCCCCCTTGGCAAAGCTCATTTAGGCTTAGCATCTGCCCTGCCTGAGCCTTGTCTGGGAGCATCACGAGCACAGTCTCCGAGACCTGCTCTCTGTCTCTGCCCTGGCTGGGGCTGAGACACCGAGTGCAGCCTGGTGGATCAGCCAGAGCCCCATAGCAGGGCTCTGGAGATGAACAGAAAAGAAGTAGGATGGGCAGCAAGAGGGGTCCTGGGTGTGGGCAGGGGCTTGGGGCAGACCTGTGTGTGTCCCCAGGGGTTTGGCCTTGTGCACACCTTGGGGTCCAGCACCAAAGCACCTGGTCCAGTGTCCACGGAGCTGGGGAAGGTCTGTGCAGCACTGACCAGTCCGATGGGTCAGCTTGGGCTCCAGCCCAGGCTCTCTCAGGAGTTCAGGGGGCCTCTGTGCCAAAGGTTTGAAGAGGGCTCAGGCTTCTGCATCCCTGGAAGGATCAAGCCTGAGGGATGAGGTTTGGGGTCTGTTTGGGGTACTATCTGGTGCTGGAGGACGTGGTGCTGTCCAGGGGCTCCTGGAGCCAGCACTGGGGCTGTGGCATCGAACAGCATGGGGTGGGTTGCTGTGTAACACCTTCATAATTGCTAATTACCTCCGGGAGGAGGAGGAGGCACCCAGGAAAGGAGCTGGCAGTGAGTTATGGGAGGCTGCAGGAGTGGTTGTTGCTGCTGCTGAGGGCGCTGGGGCAAATGAATAACCTGTTAAATAAAATGTCAGCCAGGAATGGATAGGAACTGGCATTGCTTTTTCCGCTTGCACTTTACAAAATGAATCTCCCTGTGCGTGGTTGATTTGTTTATCCAAAACAGGCCGTGGTGGAGGGGCTCTCGTGCTGGACCCGCTGACACCAAGGGCTAAATTGTGTAAATTCCGTTATCCAAATGCTCCTCTGGCTGCAGTGATCTAAGGACATAATCCATTGCCACAGGAGAGGGGTTTTCAGAGCCTAACCCCCTTTGTTTCTGGAAACAATGAGAATGGGAGAAATGAAGCTGAGAAATTGCCACTGAGCTCCAAGCTGCATCCGGCGCTGGGGCAGGTGAAACCATTCCCTGCCCCAGTTGCTTTTCACACCTGAAACGGGGGAAGATCGATCTGCGTGAAAACTCACAGGAGGCAAATACTGAGGGGGTTCCATTAGACAAGGCTGGTTTCAAATGGAAACTGATTTGCATGGGCTGATTAAGCTCATTACTACAGCAGGAACTCAGAAAATCATCAGATCCCTATGCAGCAGGAGCGCTGAGGTCTGCGATGACGCCGAGCTGTGCCCTCAGCAGCCTCCCCTGGGAGCGCACACAGGACGTGGCCAGTGGTCACTCTGGTGCCAGCACCAGCCTGAGCTGCTGCTCCCCCTCGCCTGGCAGGGGAGGCACACTCGTGACACCGATATTTATGAATTATTTGGCCTCGTTTAGAAACCTGCTGGGGTATTTGTCTCCGTTACGGGTGAATTCAAGGCGCCGTGGTGAGTGCAGTGCTGCAGCCCCACAGGGCGGGGATGTGGGCAAAGCAAAGCCGTGGGCACCCACACAGCACACGGGGAACGAGCGCCTTGCTCTCGCTGGGGCTCTGGTCCCATCTGGTACCCCAGGAACCTAAAGGGCTGTGCTGGCAGCCCCTTCTTCTGCCACAGGCAGGGTGAGCGTGACCTCGGGTGCTGCCTGGGAGTTGTGGCAGAGAGGGGGGGCTGTGTGGCAGTGGGGGACCAGCATGGAGTTGTCCCTTGGGCTTTCCCCTGGGGACAGTGTGTGCGTGCATCCCACAGGGACCCAGGTGCTTGTGTCCTGTGGAGGACCATGAGTGCATGCATCCCGCAGGGACCTTGGGGCACGCAGGTCAGATCGTGCTGTGCCAGGAGCAGCTCTGCGTCCCCACGTCTCTTTCAAACTGAGAGAGAGTAGGTTTAGATCGGATATTAGGAAATAATTCTTCCCTGTGAGGGTGGTGAGGCCCTGGCACAGGCTGCCCAGAGAAGCTATGGCTGCCCCATCCATGGAAGCGTCCAAGGCCAGGCTGGATGGAGCTCTGAACAGCCTTGTCTGGTGGAAGGCGTCCCTGCCCATCGCAGGGGGGTTGGAACTGGAGGAGCTTTGAGGTCCCTTCCCAACCCAGGCCGTTCTGTGGTTCTGTTCCTGCAGCGTTTCCCCAGGTGAGCACCTTGTGGTGCCCTGGGGGTGAGGAGTCACGGGGCTGTACACAAACAGATGCCACCTTCCAAGGCTGCTGCTGCTTCTTCGGTGCAACGTTTGTACACCCACGTGTTGGAAACAGAGCCCACGTGGGCAGGTGTGCCTCTAAATTTATATACCTGGGAAATACACTGCACTCACGAGCACGCACGCTGCAGTTTGCAGAGTCCCCTCCTCGCCCTGCACCCCCAGGGGCACCCTGGCACAGGCAGCAGGGCTGGGAGCTGATTATGAAGAGATTATAAAGAGGTATAAACTAAGCCTCTCTGCTAGAAAGGCCAGCAGCCCCGGGCTGGAAGCGTCACACGCAAAGGCTCCTCTGCTCCTGTGCATTTTCTCTTTTTAATGTTTTTGCCTTTATCTTGCATCAGCTCAAGAGCTTTACTAAGCCCCGGAGCACGGAGAGGGATCCTACAAAATGCAGGGGTGGAGGGGGGCTCTGTGAGGCTGTGTTTGTCACCTCCCGTGAGCAGGTTCCTGCGTGGCTTTTGTCAAGGCTGGTGACAATACTGGGGGCTTGATGGGACAGTCACTGCTGCCACTCAGGCGAGCTTGTGGGCCAGCTCTGTCACAGCTCGGGGAGCTGTCTCACCAATATTTTACTGCCAGAAATGCCCCAGCGCTTGCCACCTCTGTGTCAAGGCGAGCTCTCGCCCCGGATGGGCTGGCAGGGCAGGGCTGTGGGTTGCTGGAGCTGCTGGGGTGAGCTTTGAGTCCAACTCACGCTCCCTCTGCACCCAGGGGCTGTCACGCAGCCGTCTGGGCTGGGGATGCTGTTATCTCTGCTGCTGTCCTGCCTCCTCTTGAATTCCTTGCCTCAGGTCCCTTCCGTGCCCTGCTCTGTGCTGTGCTGGGTGGAGATAGGAGTCCAAGCCATCCACTGAGGAAATTGCTCCCCGTAAATCCACACTGAAAGTCCTGGGATTCCTGAAGGCGCAGAGGAAAGTGCTTGATTGGATTTTCAAGCTTCTCTGCCAGCTGTGGGAGAGGAGGGCTGACAGCCTCCCTGAATCTTCCTCACTGATGCCTGGGAGGGGATGCAGGCTGTGCCTGCTCGCTAATGGAATGTAAAGGATGTGTAAATCTCCCGCCTTATTTAACTCCCCCCTGAACTTTATATGCAGCGATAAATTTCTCCTGCTGCAGATCTGCTGGAGCAAGGTGGGCCTCGGGTGCCTGGTGCCCACGCAGGTGTGGGGGGAGCCATTCTCCTGCTGCTGGAGAGGAGCTGCTGTGCCATGCAGCAGCCAGGCCCTGTCCCTGAGGAACACGAGGCTCTGGGGACGCGCTGTGTGCGCTTGGGGGGCTCCCGCAGGAGAGGCTCAGTTTGGGTTCGAGCTGCCCGTGCCAGCATGAGAGGTGCAGGAGCACCTGGGGCTGGTGTAATCCCCCCTCCTCCCCATGGGGCCAAGGGTGTTTTTCCTCCAGTGCCACCAGAAAGCGAAGTTAATAAAACACAGAGGCCTCCTGAGTTAAAACTGTAGCAGTAGCGGGCAGGCAGAGAGCGGCCAGGCTGTGGTGGGGGACTGGTATCACTCCGAGACCCCATCATGCAGCTGAGCATCACACAAATAATGGAGAAAAATGCTGCAAATCTTATTCTATTGCTCCTTATCTCTGATTAATCCTCTTATGTGTTCATCTCATTTTATCCCAGTGTTGCCTGTCTGTTTATTGTATTTCTGTAGTCCTCACAAAGACAAAAATCCCTCCGAGTCTTGCCCGGCTGGGCAAGGGGGGGCTACTGCTTTGCTGGCACAAGTGAAGCACCAAGGAGGAGAGAACCAAAGTAACCTACCCGTGGTTGCCACAGCAGATGGTGGCAGAGGAGGGGCTGGAAACCAGTTTCTCCCAGGCCCTAGATTAGTGCCCAGCTGCTCGGGCATCCCCAAATGTAAAGAAAGATGCCCTAAAAAAAAATCGTCCCATGGTGTGGCTTTGCAGCCCGTGCTCAGGGCGTGTTCTCAGTGCACTAGACAGGAGACAGGCTTTCCTCTTCACACCCCTCACTCACTGCAGGCTGATTTGTTAGAGCCCTGCAAGGGAAGCCCTGCCTGACTCAAGTCCCTCTTCTCCAGCCCGGGCTCTCCAGCCCTGCTCAGTTTTGCCAGCAGCCCCGTGGTCCTCTACCTGCTGCTGGGTGAGTCACGAGCACAGGCCTTCCGGGCCTGACCCTGTTGCTAAAGGATTTTGCTTTGATCCTCTTCTCCAGCTGGGGAGAACAAAAATCCTTTACATGGCCAAAAATCGTAGGGAAGATTGGAGGAGAAAATTTTTACCTGAGTGGGAGCCCCTGGTTAAAACAATTTGGTGGAGGAGGATGATGTTTGTAATGGCATAAAACAAGTTGGAGGAGAATGGTGTTTGTAAGGTGGTGGAAATCTGCACAAATGAGGGAACCCACTGTCTTCAGGGGGCATTCAGGCAGGTTCCACAGCACCCCAGCCTGTCCCACAGATTTGTGCAGGCATGGCCAGGTTGTCTGAGTGAACAGCCTGGAGGCTGTCATCATCTCACACTCAGCATCCTTCAGGTGCTGAGTGCCTGCCCTGGAACCCGAGGGCCTCCTGAAGGCATCCAGTGGCACACTCGGGCACGTGCAACTGGGGTCCCATCTCTGCCACACTCATGGGCACTTGGAGCAGCCCACACATGTGTACTGTGCCAGCGAGGTGGGCTCAGGTCCTCTCTCCTGCTGCACATGGATCAGATGACTCTTGGTGTAAATTCTCCCAGGATCTGGCAAGCTATAGCATGGGAACTGTGGAGGCCTCTGGCTTTAGTAGCTGGAAATTGCTTTTCAAACCCAGTTGAATTTCCAGCCTCCCCGGCATCCTGTGAGCTCCTGGGATTAGCTGGCTCCCGTGTGGCAAAGTGCTGCCTTTTCCATGCATCCAACCTCCTTCCACAGGTGCCTTCCAGTTCTCATGCAGTGCCAGCTCCCTGCCCAGTGTCAGGCTGGTTTCAGGGACCATCATGGTCCCTCTTCTCCTTTCTAGCCTGGAGATCCCAAGTTTTAGCTGGGGAAGGCAACGTCTGTGAGTGCCTGTGGAAGGTGCGATACAGGCTGAGCTTCAGATTCTCAATGGTGCGTCTGGCCGTGTCCCACAGGGCTTGTTTCAGGACAGTCTCTCCTGTGCAGAAGCTGTTTCTTCTGGTGACCTGAGCGTGGCTGGAGGTTGTGGTGACACACAGGGTCTTTGCTAGCCATGGTTACACTGTATTTTCTGCAGTAGGCATTGTTACTTTGAGAATTTTTGGGCCCCTCTTGCCCCCAGCACCTTGTGGATGTGGCTCCACTCCTTGCCAGGGGGCAATAAACCCGTCTCTGCCACCCCCAGGAAATAAGAGGTCCTGAGATTTCCAGCTAGCCCCCAACCCTCCTGGCCCCTCTGCCTGTGTTTATCTCTAGGTGAGATGCCAGGACCGTTTAAAAAGCTGCAGGCTGAGCAGCAGAAGGCTGCAGCTGCTGCCCAGAGCCAGGCTGCGGCTGCTGCTTCGTTATTTACAGCTGCCTTTGGCCGCTCACGAGCTTCTCCAGCAGCTCTGCTGGACACGGCTCACTGTCTGCTTGTCCCTGCACTGAAAGCCAGGGGTATTTGTGCCCTCAAATGGGTGCCATCTGGCACCCCACCTTTGTACCAGCAGCGTACCGGGCTCGCCTGCCAGCTCAGGACAGAGCCAGCACCAGCAGCAGAGCCAACCCCTTTGAGGAGCTCTGCTGATTTTAAACTGCTTCCCAATACTGACAGCAAATCCAAGCTGGAGCACAGGGGCTGAAGCCGTGGGCCATATGGCAGAGCCGTGTGCAGGCTGCGTCCTCCAGGCTGGGTCCATGAAGGATTTCAGCCATGAAGGCCGGGGTTATTCTGCTGCTTTTAGTGTTGGTCTCAGCCAGGCTGGCACCCCTCAGTCCAGCTCTCCTCGCTTCAGTCAGCTGTTGAACACTGCCAGAGCAGGGGCAGCCTTACCAGGCTGCCAGGCTCCGTGTGACCGAGCAGCTCCTCAGTGCTCTGGAAGTACAGCATCTGCTTGCCCATGCTGGGGTGTCCGACACGTAAACCTGGGCCAAACGGCATCTTCCAAGGTGACCAGCTGCCTGCTGGGTGCAGATGCAGGGCTGATGGAGCAGAGATGGCACGTCGTGGTGGATCCCGTGCCAGCCAGCTCTGCCTGCTCTGCTTTTGTCCCCGCTGTTGGTCCCCACGCGCCCTGGCAGCCCCGCGGCTCCATCTGAGATGGAGACCAGGGTGTGAGGCTGGAGCTGCCATATGTTCCCCATAAAAACACTTCTTGGCCCGTTCCCCGGCGTTTCCTGCCGCTGCCACACGTGCTCAGGATCCCACATGCCTCGCAAGCCGTTCACCAACTGCAGCCTGGCAGATGGAGGAGCCGGGCATGGTTCTGCAGTAGGAGAGGCAGGAATCCACAGGCTCTGTTTGTTCTTGGGTTGTTCACGGCAGCAGAGGAAGGGGGAGGAGAGCTGGCACCCACCCCTGCAAACTGCTCCTCTGCAGAAGGGGCAACACCTTCCCATACCCATTCCCCATCCTGGAGCCGAGCTGTGAGCCCTTCTTCGGCTGCAGAAGGTGTTTTCACCTGGTGCCATCCTGTCTAAAGGCAGTTGGAAATGGTGTGAGTGTCCTGGGTAGATGGAGACCATCGTTCCTCCCAGGCAGGTGGTACTGGTTTGTTTCAGTGGCAGATGGCCAGTCAGCATTAAGAGCAAAGGCAGAAAATCAGTCCTCAGAGGGAGCAGAGATTTATTGCAGGAGGAAATTAAAAATGTACATGTCAGCTTTTGGAGTAACTCCTGCTCTGCCTTTATCTGTTTGGGGGGATGAGGGCTCTGTGTTCAGCCCTGCTCCATGACTGGGAGGTCTGAAGGAGCTCAGGAAGCTGAAGGCACATCCCTCGGCGGTGTATCATGATGGGCAGTGACTGGACGGAGCTGATGTCTCTCTTACCTTGGGTGGCAGAGTGTGACCAGATCAGCGTCAGCTCTGAGCACAGCAGATGAGTGCCCAAGCCTCAGGAGTGGGATATCTTCATGCCATGTCAGTCGAGACGCCGTGAAGTGCCAGGTGCTCCCACAGGTGGGCTCCTGCTGCTGCTGGGCACAGAGGGGTTTCTCCTGATGAGTCCTTTTACTTCGTGCTCAGCTGTTTTCCAGTGACTTTGTGTCCTGGTGGCGTTGTGCCGTGGCAGTCCCCGAGGACACGAGGGGATGCAGAGCAGGCTCTTGGGCTAAGGGTGGGCAGCAGGCAGGTAAGGGCACAGGCAGGGTGGGGACATGGACATAAAGAGCCACCTGCTCCCTGCAGTGGGATGGGGTCAGTGCTGCTCTGTGCCCACCAAGGGGCAGGTGGGTGTTCCCCCAGCACTGTGGCCCCAGGGTGAGGCTGGGTCTGGGTGCTGCTGATGGCACGGAGCTGCTGGGCTCCAGGGATGGTTCCGTAGCCTCAGCTCCCTGCTCCGAGACTGAGACCGAGAGCTTTGCAGCCCAGCGCATCTCTCTGCCCAGAAATTAAAAGAAGAAACACAAAAAAATCAGGCTCCAGGGAAGTGATGTTTCCTGGGGTGCAGCCAATTACCAGTGTTAGGGAGAAGGTTACCTTACCCACCGCTGCTGCTGGTTTTCTCTGACCTCTCGCTCTGGTCCAGGGTGAGCACTCGTTATTCCCCAAGCCCGGCATGGGAGAGCTGCCACAGGAAGGACGTTCAGAGCCTCAGCCTGGAGCAGGCATGTAGTACCTGCTGCTGAGCATATTACTGCTTCTCCTGGAGGGGATAAGTCCTGCTTACAAGGACACTCGTCCTCTTTTATTTAATTTCCTGGTAATGCTTCTGCAGCGTCAAAGTCTTATCAGGAGAGGAGCAGCTTAAGAGGCCGGTAAAGGAGTTTTTATTGTCGGTATCCATCTCTTTATTCCCCTCTTCCCTTTGACGCTGCATGGCAGGCTGGTTTTGGCTGAAGTGAGGTGTGCTTTCTTTTCCTTTTGTCTGCTAAAGCTGCAAAGATTTCCCGGCCAGCCAATTCTGATGGTAATTCGGCTGCGGGAGATGCTGCTGTGCCCGGTCCCCGGGCCGGTCACCGGCTGCGGCTCAGCCGCGGGTGCCGTGGGGAGGAGTGAGGGTGACAACGACTCCCAGATTGCACACAGAAGGACAGATCTGGGCACACATCAGCTCTGACCGGGCAGCTCTGGTCTGGGACTCGCCACCCACTTTGCTGTGACTTGGTGAGCAAAGCCCTGCCTCTGTTTCCCCGGAGCCATCGCACTGAGCTCAGCCGCGTTTCTGAGGCATCCTCGTGTTCATCTGCTGCGGGGGCTCGTGGATGGGGGGGCTGGAGCTGCTGTGGGCAGCACGGGTGGGATGAAAGGAGGAGTGTCCCCTGGGAAGCCAGCAGCTCGGTGGCTGCTGTCTCGTGGCAGCCAGCTCCGTCTCTGGCGTTCTCCTGGGCAATGCCAAGCGTGTGGAGACGCAGTGCCGCATTCAGCCGCCTTTTCAGCTGCACACAATGGCCTTGGATAACGTTTGTTTGAGAAAATTGGTTGGATCGTGTGATTCCTTTTGTTGTAGTTGTTACTGTTGTTCTTTTAAATGCTCATGGGAGTAGCAGAGCAGCTAATGAGGCGGCGCAGAGACAGTCGCTGGGGAGATGGTCTCGCCTGTACTTCCCTGCAGCTGCACTCTCCTGGTGATGGAGCTGGCTCCGCTCCCGCTGGGAGCGCTGGTGGGTGCGGCATTCCCGTGCTCAGAGGGGTGCCCAGACCCTTCTGCTCCTCACCAGTTCCCTTCCCCAGGCCTCACTGTTTTCTTCTCCAGCCATGTGGCGCGGCATGAGGGAGGGGAAAGCCACGAACACCCATCCAGCTGGGCACTGGGAATGGGTGCCCTGGCTGTGGTGACATCCCATCGCCACAGAGCGCAGCTCACCCCTGGCCAGCGCCGTACCCCTGACCCTGGGCAGACTCACCTGGTGCTCAGAGCTCTCCTGGCTCCCACGGCAGACACGGCATCCTCCCTTAGAGGATTTTGGGTGGTTACCTAGGGATCAGGCTCGGCACAGGGCTGTCTTTGTTGGCAGTGATGTCCTCAAGCCCCAAGCCGTGTGTGCTGGTGTGGAGCTGCCAGGAGCTCCTGTCCCCTTGCAGCCCCACGCGCTTGTCCCTCTTGGCTCCGCAGCAGGTGCCAAATGCGGCACTGGGAGCGGGTGGGGGTGTCAGAAATGCAGACAGATAGCATTAGATGGATGATGCATCGAATCCTAAACTGATAAGAGATGGAACAACTGGTGTGTTGTCAAAAGGCCGGGAAAGATCACTTTTAAATAGACTAAATAGTCTGGACAGGAACAAGCAATGAGCAGCACAGAAACAACAGCACGTTCACCGCTTTGTTTTTCTGGCTGGGCTGTGTGTGCCACCATCTGTGCTGTGCTCCGTGGCCATCCCATGGTGCTGGGACTGCTCCCCCATAGCGGGCTCACAGCCCTGCCGAGCAGACTGGAGCCATGGCTGGCATTGCTCCGGGATGCCAAGGGCAGCTTTGAGACGACCTTGCCCTGGCCTGGATCTCCCCATTTTCTGGTTGTCTCCACTCCAAGGAGTCCCTGGGCTGGTGGTGGAGATTTGGTTGTAGTAGCACAGCTGAGCCTGCCTTAATCCCAGTTTTTAGGCTGGCTAAACTTGTTTTCACTTATCTCTGATACTGTTCAGCTCTGTTACACAGCATGAATAAGCCAGGCCTTGAGTTTGCTGTTAAAGCCCTGCAGAATGGCAGAGAGAGCTCTCTGGCTGCGCCAGGGCCGCCGTCTCCCCTGACCCTCACGGCGGTGCCATCCCTCAGGGAGCGGCCAGAGCCACGCCACCAGTAGTTTACCCCACACAGATCTCCCATCTAACAAAGTGCAGTGCCAGGGCAGGGATGGGACAGCGAGGTGCTGGGAGAGGACGATGTGATTTACCCTCGCGTGCCACCTCCACTGATGTCCCCCTGCTTGAGCTGCTGGTGCTGTGGCAGGGACAGGCACTGAGCAGCACTGCTCTGAACGGGAGGACGGGGCTGTGCCTGTCCCAGGAAGGGACTGGGAGTGCTGGGAGCACTGCAGGTGGAGCGGGGCTGCCCTCCAGGTCCCAGAGGGCTCAGTGTGACGGGCAGGGCTGCGTGGCGGGGTGCGTTACAGCCTGTCCCTGTGATTCCAGCGCAGCCATGTGATGCCGGAGGAGCGCGGTGGCGATGATATGGAATGTGGGCAGCTGCCTTCGGACACGCTCCGACAGGTGACGGTCCAGCGCCACCCCCTCTACGGATTCGGCTTTGTGGCTGGCAGCGAGAGGCCAGTGGTGGTGCGGTCGGTGGCAGCAGGTAGGGCGTGGGGGTGCTCCTGGACACAGCTGCAGCGTGCCGGGAAACACAGTGGCACTTCCCCCCCGGTGGGACCCCTCCCTGGGCTCCTGTCCTCTCCTGTCCCCTCCGGTGGGCCTGCAGGGTGTCCTCCACAGCCACGTACGTGGGCAAACGCTTTGGGGGTGCTCGGGACCCTCCTGCTTCCCCTCCACCCCGCAGCTCCGGTTTGCCTGGGTTGGCCCTGACCCTCTCTCCTGGCAGGCGGCCCCTCTGAGGATAAACTCCTGCCAGGAGACCAGATCTTGGCCATCAACGATGAGGATGTGAGTGAAGCCCCCAGAGAGAGATTCATCGAGCTTGTCAGGTGAGGACAACACTTGTCCCTCATCGCCTCTGGGGAGGGGCTCATGCCAGGCTGCTGTGCCCGTACCAAAGCCTTGGGGTGTCAGCGCACACCCGTGTCACCAGTGGTCACTGCTGGGGTGGGGAATTCTCAGTCTGAGCAGGGGGAGCGCCTTGGAGCAAGTGCCATAGCCGTTCCCAGCTGGCCAAGAAGTGGGAAAGTATCCACAGCCGTGTTGTCAAGCACCCCAAGGAGCCCACAAAGGTCCCGGCCACCACTGGGCTGGGCAGGGTGGGAGGTGCTCTCGGTAGCCAGCTGCACGTGTTGAGGTCCATCACCATAAGGTCCCATCCATCTTCATCTCTCCTTTCTGTCACAGGAAGGCCAAGGACTTCATCATCCTCACGGTCCTGCACACCCACCAGGTGAGACTGGCAGGGCCATGGCCAGCTCCAGGGGAGCCAGGACAGGGGTGAAAAGCCCTTTTGGAGACTGAGGTGGGGTCCCTGGAGACCTCGGGTGACCACGCAGGCAGCTCAACTGATTTGTGACCCCTGTCCCACCACCCCAAGGCTCTTCCAAGCAGTCGGCTCTGAGAGCTGCCAAAGCCTCTGTATCCCCAAAGCCTTATGGTTTGCTGAGGACATCACACGTGTCTGATGGAGTAACCCATGGTGCCAGAGGTGGCAGGGAGGGGCCGCTGCTGGCTCAGGAGTCCCTGGCACCGGGGCAGAGTGAACTGTCACACCAGAGGCACCGTTTGTGCTTCGCCGAGTCCTTTGATGTCGGGGAAGGAGAGAAGTGTGAGAGCTCCCCTGTGCTCCCCTCCTCTCCAGGAAGGAGATGCCCCCACCCAGCGCTGCTCCATCAGGAGCGGGGCCGTGTGCCACACTCCAAAAAAGCTTATTTCCTCCTGGCCTGGGATGGCCACCAGCCAGGACAGACAGCTCAGCTGGTGCTGGCACCATCAGACACACAGAGCTCTGTGGCACGACTGTCTCCCTGCTGAAGTATGGGCAGGCGCTGCCACCAGAACACCCTGCAGGGATGCCCGGGGTCCTGCCATCTCCCTGTGGCTGCAAACCCACATCCAAGGGGTTCATCTCTCCCATCCAACCGGTGCCAGTGCCTCCAAGCAAGACCTGGGTGACATCTGCTGAGCTCAGCCTGCACAAGGGGTGCCAGGCACAGGTGCTCACTGGGGTGCAGCCTCCCTGTCGCACCGATGCTGCTGGTGTGATTTCAGGGGCTGCTGCTCATCGTTCTGGCCCTGCCTGCAGCGCTGTGTAACCACAGCCAAGGGGACTTGCTTTCCACCCTCCCCATTTCATGGTTTGCTGCCCACTCCCTGACATCCCCCTGGCTCCAGAGGGGTTTCCTCTGGGGCCTGTGTCTGGCTTTCCCCACACCGCAGCTCCAAGGGCAGGCAGGTGATTTACCCAGTGCTCTCTTTCCAGTCTCCCAAATCTGCTTTCATCAGCGCAGCCAAGAAGGCGAAGCTGAGGTCCAACCCGGCCAAAGTCCGATTTTCAGAGCAGGTGACAGTCGGCGAGACAGACCCAGTAAGTCCTGCCCTGCCTTCCTCCGTGCTTCACCCCCCTGAGGTGTCCCCAGGGCCATGGGTTGTGAGGTGGTTGGGGGCCACAGGGCTCCTCTTCCCTGATTTGGGTTCTGCAGGTGAGAGCAGCTGTCTGGCCTGGGGAGCCCCGCACTTGGGCACAGTCAGTGCGTTGGGTCACTGCTGGGGACCTGTGATCCTCCCCTGTCCTCTGAAGGAGCCCCAAAAACTGGCCTTAGAAACCTGGTCTCAACTGAGTCCTCCTGGGCATCCAGGTAATGCCAGTGCCTGCCCTAAGGAAGGTCTGTGGCTTCCAGCCTGATGCCAAAAGCTTTGGAGTGCCTCTGTGTGGGGCAGGGTGACCAGGGCGCTGCTGCATGGCTGTGGAAGCTGAAGAGTTCCAGCCCAGTGCTTTTATCTCTTAATTGCAGAAAGGTTTTATTAACAACAAAACAAAACTGAGGGGGAAAACAGCCTGTAAAGAGCTTCTAGCACGTTCTAATTTTAAGCAAATCAATTAGGTAATTATCTGATTGAAATGCTTCTCACTAAATAAAATCAGCCTTCCCCCAACTTCCTGCAGAGGGGATGTGCAGGGTTGAGGGGGGATAGGCCTGGGGTACGGGTCAGGGAAGGGGGATCAGCTCTGAGCCACCCCAGCCATACCTCCCCTCTGGGACACCAGCTGGGGCGCGGGACAGGCTGCCAGGCATGGGCACTGGGATGTGCTGGACAGAGCAGGATGTGCTGGACAGAGCAGGATGCTCTGTTCCCACCGAGCTGCTGGGAGCTGAGAGGGTGAATCTGTCAGGCAGCTCTGAATTGCCTCAGCTCTGCGCTTCTTGGTGGCTCAAAAGAATGCTGGGTTTTCGGGGGAAATGTGCCTCTTAGCACAAAAGCCCAGAGCAGCAGAGGATGCCATGAGCGCTCCTTCACTGACACTCATTCTCTCTGCCCACCCTCCCTCCGTCTCTCCGTGCCCCCCACCCTCCTCGCCTCCCCCTTTGCCGGCCCCACATGCCAGGACATGTTGAAGAAAGAAGCTCTCCTCCTCATTCCCAACGTGCTGAAGGTTTTCCTGGAGAACGGGCAGATCAAATCCTTCACGTTCGATGGCCGAACCACTGTGAAGGTGAGCCCCTGCACTCCCCCCGCGGCACCGTGACACTCCTCTCCTCCCACCTGCCCGATCCATTTTCCCTCTCCTGCTTGCCGCGCACGAACACCGCAGCGGCGCTGGGCTGGCTGCGAGCCGCTCTGGCATGATGGATGGCCCGTCTGCCTCCCCAGGCAGCACGCCTTGCAACTGGCAGGGATGGGGGTTTGCTGGCTCTCTCCCTCTCCTGACTTCTCTCCTCGCCAGGGTGGATGCTCCTGCGAGTCCCCCCTGCCAGGGGCCAGCTCCCTGCAGCCCCCCTCAGCACCACCACGGTGTTTCCCGACGTGCTGGGTGCCCGGCCGCTGGTCACCTCCCGCCGCAAGGTCACTGGGTACCATCCCGTGGCCCCTCTCAGCACTGCCGGGCCTCATCCTGGCACGGCCCCGGTTGTCAGGGAGGGGTGGGCTCTCGGCGAGGTCCCAGCTCCCCCTCGGGAAGCAGCCGGTGCCTCGAACCCAAGCCTGTCCGTGGCATTTGCAGGACGTGATGGTGACGTTGCAGGACCGCCTGTCGCTGAGACACATCGAGCACTTCGCCCTGGTCCTGGAGTATTCCAGCCCGGAGCAGAGCCACCGCTTCCTGCTGCTCCAGGACAAGCAGCCGCTGGCCCACGTAAGCTGTGGGGTGTGGGAGGGTGTTGGGATGGCCGTGGTGAGGGGCTGGGACACAGAGACCCCCTGCTTCCCGCAGCGTGGGGCTTGGCTGGGGTTGTGCTGTGGGGTGGCACAGCCTCTCCTGGCCCCTGGCATGGTCCTGCAGGCTCAGGGGTGAAAAGGGTGGCCAGAGAGGGAGACAGTCAGCCCATCCCACACTGACAGCACCGTGGAGCTGCTCCGTGCTCCAGCCTGGGCAGCTGCAGACAGCACTCGTGAGCATCCTTGGCTGGGAGATCCAGGAAGCTGGCGCTGCACAGAACCAGGGATGAAGTGGGGATCATGGAGCAAACATTAGCCTGAGTGGCATAAACCCTACAGCACCAGGCAAAGCTGTCACACCAAGGAAGGCTGGGATGTTCCCGGGATGAAAGGTGGTGCACGGAAGAGGGAAATCCAATATCACCCCAGAGGAGAGGAGAAGAGAGGGGGTCTTGTGCCCCGCAGCTAGTGCTTCCTGGGCTCACTGCTCCCCTCTGCTCCTGCCACAGGTTGTGCAAAGAACACACTACCACGGCATGAGATGCCTCTTCCGTGTGAGCTTCTTCCCCAAGGACCCAGTGGAGCTGCTGCGCCGGGATCCTGCAGCTTTCGAGTACCTGTACATCCAGGTGGGGGGCTGGGAGCCGCTGGTGCTCGTGGCCCACACGTCTGCCAAGGCTTGGCCTTGCGGGGGCACCCCTCGGGTGGCAGCGCCCTGTCCCTGTGGCTGTCCGAGGACACCTCTTCTCCCTCCCGCAGAGCCGCAACGATGTGATCAGAGAGCGCTTCGGCACAGAGCCCAAGCCAGAGATGCTGCTGGGGCTGGCTGCCCTCCACATCTACATCACTGTCTCAGCCACCCGCCCCAGCCAGAAGGTCTCCCTCAAGAACGTGGAGTGAGTCCTGCTCCCTGTCCCCAGGCTTGCGCACAGCCCTCCTTTGTGTCCCTTCCCCGTGCCCCTGGGGTGCTCCCAGCACCATTCTGGGGTGCGGAGCATGAGATGCCCCGAGAGCCCTCCCTGGGCTGGGCGGTGGCTCGGGGGCTTGGCAGCGGTGGCACACAGCCCCCGGGGTTGGCTCGGGGGCTTGGCAGCGGTGGCACACAGCCCCCGGGGTTCTGTGAGACCCGCTCACAGTGACGTCCACCCGCACGCAGCAGCCAGGGCTGGGGACATTTGCTGTGAGGCCAGGATTATTTCCATGGGAACCCCGGCTGGTTTTCCGCCTGCATCCAAGGCAAGGAGAAGGCTCTGTGGCTGTGTAAGCTCAGCCTGTCACCAGGCTGTGCAGCCCTGGCTCAGCCCTCCCGCGGCTCCCGGGGGGACCCAAACCCGTACCCAGCCCATCTGTGCAGGTTGGCCTCGCCCAGTCGGCACAGGGAGGAAAGAGGGAGGGATCACCCCGGGAGGACCCCAAAAGAGGTTTGGGAATTTGCCCTGCATCCCCTAAGCTTACATGAAGGCGGGTGGGAGCTGGGGTCTTGCTGCAGAGCGTGGCACTGCTGTTCCCCGGCCTGGTGCTGGGAGCTGTGACACCAGCCCGGGGTCCCACCCCCTTGGGGACCCGGGCTGGGGGCTGCTGCTGCTCCGGCTGTGGCACCAAGGAAGCGCTGGTGTGGCTCCAGCTCCCTCTGACGGCAAGAGGATGCTCTGGGACAGTTTTCTGTCCCTCTCTGCCCGCTGGCGGTGTCTCCGACCTGGCAGCTCATGCAGGCTTCCCTCCCCGCAGGAAGGAGTGGGGCCTGGAGCCCTTCCTGCCCCCCTCGCTCCTGCAGCTCATCAAAGAGAAGAGCCTCCGGAAATCCCTCTCGCAGCAGCTCAAAGCCCACCAGCACCAGCCTGGTGGCACCAAGGTGAGCCCAGCCCACACAGCCCCTGTTCAGGGCTGGTGGGGTGGCAGCCTGCCCTCCACCGCAGCCTGTTGTCCCCAGCTGCTCGGGGACTCCTGTTGTTAAACCCCTTGGGATGGGAGATCAATCCCAGAGAGCCAGGTAGACTCTCTCTCTCCCGAATCTGCTTTCAAGAGCTGATCTGGATTGCAGGGAGTGCAGCGAGGATCGGGGGTGAGATCAGCTGAAGCTCGGCTGAAGTGGCACGCATCAGTTCATTGTTAGCTCTGCTTCTGGGCTTGGAGAGCTCTGGAGGCGGCTGCTGAGCCACTGCCTTGGTCCCTGCAGCCTTCACAGCTCCCCGGGGAGGGAGGGAGGGTTGTACGTCTCAGGGGAGTTACACATCAAACACTGGGGCTCCTTCCTGGCTGTGCCTCTGCTCTGAGTTACCTCCCAACAGCTGCCCAGGGTGGCAGGGGAGTGAAAACCCCCCTCACCCACGACTCAGACGTGCTGCCAGCACAGCCCATGCCCGGAGCTGTCTGACCACTTGCTGTGCACCCCTACTTGAGAGCCCCCACGTCTGCCCCAGCCTCTTGCATCTCTTCCCCCTGCGCTCACGGTGATCCCCCCGCTGTGATATGTTTTGTCAGGTCTCCACAGCCCAGGCAAAGCTGCAGTACCTGAGGATCCTCAACGAGCTGCCGACCTTTGCTGGGGTTCTCTTCAACACAGTGGGGCTGGTACGGTAATTCAGGCTGGGCTGGGAGGTGCCTGCTCCTGGGTGTGTGCTGGGGGGGAGCCAGGGGACGTGTGGCTCCCACAGAAATGACTTCCCTCAGTCTCTTGCTCTGCCATGCTGAGCCCCAAGCCCACCCAGAAATGCCTTCGGAGCCTCTGCTGTCATAGGTTGGACCTTCAGCTCTGCAGGGTCAGGATCGGTTCTGTTCTTCGGCTGCTGAGCCACTGCCTTGGTCCCTGCAGCCTTCACAGCTCCCCGGGGAGGGAGGGAGGGTTGTACGTCTCAGGGGAGTTACACATCAAGCACTGGGGCAGGGTCAGGATCGGTTCTGTTCTTCGGCTGCTGAGCCACTGCCTTGGTCCCTGCAGCCTTCACAGCTCCCCGGGGAGGGAGGGAGGGTTGTACGTCTCAGGGGAGTTACACATCAAGCACTGGGGCAGGGTCAGGATCGGTTCTGTTCTTCGGCTGCTGAGCCACTGCCTTGGTCCCTGCAGCCTTCACAGCTCCCCGGGGAGGGAGGGAGGGTTGTACGTCTCAGGGGAGTTACACATCAAGCACTGGGGCAGGGTCAGGATCGGTTCTGTTCTTCGGCTGCTGAGCCACTGCCTTGGTCCCTGCAGCCTTCACAGCTCCCCGGGGAGGGAGGGAGGGTTGTACGTCTCAGGGGAGTTACACATCAAGCACTGGGGCAGGGTCAGGATCGGTTCTGTTCTTCGGCTGCTGAGCCACTGCCTTGGTCCCTGCAGCCTTCACAGCTCCCCGGGGAGGGAGGGAGGGTTGTACGTCTCAGGGGAGTTACACATCAAGCACTGGGGCAGGGTCAGGATCGGTTCTGTTCTTCGGCTGCTGAGCCACTGCCTTGGTCCCTGCAGCCTTCACAGCTCCCCGGGGAGGGAGGGAGGGTTGTACGTCTCAGGGGAGTTACACATCAAGCACTGGGGCAGGGTCAGGATCGGTTCTGTTCTTCCCAGCCTGGTGGGCAACGGGATGACCTGCTCAGTGAAGTTGGAGTAGTTTCAGGCATGTGTTTGTAACTCCATCGTGCCCTGGGACATCCTGCCATCCGTCCCGGAGGAGGGCCACTCCTGGCACAGGCCACCGTGTTCCCTGCTTGCCCACACAGCCCTGGCTGGGCTTGCTGCCTCTGTCACAGGTGCTCCAGCCAGATCACTGCCACAGTGGTCCTGCCTCTCCGCTGCTCACCCAAGCCACGTCGCTTGCTCCACAGCAGGGTGAAAGCCACCAGCCCAAACAGGACCTGCAAAGGCTCCCCACTGCCTGGCTCACCCCTTCATCCCTCTCACTCCACCTCCCACCCGGGGAAGGGTCCCCATGTAGGTGTCACCCCTCTGTCATCCTTCCTTTACCCCCACCCATGGTCTCAGCACTTCCCTGGCCTTCCGTGCTTTGCCTGCTGGGTTCCATCTCTGGAGCAGCCTTCGGTCTGCTCTGCCCCCTCACCTCACAGCTCAAAGGGCTGCCTGCAGGAAATCTGTGCAGGCACAACCTCGTGGTGTCTGGTTGGAGCCATGGCAGAGCAGTCAGAGCCTGCTCCTGACACTGCCTGAGTAGACAGCATTTTTTTATCTCTGACACCAAAGCAGCACCTCTGAGCCAGCCTGTGAGTGGAACTGTGCTGAAGTGGTAAAAAGTACTCCTTTATTATCTTCTGCAATGGTCTGCACAGCTCCTCTTCTCCTCCATGCCTGGCTTGAAGCATCCTTTTAGACCAGAGCAAGAAACATCCCAATTTCCAGTCAAAGTTTTGGTCTTTCTTCTTTTCTGAAATACACTCACTCCCTCCTTTGCTTCCTTCTCTCGGAGGCAATGTCAGATCAGACAGGTTTGTAACGCGCTCTCACTTTAGTGTGGTGACACCAGTGAGCCTGAATATTTCATGTGGACAGTCAGTTCAGAGCTTTACTTTTAAATAGCCTTGGCATCCTGCACACCACTCCCAGCTCTGCAAAGGGGCTCGGGGAGGCAGGCTGATGGCACCAGCCTTACCTGCTGCTCTGCAAAACCCAACCTGGAGCTGGCCAAGCTGCCAGCACTGAGGCTGGGCTCCATGGAGAGAGCCAGGTGCAGCCTGTGCAGCCCCGGGGTGTGTTTGTTCACCCCTGTCCATCTGTCTCTCTCTCTCCGTGTGCCTGTGCCACCAGGACGAGAAGCAGCCAGCCACCACCCTGCTGGTGGGACCCCGGCACGGCATCAGCCACGTCATCGACCTGAAGACCAACCTCACCACGGTGCTGTCAGAGTTCAGCAAGGTCAGCAAGATCCAGCTGTTCAGGGAGAACCAGGGGGTGGCCCGGGTGGAGACGAGCATCCTGGATGCCAAGGTAGGCGTGGGTGCCGTGGAGGCAGACACCAGAGAGAGGGGTGGAGATGAGGCTGGGGGTTTGGGGCCAGCCTTTGAGGGGATTCACATCACGAGTGTGTGTTGGAGAATCTGCCTGGGGATTCCTAGAGACTCCAAAGCCCCTTTCACGCCGGGGTCTGCAGCATCTCCCCTGCTGGTCTGATTCCTTGTGCCATACAGGCAGGAAATGCTGCCAAGGGGCAGGCATGGTGGCACTCTGGCCATGACCCAGGGTCACAGGGCGGGCATGGTGGCACTCTGGCCATGACCCAGGGTCACAGGGCGGGCATGGTGGCACTCTGGCCATGGCCCCAACACCTACCTAATGGTTCAAGCAGGGTCCTCGGGGCAGATGGGGGTGACACAGGCCAGGCAGGTAGCAGGACCCTTTGGAGGCAGGACAGCACCTCAGCTCTGCTCAGGGCTGGAGAGGAGCAGTACACGGCCATACCTGAGCTGGGTGCAGCTTTTGGAGGGCACTGGGAGATTTAATGCGTTAGTAGCACTTGTGGAACTTGTCCAGCCAGGCAGGATTGTTGAATAAAGTGGAAATTATGGGAAGGGGGTGTCAGGTTCAGTGTGAGAACAGATCACTGTGTGTCCCTGGGCCAGTAGCCACCCCTGGGTGTCTTGCCAGCTGCCCCTGTTATCCTCCCCTTCAACCCCCAGAGCACTCCTTGGCATACACGCCCTCCTGAGCCCCGTGTGTTATCATCCCCCATCCCCTGCTGGTTGTTGTGTGGTGTAGTGCTGCTTCTGATAGTCAATCCCCATGGTCAGGCCCTGCCACCCCTCCTCACCCCTCAGGGGTCCCAAACCCTCCAGGAAAGCTGTCAGCGATGCAGTAAGAGCTTTATTTACTTCTTTGGTGCCTGGTTCAGCAGCCACAAGATCCTCAGGAGATCTTGCACTGGCCTTTGCTCAGGTTTTTAACAAGCTGGGACATGTCCCCGGCAGACTCAAAGGCAGAGAGTTGTGTGCTTGCTCCAGGGCATCCTCGGTGTCACTGCCTCCCTGCACCCAGGCTCTCCCCTGCCCCACGGGGAAGGACAGCTGAGAGGCAGAGATCTCACAGATAAAATGCCAAGCCTCGTCTTCTGCTCTCCTCCCGCTTTGAATTCAACCGGACAGAGTTAGGACTGGAGCAGTACTTGGCAGAGACTGGCACAGTGGAGCCAGGACTCTGTGGGGCGTGGAGGTGCTGCTGCACAGCACACGGGTGTATCTGCACGAGCTTTCTGAGGCTCTGGCTGTGGGTCAGCTCTCCTGCCCCTGCATTCATCCCTTTTTCCCCTGAGACTGATGGAGCTGAGCTGCGTTGCCAGCTGTCTCTGTGTTTCCTCATCTCCTGCAAGGTCTCTAAGCCTCAGCCCTCCCTACAGTCCTTTCCTTGCACTGTTTCAGTCTCACAGACGTAATCATGGTGGATTTGTTTAGGATTCTCCTGCTGCCTCCTGCCCCGGTGGATTTTAGCACTTTCTCCCACCAGGCTCATTAATTCCTCCGAGTCTGTTTTGCTGCTGCTGCTGTGCCTGGTCCAGCAGCTCCGCTAACCTGCAGTAACACCCCAGTGGCCTCTGCCAGAGCCATGTTAATCCCCATCCCCTCTGCTTCAGCTCTCCTTCCAACAGCCTCGTCGATGAAGCCCTTTGCACTCATCATTCAGTGGGTATTTGGTCAACTGTAACATTTTTAACATTCCCTCTTCTGCATCCCACCGGGGTCAGTTGTGCAGTTAAAGCCTTGGTGTCCTGCTGTGCCTGTCCCAACCCTCCAAAGCCCTCCCCTTCCCCTGCTGCAGCCTGGGTGGGTGGAAGTCCTCCTTGCCCAGCCCCTCCAGCTGCCTGGGCTGTGCAGGAATCCGGCGATTTACTCCTTTACAGATCAGGAATAACCAAGGGATATTGCCTGCGCCATGAGTAACCCTGCTGGTTCCTCCTGCTGCCCACGCCCCTTGGATCTGTGTGTATAAAATCACCATATTAATGCATTAATAATAGGCTGGTCATGACTCTTTTACTGCTCGTGGCTCACTGTGAGTGCTCTGAGCATGGCTGTCCCCAGTGTCACCCAGCTCCACGGCACTGAGTTCTTGGGGTGCTGCTGTCCCCTCCCTGGCGTGGAAGAGAGCACCGTCCCCCCCAGCACAGACCGGCCACAGGAGGGCCAGATGCTCTGGAGGTTTAGGTGATGCTGGCATCCATCTGCTCTGAATTAGGTGGCAATTCCCACGCAGCTCATCCACGGCTCCCGCAGTGCTGCTCCCCACAGCCATTCTCCGCAGCGAAAATCCACTCTGTGCCACCAGCAGCCCTTTCCTGCTGCAGGAGCAGACTTTCTCCTGAGGCCCTGCTATCCAGCCCCCCAAACGCTGGGGAAAGGCCAGCTCACTGGAGTAAGCCAGCTCACACCCTTCTTGCGAGCACGTCCACATGCTGCACGATGGCTTTATCTCCGTGAGAAATTCCAGGCAGCTGCCTCTGGCCACCAAAAGCCCCTCTGCCTGCCTGGAGTGGAGCAAGCACCCCATTTATGGATCTCAGCAGGCTCGACAGCACCGTGCCAGGGCAGAGGCTGCTGTTATCTGTCTTCATTTAGCCATTATCCAGAGGGCTGGGTTTTAAAGCCAGAATGTCTGCTCCAAAATGAGGCATATGCTAATCCTACGCAGGACAGCGATGGATGAGGCAGGCTAAGAAAAGCAGGCAAAGAGATCATTACCTCACAGTGCTAATCTGCTCTCTGCAATTATTCTATTGCACTGAACGTGTCACTGGCTAAAGCCCTAGGTTGCAAATCAATCTGTTTCTGCTGTGAGTTGCAAACCATTAGAGGGCTCAAAGGTAGTGTCCTGACTGCTCTGGGGACCTGCCAAATCCAAATCACCCTCAGGAGCCTGTCAGAGCTCCATGGACTGCAGCGTAGGAGGGGATGTCCCCCCGGGCTATTGCACCCCGGTGCCTGGCACTGCTGCCGCCATGGGATGCTGGTGCTGGGGCAGCTCCCAGCCTGAATCTGTAGGAGGTGCTCACTGAGTTACTGTGGAAACACAGGTGGTCAGTGATGGCTTAGGGTTTTGTGCAGAAAGATCATCTTGAATTTCCAGGTGTAGTTAAAAAGGGGTTAAAAAGGGGGTCAGGTCATGGAGCAGCCCTCGGCTGGGAGGTCTGAACACCCTGACCAAACCAGCCAGCACAGTCCAGACATCCTTATCTGCTGCTGACCTGCAACCACAGCCCAGACTCACCTGCCAGGAAGGAGCTGGGGGAGATTTTCAGGTAACAAACAGGCTTGAGGAGATCATAAACCATTTGCATTTATTTTGGGCGGAAAAGAAATACTGTTTGTCTTATGAATTATTCACTAGGTAGTTAATTGGTTTGTTTTGGAGCTTTTCCATCCTGGGCTTCAATTTCTGTTTAAAACAGCCCATTTGGGATACAAACCCAGGGCTGGTACCTCTGCTTTGCCTTCTTTAGTGTTTTGCCACTGTGAGTGTGGCAAGAGGGGGGCAAATGCTGACAGAACCCCACAGAGAGGACCTGCACAGCCTCGGGACAGAAGAACAAAAACCTCCAGGCCTCTGCTGCTGGTTCCAAGGATTTTTGTTCCCTGCAAGGTCTGTGAGAGCTGCTGGGAGGACAGGAGCAGGTTTTGTCTCAACAGTCGTGGAGGGAGTGAGGCAGTTTTGCTTGGGAATGCTGAGAAAGTTCCCAGCCCACGGCTGGGGGCAGGATCACAAGTCCCCAGTTGCGCTGCAGTGGTGCAGGTGGTCATTCTGCAGGTTCCAGTGGTCATTCTCACCTGACAAAGCCTCCTTCCTGCTGGGGCTGTCGCTTCTCCATTCTTGCTCCTCATGTTTGGGCACCGATTCTGGGGCTCGTGGATTTGCTGGGGGCAGGGAGTTGGCACAAGGTGTCTCCTGTGATCTTTATGCACTCAGTGCAGCTTGCCAGGTTTGGGGGCCCTGCATCTCCCAGGGGCTTCCCCCTCCTGCTGGGACCAGCATTTGAGAGTGGCCAGTGCTTCTGAGCCAGCTCAGAATCGAGCTGCAGGCGTGCATCTCCCTTCCTCCCCAGCACGGCACTGCCAAGTCCTCTTCTACCTCCCAGTGTCCCGGGAAGGACAATGCCAGCATCTCCTGCCTGGCACCTGGACAAGCCTGGCAGCCCCGGTGGGGCACAGGGGGGTGGGTGACTGCTCGCCCCAAGCTCCCCAGTGCAGGAGGTGTGGGGGGAGCTGCTCAGCCCCCAGCTCCCCTGGCTCTACAGCTCCGCAGCTCCCGCAGGAGCGAGGGGTTTGTTCTTCCTGAAATGCCTTTTCCAGCGGAGCATTTCTCCTTTCTGATTTACACAGCTGCACACCGCTGGGCTTTTTCGTTATTAACAGTCTCGGCTCTGGGAAAAAAGGCTGCTGAAGCACTCTGAATGCGAATGAAAGAAGAACGCTTGGGGGACAGCCGGATCACCTGAGCCTGGACAGCGTCTGCAGCTTAGCAGAGGAGCTGTCCCAGGCTGTGCGCTGTCCCTCTGCCGGGCAGGAGCCCACGGCGCTGGCTGCTCGCCAGCCGCAATTCAATCAAAGGCATCGGGGTAATTGACTTTGGTCTCCCAGCAGGGCCTGCAGCCGGCCGGCGCTTAAGCAGAGATCAAGACTTGACAGAGGAAAACAAAGGAAAAATTAATTCAGAAAGGTCCCCGGCTGCTGCTGCGCCTGGGGTCTGGGTGCTGAGGTTGGTGTCCCAGGGCCCCCGGCGTGCTTCCAGCCTGCCACGGAAGGAAAGCACAGCTGGGGTTCAGCCCTCTCCTCTCCCCCTGGAAGGAGCCAAGGAGCCCCTTCCTCTCACAGGTGATGGGATGGTGACCCCTCTGAACCTTCCCTGCTGGAGCCAGCCCCAGCCCTGGCTGAACTCCCCTGAGCTGGGCGTGGCAGGGATGTGCCGTGGTGCCCAGGCCAGTGCCCCGTGTGTATTTGCCAAATTCTAGTCTGAAAGCAGCGGAGAGCCTCATCAAAGTCGCAAGGGCAGGCGAGGCTGACGTTCCTCCCGCTCCTGCAAGCACTGACTGAAGCCCCCGAGATTTCTCCTACAGGAAGAGCGAGGCTTTGGAGTGACAATGGGCCCGCAGGCTCTGGTTCCTTCTGCCGAATTAATCTTTATTTGCATTAAGCCCTTCTGAAACGCTGTCATCTCCAGGGAGAGAGGGAGGGATTGAGAATTCCTTCGGCTGGGTACCTGGGTGGGAGGGGCAGGCGCAGATCCCTGCTTGCAGCGGGATGCAAAGCGAGGGAAATGGGATGCAAAGCAAAGCCCCAGGATGCAAAGCAAAGCACTTCCCCTCTCCGGTGCCACCAAAGCGCTGCCTGCGGGCGCCCAGGACAGGAGCCAGCCAGAAACACGAGAGGCAGGGAACATGTGGAGGGGATGAGTCTCCGAGCCTGCGAAGTCAAATTTGATTTGTTCATTTAGAGGAGGAAAAAAAAAAAGTAAAAAAAAAAAAAAATTTAGAAGAGGAAAAAGAGGAGAAGAAACCCCACACCCAGCCCAAAAAAAAACAGCCCTCAAGGAAGGAGAGAGTTGCAGGTCTAACCAAGGCAGGGCCCTTATTGATCAACAAGTGGGAAATAGTGGTCCTAGTCACAAGCAGCCTGGTGTTGACAGAGCTGAGTTAATAATGCTTAAGGGGAGAGAAGGGAAGGTCAATGTGAAAGTGAAGAATTGACTGCTGCCTCGTTAGGCCCAGGTGCCTGTATTATTAAATAAAAACTTGGCAGTGCACCTCAAGTAAACCAAGGAACATAAATTATGTAAATTCATCTCCCATCTTTCTGCTGCACTGCATTAAAGGAAGCAGGGTAAGACCCAAAGTACATGATAGAGGGGGGAGATTAAAAGGAAATGCATATAAGCTTAGAGGTTATAGTATGAATAGATTGGGTCATAAATTAATTTCAATACGAGGACTGTTAAAATCATCTAGCATAACCCTGGCCAGAAAATTTCCTCCAGACCTTTGTCTGAACAAGAAAATACCCTCCAGAAGGACACTGAGATCTGATTCAAAGGCAGGGCATAATAGAAAAATTGCTTTATCATTAATAAGCTAATGCAAAAGTCATTTCTTCTATCCAGTATAAATGTATTTTGTCTCTCTACTTCGCAGAGAGACTGGTTGTCAAGCAGGAAAGTTTGAATGAAAAAGTGTCCTTTCCTCATGAGGCCTAGAAAATCTAGGAAACCATCATGAGTGAAAGATCAAACCATCGATAATTTCAGGCTGGTATTACACATTTAGACGTAGAAAGAGCGTCCTTGTTAAAATTTGCTTCTTTGCATGTTGGCACGTTACAGGTCAGAGATGAACCCTTACCCGGGCATCCCACTGGGAATCTGGTGTTGGGCATTTTTACAGCAGTAGGATTATCCCAGCGAGTTCCCAGCTTAAGAGTTTTCATCCTAAAGGTGCTGCTGGCCTGACAAAACACAGACAGGCATTTCTGCTTTGCCCTCCCGAGGAAGCAGAGCCCTGGGGGCCACAAAGGTGCTGTAGCAGCAAGAATGTGCCCGTGAGAATGAGGAAGAGGATGGGCTGGTGGGCAGGAGGTGCGTGGTGGGAGGACAGCCCCAGGGTTATCCAGATTAATAATTTGTTCCCCATCAGTGATCAACATCATCTCCTGATTAGCAGCTGGGAAAGAGGGTTCTGCACCTTGTGGCCGCAGTGCTGCCAGGGCAGGGAGCAGGGCTTAGAGGAACAGCACTGCTTTTGCCCCTGCTGCATCCCTCCCTGCCTTCTGGCTGCCCACAGAAGTCTCTGCCCTACTGCACCACTGGGTTTAGAAAACTTAGAAAGATTCATACTCTTCCAGGATGCTGCCTTTTTGTCAGGTTGGGTCGAGATTGAGCTGCGAGCTGAAAAAACTGCAGGGAGACACAGGGATGTCGCAATGAGCCCCGGCCCTGCGGGCACCAGGCCACTCCTGACCACAGGCAAGAGCCCTCGCTGCCTCTTGCAGGATGTTTCCAGGGGAAAGGAGGTGAATCCCGTTTGCCAGAAGCCATGGGTGTGGCGAGGAAGCCCAAAGCACAGGCTGCAGTCATGAGTTGTTCTTATTTAGAGCAGCTCCCTGCAAAGCCACCCTGAATTTGCCATCTAAAACCCTCAGCACCATGGGTTGGAAATGTTTCATGCACCTGCTCACCAAGTCAATATTTGCTCAGCTCGCCCGTGCCTGGCTGTCTCCACACCCTCTCGTTTGCCTTGCCCACGTGGAACAGGGTGACCAAGGCTGCCAATGCCTAAAAATAACACCTCTGTTAGCTGCCACCCCTGCTACCTCCACTTTGTGGAACAATTTCCCATCGGAACAGGGCTGCTGTAATCATGTTGTCTCTTTGCCTCTTGACCCCATAAATCACTTTTGGATCTGCTGGCCGCTTCCAGGGGGATGTGGCACCAGGGTGGATGTCTCAAAGGCAGCTGAGCTGTTGCGGTCTCAGCAAAACTACCTAGTGGAGTGGAAGTGAGAGACTCAGTCTTGTGGGAAAGGCTCAGGTCCTGTGCCAGACCTCTGTTAGTGAGCAGCAGAGAAGCCACCAAGGCCAAGGGAGAGGCACAGCCTGAACTGCAGCAGCTTTGCTCACAATCTCTGTCTTCATAAACAGCTCGGTGTCTTCGTAAACAGCTCGTAATCCATGAGCAGGACAGAGCCCCATGGCACAGTGGGCTCCCAGGCCACGGGGACATCACCAGAGCGCTGCTGACAGCACGGGTGGATGGCTCCAAGCTGCACCTGAAGTGATTTAATCCCTAATACCAATATTTGAACACTTGAAAATTGAAGAACTCTCACACAGCTTCCCTGTCAGTATATCAGGGTAATCTTTTCTAAGCTGTAATATTAGTCAGGCTTAAGATTCCTTTTTTTCAGAGCAGATTGCCACAGTTAACCCCAGCGTGCCCTGCATCTATTGCTGGAAGCCATGCTGGAGGCTCGGAGACCTGGTGGGGAGCTCGCAGCACCCCGGTGTTTCATTTGCAGTGGAAAAACATCAGTCAGGGTTGTTGTATCTCAGTCCTGTCGCCCTTCAGGACTGATCCAGGGCTGCCTCTCACCAGCAGGAACCTACAGTCCCATCTCTGGATGGGTGGGAGCATCCTGAGGCAGAGGTAGCTGAGCAAAGATGGAAATGGGTCTCAGATACTGGTCCCGAACTGGGGCACTGGGGCTGCCCTGGGGGCTGCACGGTGAGCGCTGACAGGGAGGCAGTGAAGGTCCACAAACCTGAGCGACTCTGCCTCGGTGGGATTCACACATGGTGGGAACTATCCCCTAGTTTCCCTTTTGGAAGGGGATTCTCAGCCCACCTTGGCCTCTTGGTTTAATCTCCCAGCAGTGGGTGTTTATCAGCCACTGCCTCCCTCCCACCGGGATTTGCTCCCTCCCTTGCTGCTGACACTCAAAACCCTGCAGAAAAGAGCAGGGAAAATGCACAAAAATGTCCTCATTCAACAGATGGCTTGAAAAACCCAGGAGGGCTCGGCCCTGTGTGGAAGACACTTGTTTTAAGGACGCTTCATACGCAGAACACACGGTTTCCTTTCATCACTTATGTCAAGACTGGAGCTGGGCTAAGAGGTGTCACCCCCCTCACCACTGCGTGCCTGCCTCCTTCGAGCTATGTTGAGAATCTCTTCACTCCTCTCTCTCTGGCTTGATACTTCCCCTTTGATCTGTGTCATCTCAGGTTTATTTTCCAAGATGCAGAAGGAGCCTTTTCAAGCGGGCAGAGCCTCTCAGCAGAGGACGTTCACTTGTCAGGCTATTTCTCTTCCACATCAAGTTATTCCTTTTCCTTTATCTTCCTGCACAGCAGCCAAAGAGGGAACTTCTTTACCCTGGCCCTGGGAAAGATCTGCCCCTGCCAGGGGCTGGCATGGCTTGGGGATCACATGCAGCTCTGCCCAGGGCTGATGGCTTCGCACCCAAGTTTGTTGCACTGCGTGGTCCAGAGCATGACACTCTGGCCTAAGCTGGGCCTTCCTTTGCCAGAACTGGCTTGGTGGCTTACAACAGCAAGTATTAAGCAGAGCACAAAACTGGCCAGTGGGTACCAGGAACCTCCTGTGGTTATAAAACAAGAAAGCTAAAATAGCTTTAATGCTTTTCACACTGTGTAGGCTTAAGTGCTTCTTAAAACAGCCTGGGTGTTCCCTGAATGTGGTAAATGAGTTCTTCTGAGTCCTGGAGGGCTCTCGGTGTGCAAGAGGCTGAGTGTGGCAGGACGGGCAGCCCGAGACAGCAGCAGTTCAGCATCCTCCAGTTGGCTCGGATACGCCCTGTACCTGGGCACAGAGGTCCTTTAGGTAGAGGTGCTTTGTGCAAGGGGTAGGTGAGGGCAGGAGCTGCCTTTGCCATAACTACTGAAGGCACTGACAATTTTTTTCCCGTCTCACGAGTCTGTCTTGAGCAGTGCTGGGGGCTCAGACCGAGCGTGGACCTCTCAGCTGAGCTGTGCTGGCACAGGCTGCTCTGCCCAGCCTGGTCCCAGCAGTGCACAGGACCTCACTGGGCGGGTGAGAGTGAATCCCACCCCAACAGCTTCCCTGGGCTAGCTAATCCTCTCCTTGGGACAGTCTGGGAACTGGGAGTTGCCCTGTCTGCTGCTGGATTGTGCCGTGAGGTTATATGTGTCACACAGATCATGTCTGAGTTTTATCTCTCTTTAAAGCAAAGATCTTTTTAGCATGCAAATAAATGCTCTCCTAAAAGGGAAGGCACCATCTGCTCCCAAGCACAAATTTAATTTTCCGAAGGGTTAGGTTTAAATAAGATCCACAGTCTCAGAGCGGTAGCTGGGCGAACCTGTAATGGGGTTTGGCCCCCTTGGCATCTCGCTGGAAGCAGATGTTTTAATTTACGGGAGGGAGACACGGTGCCTGCAGTGAAAGAGGGGTTCTGGCAGCTGGAGGCTCCACAAACTCCCTGCGCTCCTCCCGAGGCCCTGGTGGTCGAACACTGGGCTCAGAGCACTGAGGTGCAGACACAGGATCAGGAGGATGCTGTGTGGGGCCCTGCCCTGCACAGCCCGTGCCCGGCGGGGCTGCAGCCCTTCCCTTGTCCTCGGGGCAGTCAGCAAGCAGGAATCCCAGCTGCAGCCAGGCACTCTGCTGTGCACAGCCGTTTGCTGGGCGAGCTGGAGCCAGGCTGTGCACCTGGCTGGTTTTCCACGTGGGAGTGCTGGGGGTGCCAGCAGCTCACCGGTTCCACCAGTGCGGGGCCCAGCGCAGCCCCCGTGGAGCTCTGGTCCCCCTCAGCTGAGCCAGCGGCCCTCATGAGCTTTGCCTCTCTTGCCTTCCAGCCACTGGTGTTGCTGATGGAGTGGCCTGAAGCCACCAACTTCGCCTGCCTCATCGCAGGCTACTGCCGTCTCCTGGTGGACTCCAAGAAGATGATCCTGTCCAGGGCCCCCAGCCAGCCGCCCCCGCCTCAGATTATCAAGGCAGGTACGTTTCAGCCTCTGCTTTCTGTGCCAGCCCCTTCCCCAGCCTCCCTCCCCTCCCTCGCTCAGGGCTCTGCAGCATTAGGAAGGTGATGGGTTTCTCCGACGTCTCCCCTCCGCTCCCGTTCACCCTGAGAACCAGCGGACTCCCTCTTTAACCAGAAAGCGAGGAGCAGGGAGACAGGTCCTCATTTTGGATCAGCCAGAATGACTCGTGGGATCAGCTCGGGCCCTAAACCCTCACCGCGAGCGTTGTTGTGGCAGCTCCTGGAGCAGCTCCAGGAGGTGCTGTTTGAGCAGAGCTGTAAAGCTGCCAGCCCAGCGCTGGGCTCTCACAGAACAGCCTGTGCACGGCTGCAGGGATGCAGAACACATTCCCCGGCCGGCATCCTCCGCAGACCGACGTGAGTGAGTGTGTGGTCTCAGGGGACTGCGTTCCTGCCGCCTCTGGACACTGCTGCCTCCGTCCATGAGCCTCACGGGCAGCCCTGCGAGCGTGGCTGCTCTGCTGGTTTCCTAAATCAGGAAGGCAGCTTTGCTGTCCCAGCTTTTCAGGGAGCAGAAGGCTGGTCTGGACACAGCAGGAGCTTCTGTCCCAAGAGGCAACAGTGCTGTTCCTTGAGGATGGATTGCAGGTGCGAGTCAACCTCCAAAAAGAGCAATGATCCTCAAGAGTGATTTCAAACAAGAGCCAGCCATGAGCTGCATGCTGCTGTTCTGCGCAGGTGTTCACATCCAATATGTTTTGTATAGGGAGATATAAAATACGGGTTCAGTGACTGGAGACGGGCAAAATACCAACCCAGCTGCCTCTGGAAGGTCACTCCCAGACCTCCCAAGTGACACTGCATCTCCAGAGAGCTGTGACAAGCCCTCAGTTTAGCTGGCAGTGTCAAAACTCTCTTCTCAAGATAGGCCTGGCTTGGGAAGGTGGGAGGAGTGCACAGAGCTCACAGGGTCCTTGGGAAAGCACTCGGTGCCTTTGAGGAAGGCACCCAAACGTGGATTTGGCACATGTGGGATCAGGAAAGCACCTGCAGCAGCCTCAGTGAATCCAGGAAAGGCCGGGCAGGTGATTTTGGTGTAAGTATAAGCAGTTTCCTCTCCTTTCTCCCCCTGTGCCCCTGACTGACAGCTGTCACTGTGCTCTGCCCTTGGTGCCCTGTGGAAATGTATTTAGTCACATTTTGCTGTGAGCAGAGGGTGTTTGCAACTTAACTGGTTTAACTGTCATCAGAGTGGTCCTTGCCTGGCTTGTGTCACCCTGACGTGGGCTACAGGGACATGTGGGGCACGTGGCTGTGGGGAGTCAGAGAAGTGGAGAGCATCCCATACCCAAGGGCTTGGAAGGAGGCTGGCAGCACCCACAGCTCCTGGCCCCTCAGGAGATGTCTCAGCATGTGCAAGTGGTGTTTTCCCACACTCTAACTACTGTGACAACAGCCAGAATTTTTTCCTGAGATTTTGCATCAGGGCCACCGTTCAAACCTCTGCCAGAAAGGGTTGTAGGTCTTGCCCTGTTCTTGAGAGTCTCAAGAAACCAACGTAACTCTGCAGGGGCAGGAGTGAGTATGAGGGGGAGTCACAGTGTGGGTAGGACAGGGATGGATCTGTGCCAGACCCCTCTGGATGGTCTGGCCTGTCCTCCCGGGGGCAGTGAAACCTCTGTGACCGGTGGGGTGGAGCAGTTTCCCTGCAGACCCAGCGCACGCAGCCCGGCCGCTCAGGCACCCTTCAGAAGGAGTGAATTTAGAGGGTATGGAGGAAACAGTCTGCTCACAGCTCTGGTCTCCACAGGGCTGCAGGCAGAGCTGTCAGGAGCTGGGAGGATCACAGGGAGCAGCAACTGCTGATCATTAGCACATCCTTGCAGGAGAAAGCCCCACTGGGATGAATTAAGCTAGCCCAGACATCCCCAGCTGCAGGCAGACTGTGCCAGAATCTTAAATGTAAAATCAAGCCATGGCCCATGCTTTTACCTAGAAGAGGAGCACATCCATCTTCCCCGAGGCCCATTAGAGCCTCCTGCTGAACGGCAGACATTTTTAGAAATGCACACGCCATCCGAATGTTGTCAGTTAGATCCATCTCCCTGCACTTCCCTGCGGAGCCATATGCCAGAGCCTTGCCCTCCGTTGTGCCATGCTGGAGCTGCACAGGTGATTCACCTCCCTGTCCCTTCTTCTCCCCACTCTCACCATCAGCCGGCAGCAGCTCTGTGCCCTTAGTTGCTCTCTCAGCTCCTCGTCAGGAAGTTTTCTCCCAGAGCATCCAGCAGCTGGATTTTGGATTTTAAGCGTTTGGCCCCACTGAGCAGCAGGCCTTGGCTTGGCATGGGCAGCCAGCAAGCCTCTGCCTCAGCCCTTGCCACCCTGCTACAGCCCACACATCCCCAGCTCGGGCAGCCCTGTGCTCCTTCACACATTTCTGAGCGCTGCCACGGCCAGGAATGGAAGAGATTTTGGTTTTATTGGGATTTTAGCATTGCAGGTGATGAACAGTATAATACAAACATGTGTTTGGGGAGACAAATTGTCCAATTTGTTGAGCTAATGAATTTAATTAGGATTTATTTGATTTAATTTATCCTTGGTGAGACAGAACCTGCATCCCCCGGCAGCCGCTCTCAGCACAGCTGCACGATCCAACCTGCAATGCAGGCAGATGCCCCTCCTGAGGGATGGACCACTGGCCAGAAATCCAAGCGGTATTTCAGCCACTTTCCTTGCACAAGGGGACAAGGGCAGGCTGTCACTGGGAGATGCTTTAACAGCAAGAGCAACGGGCTCTGTCAGAGCCAGCCCGATCCAATAGCTGTCAGCCAGAGAGAAATAACACACGGATGGATCATGGGCAGCGAGGGACAAAGGGCTGGGGGGGTGTCTGTCGCTTGAACACGGCCAAACTATGGTGGATGTCTCCCCAAAAGGCAATATTGCTCCACTTTTAGCAGTCTCCTGAGGAACACTGCTTGGTGTGGCCAACATTACCCAGAAATTGGCGACAATTCCTTCTTGCTGTGTGACGTGTGAGCTGGCAGGCTGAGGCTGGAGGTCCCTGTTGGAGCAGCCAGGCTGCTCCTGCTGCCCTCTGCATGCAGCTGGTGGCTCAGTGATGCAGCACCCACATCCCTGTGGCTCAGTGTCAGCTGTGCTGGCCAGCCCTGCTCTGGCTCTGCCCAGCTCTGCCCCCAGCAGAGGGACCAAGCTCAGGGGCCTGTCCTGGGACCAGGACTGTTTAACGTCTTCATCAAGGACACAGTGGATCGAGAGCACCCTCAGCAAGTTTGCAGATGACACCAAGCTGAGTCGTTCAGTTGAAATGCCTGAGGGACAGCGTGACATCCAGAGGGACCTGCACAAGCTCAAGCAGTGGCCCATGGGAATCCCATGAGGTTCAACAAGGCCAAGTACAAGGTGCTGCACCTGGGGCAGGGCAACCCCAGTATCAGTCCAGGATGGGGGATGAACAGATGGAGAGCAGCCCTGCAGAGAAGGATTTGGGGATGCTGGTGGATGAGAGGCTGGACATGACCCAGCCATGTGCGCTCTCAGCCCGGAAAGCCAAGTGTGCCCTGGGCTGCAGCAAAAGCCCTGTGGGCAGCAGGGGAGGGAGGGGATTCTGCCCCTCTGCTCCACTCTGGTGAGACCCCACCTGCAGTGCTGCCTCCAGCTCTGGGGTCCCCAGCACAGGAAGGACATGGACCTGTTGGACAGAGTCCAGAGGAGGCCATGAAGATGATCAGAGGGCCGGAGCACCTCTCCTAGATGAGAGAGTTGGAGGTTTTAGTCTTGAGAAGAGAAGGTTCCAGGGAGACTTTTTAATAGGGCCGGTAGCTATAGGACATGGGGCAATGGTTTTAAATTGAAAGAGAGTAGATTCAGATTAGATACAAGGAGGAAGGGTTTCATGATGAGGGTGGTGAGGTGTAGGCACAGGTTCCCATCCCTGGAAACATTCAAGGTTTCCTTGAACGTTGGACATGGCTCTGAGCAACCTGATCTAGTTGAAGATGTCCCTGCTCATTGCAGGGGGATTGGACCAGAAGGCCTTTAAATGTCCCTTCCAACCCCTTCTGTGGTACAGGGCATTTCTTCTACCCTCGTTCCTGGCAGACAGGCCCAGCAGGTTTTCCAAAGGACCAGCCAGGTGGCCTGACCGTGCTGCAGGGAACACGGGTGTCCCACTGCAGTCCAGCGTGCTGGGGGCTGGAGGGCAGAGAGCACACGGGTGCTTCTCCAGGGTGAGCAGGAGCTTCCCCACGCTGTTTTTCCCTTCATCCGGGTGCTGCTGCTAATGTGCCTGTTGTGGTTTTGGTTTAGATTACATCAACGCACACAACTTCCACCGGCCTGCCACGGCAGGGCACATGGGAAAGAAAGAGAATGGGCTGGTGGGTGGCTCTGCCACTGTCACCGGAGCAGCCGGGGCTTCTGCCACCAGGGCTTCGGACTCGGAGCTCATCCGCTTCTGCTACCTGCACATGCGAGAGCAGAGGAAGGAAAGAGAGAGCGGGACGGATATCAACGAAAACCTGATTTTTTTCGAGGAAACTCGTCCCAGGACCAAATCTGACCCCACTTCCAAAAGCTCTGGCCAAGGCTACAACGGGGCAGCTAAAGAGTACGACCCGGACGGCCTCGAGCAAGACAGGCACGCGAGCAGGGCCAGGGCGCACACCATCGACACCCACCTGCGCAGCGACGCCTCCCACTTCTACTGCGAGTCCTGCCAGGCCAAGATCAAGAGCCGGCTGGCCTCGGGCACGGGGGGCAAGCCTGGCACCACCCGCGACAACATGGTGGACCTGATGTCGCTGCCCCCTCCCGGGAACGATGAGGAAGAAGACGAGACAACGTCCCTGCTCCCCGCCATCGCCGCCCCCCCTCCTGGCTTCCGAGACAACAGCTCCGACGAGGATGACCCCAAGCGCCGGGCAGCTGCCCAGAGCCAGGAGCAGGGCCGGCACCTCTGTGGCATCCTCTACGACGAGATCCCGGTCACGCTGATTGACAACGTGCAGCCACGGACGGTCCGAGACCATGCCCAAGAGCTGGATGATGCCCTCGTGTCCACCCTGCAGGCGCTGGAAGCCCTGGCTGCTTCAGAGGATTGTCCACATCCCCCACCACAGCAGACAGCAGGTATTTCAGTGGCTGTGACTCCCTCTTTTCCCTATAGCCTTTCTTTCCTACTGTACATCCTTCCCTTTAGTCTCCTCCCATCCTGTAAATGACTGTGAAGCAGCTTCTGGTAAAAACTAAGTCGTGGCAACAGGCTCTAGCTGGAGCAGCCAAGTTGCTGCTCAGAAGATTTCTAAGAAGCTGAGGTGGGACTCCTCTCCCTGACAGTGGCTGAAGGAGTCTCTTGGTTATCCCATATCTGCCACAGTCCGCATGCCACGATGCTGGGGCGAGTCACTAACAAACCAGTGCTGTGAGCATGAGTTCCTCCCCACTGTGACCCCACTCAGCTGGGACCTTTGGCCGTCGGTCTTTGCAGGTTCCCACCCAGGTTTTGCAGTGTGTGAGGCCTTCACAAGGCAAACCAGCTGCCAGATGGGTGACTCTGGGACCAGCCTGCTGGCAGCACAGTCCTTTGTCCCTCTTCCCACCTTGGTTGCCCTACTCACTATGGCAGAGTACCTGTTGCCCAATTTTCCTTCCTGTGCCAGACACATCCCTATAGCTCTGCTACCACCAACAATGGAAAGCTTCACAGGATCTTTTCCTGGGCCAGAAGCTCTTGCTGAATTGAGCTATCGAGCCAGCTCAATGCTGACAAGTGATCTCCCTTACAAGCCTTAACTCTTAGTTGTGAGAAGTCACAGAAGTTTCTCCAGTGTGCCCTGCATTCCTGGGACCCTCCTGCCACGAGGAGCTCCCCTCTCCTCCACACAGCACTGTGGTGTGAGGGTTGTTGTGGGGTTTTCTTTGTGTCCCTCCTCAGGTCTTATTGTCCTGGCTGCCATCACTCCTGAGTCATCCTTGGACTCTGGCCACGAAACGAACTCCTCAGAGCTGACCGATGTCTCGGAGATGGTCTCTGCTATGAAGCAGCATCAGAACGCAGCCTACTTCCTCACTCAACACATCAACAAAGAAAACCTCCTGGCCAGGAAGGACTTGCCTTTCCGAATCCAGAGCTGTGCTGCCCAGGCTGTTCTCACCTCACCCCACCCCCTGAGCCACCAGGACCCGAGCCCTTCGCTGAAGCCAGCCTTCTCTACCCAAAATCCCAGCCTTACCAACTGCAAGAGCAAACAGGAGCAGCAGCACGGGGAGCGGAGCTGCACCTCAGCTGCCCAGCCAGGGCTGAACCCCCAGCCAAGTGAGCAGAGCAAGGGGGCTTCAGTGACAAGCTCTGAGTGCAAAGGCCACACAAAAGCTGCCTTTGAGGTATCCCTGCATGCCACAGCAGCCCCGAGCAGGGAGCAGACACAGGATCTACAAGAGAAGATGCCCAAAGAGGTGCAGCCGAGCTCCAAGCTCCTCCCGGATCAGAAGAGCGGTGTAACTCCAGTCATCATTTCTGCTGCTCTGCAGCAGGTGGCAAATGCAAAAGCCTCAGCTCCCCAGGTGGTATCAGCCTTAAAAGAAGACCAGAATGTGAATGGTACCAGCAGCTGTGCACCAGCCAGCAGCAAGCCTTTGACACTTAAAGGAGGTCCACAAACTGCAGAAACATTATGCAACTGTCAGCAGCAGCAGCAGCTCTCTCCGCAGCAGCACTGTGAAGTTTCTCCAAGTCCTAAAGAAGCTCCTGGCAGTCAGGCTGAAGCTTTCCACCTCACCTCAGCAGGCGAGGAAATTATGTCCAGTAAGACTTTTGCCTCTAAAAGCTACCAGCAAAAAGTGAGTAGAGATGCTCCAGGAAAAGCTGCAGGCGGAGAGACAGGTCAGAAGGCAGGTGGGGAAGCCACAAGCCTCATCTTGCAGAAACACACAGCTCCTTCAAGCCAAGGACAGAAAATACAACAGGAAAGCTCGGCCAAAATCTTAAAAGCTGAGAGCAGCAATGTGCACTCTCCATCACCTGGTAGCACTTTCAGGAGCACCAGTGAGGAAGCCAAAGGGCCAATCCAGCTGATGCCCAGAGCCGAGAGCTTACAGATTAGCACTGTGCCTTCCAAAAAAGTAGAAAAAGTCCTGGAGGTGACCCAACAAGACGCTGATGTCCCAGCTAAACCCAAAGCCCCAAAAGCTCCCTTCAGGCTTAGGAACCTGTTCTCTGCAACATTTCCCACCCGGCTGAAGAAGGAGACGGACGAGCGGCAGGCCCAGCTGCAGAAGGTGAAGCAGTATGAGCTGGAATTCCTTGAAGAGCTGCTCAAGCCAAAGAGCAAAGGTGACCTCCCACCACAGGAGTACCTGCACCCACCTGCCCCTGGGCGCTGCAGCTGCCAGCTGAGGAGCAGTCCTGTGCAAAAAGTCCCCGGGATGTCCAGGGAGCAAAGGCGCAGCTGTGACTGCAAGCGGATTTGCAGGGGAATGAGGCCACCCCCCAACCAGCTGGTGGTGCCAGAACTGGAGAGGCGGGGCAGGGATAAAGTCGCAGATGACCAGAAGCAGGTAGAAGCCATCAGGCTGACAAGCATGAGCAGCCCTTCCAAAGGCAAACGGATACGCTCCACAAGTTTAGAGTCCAGAGACTACCGGTCAGATCCAGAGAACGGCATGTCCTGTTTGGCGACGTGCACCTCCCGAGGGGAGTGCATGGGTGCACCCCACTACAGGAAGCTCTTGCGTCGCTACAGTGTCAGTGAAATAGATAAGACTGATAGCACGTCCTTGTCCTCTGACATCCACCAGAACACCTACTCAACCAAGCAGAAAGGCCCCCAGAAAGAGCCTGAGCCCAGCATCCTCTGTCCTGCTCTGAAGAGCAAAATCCAGGAAGCCACTGGAACGGCTGACCCCTCCTATGTCCAGATAGCACAGGACAAAAAGAACCAGAAGGGTCCAGCAGTGTTCTCTGTCCAGGAGGAGATGTACCCAAGTCCTGCTGAGCTGCGGGATGAAGACATGGAGGATGAGAAGTGCTGCTCCATCCGGTACTGCTTCTACTACAGAAAATGCGATGTTGCAGATGATGGGAGTGAGAAGGATGAGCTGTCCTATTCCATCCCCATGCAGATACTCCCGGGAATGAAGCTGGACAATCAGATGGTCCCAGTCATGAGCAGGACTCTTCAGGTCCTAGACGCAACAGCCTGCAGCAGTCCCAATGAAAGCCAGACCCAGGAAATAGATTTAAGGACCTCCAGTTTTGAGGGGAGCTTGGCAAAGATCAACACCCTCCGAGGCCATGCCTACAGCTTTCCCAATGGGTTCCTGCAAGTGCAGCTGGACACCAACGAGCTCCTGACCATCCTGAGGCAGTGTGTGCTGAGCCCTGAGGTCCGGGACTGCAAACCCTACATCTCCCAGCTGGCTGAGTACAAGCAGGAGCTGGCCCTCAAGTTCAAGGAGTTCCGGGCGTCCTGCCGCCGCGTGGCCGCCGTCGACAAGAGTCCCACCCACATGCTCTCCGCCATCACGAGCAGCTTCCAGGTGCTAAGCAGCCTCATCGAGACCTTTGTGAGGCTGGTGTACGTCGTGCGCTCGGAGTCCCAGCGCCAAGAGCTGCTGACCAAGGTGGAGGAGGTGGTGAGAAACTACACGTTCCTCCTGAAGGCTGCCGAGGAGTCCACGGCCAGGATGCTGAGCCACCAGCAGACTGTGGAGCAGCTCGCCCGCCAGTCAGCCACGGTCGCCACTGTCATGAGCACTCTCACACGCTCCCTAAAGACGTTGATCAATAAGTAAAGCCAGCTGTGAAGACCAACAAGCCAGCGTGTGCCAGGCCGTGCTCTCAAATCTCACAGGTCTGGTGAGGATGCGACGTCTGCAGGCCCACGTTCACCGGGGTTTGCGGTAGCCAAGACATTCTTTGATCTCTGCAGAATGGATGGTTGTGTTGGTGGTGGGTTTGAAGGGTGAATTCATGCCCTGTCACAAGCTGTGCAATCAGCTGGTCAAGGGGCTCAAGCAGCTTCTCTGCTTGTTCTCCCACGCTGGCTTGTTGGTGACTGTACTTGGGAGGCACAGGCACCCCATCTCCACGCTAGTTTGGTTCCATGGGGTTCTGGGCCTCGCTCGTGCAAAGACCTTTGTCACAGATTGTGGTGTGCCAGTGAGTTACCAGGAGCTGAGCTGAGATCTCCTGGCTTCGCTTGGGCAGTCTGGAGCCAAACCAGTGTCTTGCCACGTAAACAACTCTTCTGCCTCCGGGATCTTCCTGGCCCACAAACACGACGTAATTAGCAGCAGAAGAGATCTCTGGGGTGCAAGTCCCTGCTGCTACGCCAGGGCTTGGGAAGTAGTCCTAGCATGGGCAGGTTGCCATAATCTGGGACAGAGCTAGGGCACCCTGCTGGGCTCTACTCTCACAGCTTAGGCACCAGTGCTCTAGTCCTGAGCACAGGCACTGCCTGTGCCAAAGGCAAGGGCTTAATGCCTGCGAGTGGGGAGGACCCAGGGAATTACAGGTCTGTCAGTCTGACCTCGGTGCCAAGAAGGTCATGGAGCAGATGATCTTGAATGCCATCACATATACAGGACAAGGGGATCAGGCCCAGCCAGCAAAGGGGAAAGGCAGGTGCTGCTTGACCAGCCTGGTCTCCTTCTATGACAGGGTGACTCAGTGGGTGAAGGAAAAGCTGTGGATGTCCTACCTAGACTTTAGTAAAGCCTTTAGCACTGTGTCCCACAGCATTCTCCTGGAGAAACTGGATGGATGGACGGGCCCAGAGAGCGGTGGGGAATGGTTCAGTCCAGCTGGGGCCATCACCAGCGGTGTTCCTCAGTGCTGGGGCCCGTCCTGTTTAGTGTCTTTCGAGGGCACCCTCAGTCAGTGTGCAGGTGACACCAGTTTGGGTGGGGGTGTTGATCTGCTGGAGGGCAGGAAGGCTCTGCAGAGGGGTCTGGACAGGCTGGGTCCATGGGCCAAGGCCAGCTGGATGAGGGGCAACCAGGCCAAGTGCCCAGTCCTGCCCCTGGGTCACAACAACCCCTGCAGCTCCAGGCTGGGGCAGAGGGGCTGGGAAGTGTCCGGTGGGAAAGGCCCTGGGGGTGCTGGTCAACAGCAGCTGAACACAAGCCAGGTGTGCCCAGGGGGGCAAGAGGCCAATGGCACCTGGCCTGTCCCAGCCATGGTGTGGCAGCAGGACCAGGACAGTGACCGTCCCCCTGACTGGGCACTGGTGAGGCCACTCCTCAAATCCTGTGTCCAGCTCTGGGCCCCTGACGACAAGAAAGAGATTGAGGGGCTGGAGCATGTCCAGAGAAGGGAATGGAGCTGGGGAAGGGTCTGGAGCACAAGGCTGATGAGGAGCAGCTGAGGGAGCTGGGCAGGGGGGGCTCAGCCTGGAGAAAAGGAGGCTCAGAGGTGTCCTCATCACTCTCTACAACTGCCTGACAGGACGGTGCAGCCAGGTGGGGATCGGTCTCTTCCCCCAGGTAACAAGTGACAGGATAAGAGGAAAAGGCTTCAAGTTGTGCCAGGGGAGGTTTAGATTGGATTTAAGAAAAATTTCTTCACTGCAGGCGGTCAGGTTTTGGAACAGGCTGCCAAGGGAAGTTGTGGGGTCGCCATCCCTGGAGGTATTTAAAAGCCATTTAGTAGTGGCATTTGGGGACATGGTTTAGTGGTGGGCTTGGCACTGCTGGGGGAATGGTTGGACTCAATAATCTTAGAGGTCTCTTCCAACCAAAATAATTCTGTGTTCCTCTTCTGGATGGCTGAATCCATGCTAGAGACCCTGCAAGGAACCCAGATTGATTGATCTTTGACCACTGCAAGCCAGAAGCTGGGCTAGCAGCTGAGGGGAGACCACTTTCACATCATTCTCCAGAGGTCAGGTTCATGCCCCCAAGGCTCAGCCCAAACCCTCTCCTATTTCTTTTCACTGTGACCATCAGAGAGGAGCCCCAGATCAGCTTTGACCGTGAGCCAGGCAGGGGCTGTCCTCCTTGCCAGGGTGTTGGGGTTCTTTTTCTGTCTTCACCAGGCTGACTGCCATAAAAAGCATTATTTAGTTCCGTGAGGTGGTTATTTCCTTGGAGTTGGGGTTTTTTGATTGCTTTGGGTTTGGTTGTTTGTTTGTTTTTTTTTTCATTTCTAGGTGAATGGTAAAATGATTCCTGTTTGTGTTCCCCTCCTCCTCCCAGTCTGGTAATAGACATAATCAACGAGACAGCCTTAACTGGTGTTCCCCTGCAGCCACCCACCCTCCAAAACAGAGCAAGGAGAGAAATGCAAGGTCACGCATTGCATTGCCCTCACCCTGCCACCCACTGCACTTCACGTCCCGCCGGGATCCCGGTGCCTGTCCCCGTCACACCCCCTCCAGCTGGGCAGGAGGTCACAGCAGCGGCCTCACGGGAGTCAGGGCAGTTGTCCAACCCAGCCAGCTCGCCCCAGCCCTCGGGGATGATCAGGGATCTCCGTGCGAGCAGTCGCTTCCCATCTCTATTATTTTTGATAAATATGCACATTGGAAATGTCTCGTTCTTCCATAGGAGCTATGGAAATGCACAAATGTGCTTTTAACGTGCGCGTCCTCGGAGTGCAATAACCTCCCCTGGCCCCGTGGCTGTCCTGGCCTGGGGCCGTGGCTGTCAGCAAGGCACAGAGGATCCTGCTGTGGGGACAGCCTCCTGATTTCAAGAACCATGTAGCAAATATCCAGTGGAAGAGCCAGTTGGGACTTCAGTCCGTGGTGGGCAAGGCCTGTTACAGCGCTGAAGGCTGACAGGGAGACGTGTTTTCCTTTGCCCTAGGAATTACCTACTATGAAACTCTGAGTTTCTTCAAAGCTCCCCGTTATGCCTATATCATTCCTCCATAAATCTCTCAGTCTAATACAGAGGAAAATTTTTTTATTGTCTGTATATAGTATATATAAATAAAAAAAATATATAAATTATATCTATACACAAATTTATGTCTTGTTTTACAAACAAGAAAGATTAAATATATTAATCTTAATATCCAAACTAGCATTTGTGTCTTTTTTTAAGAACTTTGTGGAAATGTGGCTGTTCTGAGATGTACAAGACACTGTTTGTAAGTAAAACCTCCTATTCTTGTTGCTGTGGAAATGCAGGCATCTCACACAGGTTTGAAATGAACTGTTTGACTTGCCAAGGTCACTTTTATTTTGTTAATGGCTGTTTTGGTTTAATTCTGCCCCAGAAGGGGAAGGCAGCAGCAGTCACCCCTTCAGTGCTGGCACTGGGCACTGCGGCCATGCTGGGACACCCCCCTGCCCTAAAGCTGGGGAGAAGAGGGTGCTTTAACAAAGCCCTGCCTGATCCCTTTCAGCTGAGCCAAGGTGAGCACCCACTGACCAGCTCCAGTCTGTGTCTTCACCCAAGCCTTTCCCTGGCTCTTCTCCCCGGGGAGAGGTGACAGCGTGGACCAGCCATCAGTGGCCTGATGGTTCTGCTGCCCTGTGGGATTGCCCTGGTGTGTCTGCAGGGGAAAGCCCAGCAAGGCAGAATGCCACACCTGGGGAGAAATCCGAGCCAGGCAAACAATCTCCCAGCTGCACATGATATCAGTGTACGCGTTTTTGCCTGGCACCATGAACTGCTCTCTGTTTATCAGGGAGGAAGGTGTTGATGCGTGTTCCCTCTATACACCCCAAAGCCTCCAGGAATCATAAAAACCAAGTCTAATAAGGATCCAACACAAAAAAAACCCCTATAGGAACTGGGCCATTCTCTGTACGGGGGTTGAATGTGTTGTCTAAAGCAAAGGCGGCAGCACTTGAGACTCACACACGTTCTCTGTGCCTCCAGGCTCGTTATTTTAATCTGCATCACACCATTCCCCATGCTGAACTAACGATGACACTGAATGGGACAAAACCCACCTATTTATAAAGCTGGATATGGATCAAAAACATGGAAAAGCCAAGAGGTTTTCTAACAAACCCCAGAGCCTGAAAATGTTACTGACAGCAGGCAGTTTAATCAGCGATTTCAGACTCGGTGCTTAGTACCATCTAGAGGGCAAGAAGCACACCATCAGAGTGTTCTTTGTACAGGGCTATTATCCAGGAGCAGCCAAATGTCCCTGTGTGAACAGAGCAGCAGGACTGGTGCATACCCCGGAGGATGATGTTGCTGTACTCTTCCCTTAGGTGCAGCCCCTGAACTTGTGGGGCACCTGTAAATGCTCTCAGAGGAAATGATCCAAGTGAAACGTTCTTGTTAATGGTTCTGAATCACGGATATTTCAAAAAACTGCACCTCAGTAACGCAGCACAGAAAGTTAAAAGTGGGTTTTTTCCCCCAAATCTAGTTCCCATTTCACTGGCCGTCTAGTTTATCTGCATGCAGGCTGCCTGGTTCTCATTTAGCATCAACAGTTCTTCACTTCAAAGCCACTGTGCCCCAGGAAGTCAAAGCAGGTTAAAATACTGTGTTGTTCTGAGGTGTGTGTGCACAAAGATAAACCAATTTTTCTGCATCCCCTCCCACCAGAGCAATCTGCCCGAGAGTGGCAGGTTGTGTTTGCTGCCCTTCAGCACCTTCCCGGAGCAGCGCCAGCAGTGCCTGCCCTTCTCACACTGCCTTCTCCCCGAGTGTTTCGCTGGAGCCTCGCAGCTGGTGCAGATTTCCTCCAGGACCTGGCCAGCTCCCGGGAGCATGGCTCAGCCACAGCACACATTCCTGGCCATCTGATGTCCCTGCACCCCCACAGTCTGCTCCCTGCCCTAATCTCCTCTAATCTGTGTCTGCTCTCAAGGAGTTCTCACCAAGGTTCCATCAGCAAAGATGGATAGAAAATGAACAGAATTCGGGCCATTGCTGGTCCCTCTAATGCTCAGGAGACCAACAGAAGACCTGGTGTGCTGGTTTTGGTTGAGGTAGAGTTAATTTCCTTCACAGCAGCTGCTGTGGGGCTGGTTTTGGCTCTGTGCAGGAAACAGGGCCGATAACACAGGGATGTTTGGGTTATCACTGAGCAGGGATTACACACAGCCAGGGCCTTTCCTGCTCCTCACCCTCACCATGAGGAGGTTGGGGGGCACAAGGAGCTGGGGGGACACGGCCGGGACAGCTGATCCCAGCTGACCCCAGGGATATCCCAGACCACACGGCACCACCCTCAGCACATGAAGCTGGGGGAGAAGGAGGAAGGGAAGACCCTCTGGGTTTGTCTTCCCAAGTCACTGTTACACGTGATGGAGCCCTGCCTTCCTGGAACACCTGCCTGCCATGGGAGGCAGTGGATCAACTCCCTGTTCAGCCTTGCTTGCTTGTGCAGCTTTTGCTTTATCTGTTCAGCTGTGTGGTGCTGCTTTGCCAGCTGAGGTTAAACCTCACTACCTGGCCATCAGGGGTTAAAGTGTCAAAGGCAGAGGGTGGAAAATCAGCAGGCCTCAAGCAGCAGTTCCCAAGATAGGTTTTGTGTCTCCGTGGACTTTGCTGGTCATTGTCAGCTGGAGACAACAACCGGGCACCGTGGTTGAGAGCACTTTGAACTCTAATCCCCGTGGCAGAGCAGATGCATTCTCCTGTCGGGATTTCCATCCTCTCCAAGGTCTTGGCAACACTACACAGGACTTGCAGGAGCCCCAGATACAACAGCAGAGCGAGCTGAATAGCTGGGACCCACTGCTGCTTTCATCATGCCCAAGGGAGCTGACGGTCAAATGGAAATGAGTAATGTCTAAATTTTATCCTCATTTAAAGCACGGTGTCTGGGTTCCTGTGTGAAATACCCTAACAAATTCCTCACGTGGTCAGTCACAGTGGGGCTGGGCAGGACACCTATGGCTTTATGTGGACATGGGAGAAGTCTGCCCGGGAGCACAGCTATCTCAGCCTATTTACAGCCCCCAAACATATCTAATATCCATGAAAACAGTCTGTACACTTGAGAGGAGACTTTTCCAAAGGTTTTTGTGTCAGGCTATGTAATTCCATGTCAGGGCATGAGCAGACACCTCATCCCACTGCAGCTGCTGCACAACCCCCCAGGCCAGCTGGGATGGTGGCCCTTGCTGTCACTCGTCCCCCACACACAGAATGGATGGAGGGGGGTTTCTGCAGCGGGAATATTAAAGTTATTAAAAAGCAAACACACCATGCCCAAAGTGGCAGAAATTCCAGTGCTGCCCCTCTGAGGTTTATAGTATATATAAATAGCTGGTGAGAGGATGAAAGGGCTGGGAACATGCACCAGGTCAGGACACTTTACAACGCTTTACCAAATCCCACTTTCGAAAAACACCTTGGAAATACTCCCAAATCTAATGAATATTCACCTCTTCCTAAGGCAAGACGGCTCATTCCTCAAACTTTTACCTGGGCTCCTTAGAAAGGCACAGTAAAAACGCTGACTGGAAAGATCAGGAACACAAAGGGAACCAGTCAGGATCCTTTAAAAACGATCTCTGAGATCTCTAAGTCTGTATTGTTTCTAGCGGAGACTTGACAGTACCATTTATTTCCCAGCGTTTTCGCCTTTTCCTGACAAATGGTGCGACAAATTTTCCTCGGGGGGTGTGGTCCAGCGATGTCCTGTGTAACTCTGGTAATATTTACAGTGCTAAGGGTGAGCACCATTCCTAAACACTTTCCCCCCTCTCCGCCAGCCTCTCCTTCTGCCCCCATGTCAATCTCTCACCCCTTTCTGGCCCCAGCTTTCAGCCTCCCTCCCCTTTTTAGCCTCTGCTTTTCAGCCTTCCGAACTTTTGGGCATTATTTTTTTGTTTTTTTCCTCAGCCCCTACTTTCCTATCCATCCTCCCACTCTTTCTCTGCCTCTACTTTTCTTTACTGGTTTTTTGACCTCCACCTTTTTCCGGCTCCTGCTTCCAGCCACCAAGGCAAAAGGGCAGAGCCCGGTGTTATTTCCATCAAGTGCCATTCATTAACAGAACCGGCTGCGAGGCAGCGAAGTCACAAGGCAACAGAGAGAAATAACAACCCTCAGCCACAGGCTTTTTGCACGAAAATGTGCTCTTGATTAGTGGCCGGTGGTAATTGAGTGGCAATTGTATGCAAGAAAGTGCCAAGAGGGGGGCGAGGGCTGCTTGTTTTGATTGACATCGCCGTGAAATTCGATGCTGTTAATGTACTGCTTAAAACTCCTGGAAAATGCATTCTCAGCTTGCGACACACGAAGGTATTTCTGATTAATTGCATCTCCTTAGAATCAGGTAAGTTTAAAAGATTTTCTTTTTTTTTTTGGCTGTTTCTGTGTTTTTTCAGGTTCTCCTTAGCTGGACGGTAATTTAATTCACAATTTACAGAACTTGAGGGAACACAGCACCTCAGGCTATGAGCTTGTCTTTTCGGCTTGTCCAGGCCAGCTTGTGTTTGTCCGTAATGTAAGCCACGGGAAAATTAAATAAACTTCTTTAGATTGAAAGTAATATAATTCAATTTATTGTATTTTGCTTTCAGAATGAAGCAAGGCAGCTGGAATGAGGTGCTTTAATTCTGAATAAGGGCGTCCACATAGGAGCTCAGACACTCCAATGCACTTCCACGATCTGCGATCATTTTCATGATCTGTGATCATTTCCCTGAGCATCCTTTGACAGAAAAGCTGACTCCCAAGCCAGCGCGAGTTTGGTTTTCAATGGATGCAACCACACAGTCTCCTTTCATCCCAAGAACCAGATAAACCTCTCCCTCCTCAAAGCTCCTTCTCCTTGTCCCTGCGTGGCAAAGCAAACTGCTCGTAGAGCAGCTGTGGCTGAGGAACCTCCTGAGCGAGCTTTTGGGCTCTGTTTAACTTAGACTTTGGTGCATTAAGAGCTTCTCCTTAATCAGAAGCCCGAGGTTATCCTGTTCCAAGAGCTCTGTGAGTCGTTAGTGGAGGTGGACTTTTGTCCTCAGGAACAAAGCGCTGCCTAATCTACAAAGGCTGAAACACTGAGGGAAGCAGGTGGGTGTGAAAACACACCTGGCCGCCAGCTCACAAAGCGGGGGGGAAAAAAAAAATTCTTTGATTTTACACATAAGAGGTTGCCGGTTCCTGGTTTCAGGATTAAGGAATTAATTCCCTTTTTTTTTTTGGTTGGTTTTTTTTTTTTTTTTTTTTTTTTTTTTTTTGGTCAGATTTTTCACTCCTGCAAATCGCATCTCTGTGATGCCAGGAGGAATCCAGTAGGAAAGCTACTTCCAAAGCCCTGCGTAGGGAAAGCCGGGAAGGGCGCATCAATGTGAGGCATAATTTGCATGTTTAAATACACCCTCGGCTGCCTTCGGGCTCAGGTTCCCAGTGCCTGGTTCACAAATAATCTCAGGGGAGCCTGGGATGTTGGGGCACAGAAGACTCTCAGGCTGTATTAAAGAACAGGGGAGAAAAAAAAAAATGGAATTTAAAACAAGAGTGAAGCCGATACTTCAAAACCAAGGTGTGCCCCAGACCGAAGTCCAGGAGTCGGTGGTGAATGGCTGCAGGGATGTGGATTTGGGGCAAGAATGTGGCTGCTGGAAATTTGGGAGGTACCCACAAATCCCATCACTTGAACCATCAGGTAACCACCCACCAGTGAAGTTTTCTTCACTGCTAAGATTAATTTTGTTTGTTAAGGTGATTTTTGTTTGTTAAGATGAGCAATGATTAGCAGCAAATTAGAAGCAAAGGGCTGTGTTCTTCCCTCCCCATTCCCTGGATTCGTTGTCTGTCACAGCATCTCGCAACTGCTACATGTACACCAGAAAATAACCAAAATTACCACATACTGATATTCCAAGCCCATCAATGCAAAGCATGGGAATCGGTATCTATTTTAATCCAGATGAATCCCAAGTTTAATGGCACTGTACAAAGCTAAAAACTTCCTCAAAGTATGGTTTTGTAGTCATTAATTTGCAGGTCTTTGGGGATAATGGCAGCAGCGTTTGGGGCCAGGACAGTTGTAAGGTAAAATAAAGAAAACGTGGCCAGCCCCCCTTGATTGTGGATGATTTCCTCTGGTTGAATTCTCAAGGACTCAAAGCAAATCAATGCCAAATTCACTGCAGGAGTTTATTGTCTCCCGCAGAGGTAACATGAGTAGGAATTACACAATTGCATGAAAATTCTGAAGAAGCTGTTTGTGGTTTATTTTCTGGGCGTTTTCTTTTTGTATATTTATATATACATATCAGTCCTCCTCCTTCACTGTGTGGGGAAAATAACAAGCACAGACAGGGAGCGAAGAGTCACTGCTTTGGTGTCATCATTACACTGCAGTCGCTGGTTGTTGTGTGTCTGACAGAAAACACAGAAATGTGAGCAGTTATCAATTCCTGCATTTTCTGCCTTGAACCACAGGGCCTTTTTTTTTTTTTTTGAAGGGGTTTATAATAATACATACAAGCTAAAATTTGAGTATCATTTCCTCCAAAATAGTGAAGAGTAATTTCAGATAATTAAGTCTTAAAAAAAGGACAGGAGTATATTGGCCTATTACAATTAATAGAGACTGGGTAAGAAATTTAGAACTAGAATAAACCACTAAAAAAACCACAGTGGTGGGATTTTTGGGGGTGTCCTGTGCCGGGCCAGAAGGGCGGGACTTTGACAACCCTTTTGATTCCCTTCCAACCCAGCATATTCTATGATATCCAGGTTTAAAGGTTAACAATCCAGGTTTAAAGGTTAAAAACCCTTAAGCACAGTGTTTACTTTCGCTCAATATAAATTAATGGGCATAATGCAGCGGCGTACAAGCCGATAGCTCACAGCAGACTGATTTGGTATTAGTCTATAGTTAAGTTATATATATAATTATATCTATTTATAAGACAAATAGATACACACACATATATATATATGTATATCTATGTATCAGTTAATATACAATTTGGTAAGGAATTGGGTACAAAATCCCGGCTTTAAAAGTAAAAACCCGTCAGGAATTACTCTGTTAAAATAGCCCCCACGCGGGTTGCATCGCGGATCCAAAATCAGAACAAACCCTTGAAGGGCACGGCCGGGGCCTCCGCAGCGCTGGGGGCTCGGCGCGGCCAAGCGGTGCCCGCACGGCCCGCCCCGGAGCGCGGCGGTGCCGCAGGGGGCCCNGTGGGCGCCATCATGGCCGCCGAGGGGCGGCTGCCGCCGCCGCGGCCACGTGGGGCAGGGCCGGTCGCGCGCTCCGGCCGAGGCCGTTCTGGCCAATCGCAGCCCAGGCCAGCAGGCAGCGACCAATCGCAGGCCGTCTCCTGCCCTAAGCCCCGCCCCCCGCGGTAGGCCGCGCGCACCTCCCCTAGCCCTCAAGGAGAGAGAGATGCCCCAAGCCACGCCCACCACTGCTCTGCGGACGAGCGGGACCCCGCCCCCTGCAGCGGCGTAACCAATGGGAAGCGAGTGGGGGCGTATCCTCGGGCGGAGAGGCTATAAAGGGTTGGCCCGGCAGGCGGGAAGGGGTAAGATGGCGGCGTAGGGGTGGCTGGCGTGACCTGTGCCCACCGTGCCGCGTCCTCGCAGGAGGCGGGCGGGTCCCCGCGCGGCAGCCGCGGGCGCTGCGTGGCGGAGCGACGAGGAGGAGGGGAAAAAGGGCGCCGCTGCCGCAGCCGCCGCCATGCCCAACATCAAGATCTTCAGCGGGAGCTCGCACCAGGACCTGTCCCAGAAGATCGCCGACCGCCTGGGCCTGGAGCTGGGGAAGGTGGTCACCAAGAAGTTCAGCAACCAGGAGACATGGTGAGGCGGGGCGGGGCGCGGCCGCACTACAGCTCCCGGCGGGCCGCGCGGCGCTGCGGCGCCGGGCACCGGGGGGCCGCCGCGCGGGGAGTGATGGGGGTTATAGTTCGGGGGCCGTACGGCCGGGCCCGGATGTGGAGCAGCGGAGTCGCTCTCGGAGACAGCCCCGGAGCGCTCCCGCCGGGCCCCTGCTGCCCCAGAGCCCTCGGGTGCATCACGCACGTCCCCCGCGGGTAGAGCCGGGTCTCGGTGCGGGGCTCGGCCGGGCCCCGGTGCGCCGCGGGAGCCATGTGCGGCCCGGGCCGTGCCTCCAGCGGCCCCCGCCGCACGGCGCCGGCCCCACGCGGGCTCCCACCGCCGCGTTTGGGGCTTCCCCCGCACGCGGGGCTCCTGAGCTTGGAGGATTTGTGNCCTGTGCCCACCGTGCCGCGTCCTCGCAGGAGGCGGGCGGGTCCCCGCGCGGCAGCCGCGGGCGCTGCGTGGCGGAGCGACGAGGAGGAGGGGAAAAAGGGCGCCGCTGCCGCAGCCGCCGCCATGCCCAACATCAAGATCGTCAGCGGGAGCTCGCACCAGGACCTGTCCCAGAAGATCGCCGACCGCCTGGGCCTGGAGCTGGGGAAGGTGGTCACCAAGAAGTTCAGCAACCAGGAGACATGGTGAGGCGGGGCGGGGCGCGGCCGCACTACAGCTCCCGGCGGGCCGCGCGGCGCTGCGGCGCCGGGCACCGGGGGGCCTCCGCGCGGGGAGTGATGGGGGTTATAGTTCGGGGGCCGTACGGCCGGGCCCGGATGTGGAGCAGCGGAGTCGCTCTCGGAGACAGCCCCGGAGCGCTCCCGCCGGGCCCGTGCTGCCCCAGAGCCCTCGGGTGCATCGCGCACGTCCTCCGCGGGCAGAGCCGGGTCTCGGTGCGGGGCTCGGCCGGGCCCCGGTGCGCCGCGGGAGCCATGTGCGGCCCGGGCCGTGCCTCCAGCGGCCCCCGCCGCACGGCGCCGGCCCCACGCGGGCTCCCACCGCCGCGTTTGGGGCTTCCCCCGCACGCGGGGCTCCTGAGCTTGGAGGATTTGTGTGACCTGGCCGCTGTGGCAAGTATTGGAGCGGTGAAATTCGCCACCCGGACCTTGCCCCTTCCACCCCAAAGCCGCGAGCTGATGGGACGGCACCTCTCGGAGTTACACCTACTCTGATTAGGCTTTTTCGTGCTTAGAGCTAAACCGTGATGACTTGAGGCTGGATGTTTTCGTGCTTAGTATGTAGCTAGTATCTTTAAACTACCCTGAGGAGCTTCGGAGTCTTAAAAAGTAGGATTCTTGAGAAAAGAGAAGAGGCTCACACCTCCGTGCATCCCACGACGCATTTGCAGTCATGCAGTCTGTTTCTTTCAGTAACATTCGCCTTGTGTTATGTATCTGTGCTTTAAAAATCTTGCTGCCATCCTACGTAAAGCTAAAAAGGAGGTTTAAAGTTGTTCAGAGCTCCTGAAGCTTGTTTTAGAGGATACACTAACCGTGTATACACCACAGGGTATAATACGAAGAACCTTGATTGCTCCAACCCACTCCTTCTGGAAACAGTAATTTGTTTTCCACGAAAATGTACGTGTGACGTACAATATTATGTTTCTCTTGCATGGGTATTGATTGTAAAACCTCAGAGGTAGTAGAGGAGTTACAAAAAGTTCCCTTTGATTTACAGCCCTTGCGCTGTTCTCATTGTTCTTTATTAACTGCTCTTGCCCATCTAGTTGGCTGGCCAGCAGGTTCCTGTGTCAGCAGGTAATGCTGAAGACTTGAAGACTTAAAAGACATCTTATTTACCCCAGTAAACTGACAGCAGGTGCTTCCCCAAAGGAGTAAGACTGTTTTAACAGAACAATTCATAGACATTTTTGTACCATAGATGTCTTAAATCACCCTGATATTGGCGATGACACTTGTGTGCTAACTGCTGTTAATCAGACACTTACCCAGCAGAGAGTTCTCATTGACTGAAACTCTCTATGAGAGATGGAGGCATCCTGTAAGTCAGCGTGCAGTAAAGATGACAGCAGCTCGCTGATGGATATTGAGCAGTAAGGCTATAAATAGATAAGTCATCAACAAAAGTTTGAAGAAGAGATCAGTAGGGTCGGTGAAGGAAATATTAAAATCAGAACTTACCCTGAGGGTCTCTATAAGTGAAGTGGTTTCTTTCCCACTGTTTCTGGTGCAGGTGTCTCCATACGTGCACTGGAGCTGGCATTTTGCTGCCGGCAAACAGGACCTTTGGCTTGTATTCAGGCCCTTCATCAGCAAGGATTAGTGTGCATTGCATCCAGGAGGAAATTAACCCCAAAAGCCATTCCAGAGTGAAGTGCTGGAGTGCTTCTCTGCTGGAGCCAGTGAATTACGACTCTCCCATCTGATAATTGGCTGTGGTGCTGCTCTGGTAGCAGTTTGACCCCCACTGTCTCTGGTGACTGGCCATGGTCCTTGCTCCTTTGTACACTGCTGCTTTTAGAGGTGGCTGTGCTTGTGATTCCAGGGGAACAAGGCCTGCTCTGGGGTGTTTACATGCTCAGCTTGCATTGAGATCAAGAGTACAGGCTGAGTGCTTTTAGCCTTACTGGCTGGACCATTAAATCTGATCAGTGAGTGCTGTAAAATAGCCACTGAGCAAATAAACAGCAGTGTTCCTGCTCAACAGCCTTGATTATGTGGCACTGTCACCCACAGACCTTTGGGAATGCAGTGCCTTGGTTGCTCTGCAGGCACAGGTAATGGCTGTGCTTTAATTTGTGTTTGGCTGCAACTCTGTTCTCATCTGTTTCCAGCGTGGAAATAGGGGAGAGTGTTCGTGGGGAGGACGTCTACATTGTGCAGAGCGGCTGTGGGGAAATCAATGACAATCTGATGGAGCTCCTCATCATGATAAATGCCTGTAAGATTGCCTCAGCCAGCAGAGTCACAGCTGTCATCCCCTGCTTCCCTTATGCTCGGCAGGACAAAAAGGACAAGGTAAGGGATGTGGTAAAGGTTTCTGCAGGGAAGTTGATTGCAAACCTTGAAAGTCCTTACTGCTGGAGAGGATTTAAATGCAGTTTTGTTGCCTCCTCTGCATATTCAACCTCTTTTCAGTTCTTTAAACTTCAGGACATTGGACTGCAAAATGATCTTTTCATAAAGACCTAGTTCTTCTTGAAAATGTACTAAAGTCTAATCACTAGCTGATGAAAAGATGCAATGTTAATGAGCGCTCCTTTTAGTAACTGCTTGTGAATCACTGCCTGGAAGCAGAAGGCTGACATCTTGATGAAGGAGTTGAACTTGTCTTATACCATCTTTTTTTTCCCTGTGGTAGAGTCGAGCTCCAATCTCTGCCAAGTTGGTTGCAAACATGCTGTCTGTGGCAGGTGCAGATCATATAATCACCATGGACCTGCATGCGTCTCAGATTCAGGTAGGAGCAAAAATCAGGAAAGGACTTAAAACAGTTCCAGTCTGGGTTCCTCTTGACTGCTTTGCAAGCTTTCCAGTCGTCTGCTTTTTTGAGACACAGCAGTGATCAAGACTTGGGAATTTGGGACTGGATGGGGAGGTGAGTAACAGGTTAACCTGTAAATGAAAGTATAGTTGTTCTTGATCACTGCAGCTTTGTTGCCACACAGTGACACTGTGTATTCTTCACTAGACTTTTGAGGAATGTGAGATGGAGTGTTCTCAAATTCTGAGTGGAGCTTTCTGATACTTGGTGTGTTGTCTTAGAGCAGTGAGCAGTTAGTTCTGCCCTCAGGTGTCCTGGCACAGCTGCTTTTGTGGGTTTAGTTGATCAGGACAGTGATCTGATAGCTTGCCTCTGGCAAGATGGGCAATCCTACTTGTATCCATTCAGTGCCACCCTCGCAATTAAATTGGCTTTTGTTCTCTCCCAAGCTGGTGGTGAATTGAAAATCATTCATGAGTTTCATTTTCATTCAGGCTTATGAACAGAATATCTCACAGAGCAACTTCAGTTGTGACCTGGGCTGTGTAAGAAAACTGGCAAGAATATTTGCCAGGGAGAGGAGGGTCTGCAAGCTCTATTTGATTTTGTTTGTCTCCACCTTGAGCAAGTGCTCAAGACCAAGCAACCAACTCAGTGCAGCTGAGAGGGGTGTGGCAGAGGGAAGGCTGTCTTTTGTATTGCTGCAAAGGGTAAGGTATCTACTGCCTAGTGAAGTAAGTGGCTGGCTGTCATTTTAACAGTTGGAAGTGCAGTCATTCAGAATTCAGTAAGATTTGCCCAGAAATACTGTCTCAGATGAAAAAAAATCTGTGGGTGCACAGCTGAGAAGACTCTCAGAAAGAGCATGAAATAACTGAGCCCAAGGGGGTCCCCCTCTTCCTTAAGAGCTTGGAGTTGATGTGTGCCATAGGGCTGACCTTGCAGCAGCAGCAGTGGTGAGATTTAATGGGATAATTTGTGCATATGTGCTTCCAGCATCTGGCTGGTTTCAGCCTGGTTCTTGTAGCTGCTGTGTTGCTGAGCACAGAAGGAATCACGGTGAGAAGGGTCTGTTACCCTGTACCTTGAAGCATTCCTCAGGAGTAGCTGCCCCCCACTCTCCTGCTTGCTGCTCTGGGGTTAACTTCTGGCATTTAGTGACCTTTGAGGTTTGCCTGGAGAAGTCTGCAGGGTCACTGCAAAGTTACGGAACCAGATGCATTAGTTTAAAGACAGATGTTACTCAAGCCTATTTTGTAGATGTGAACAGTTTGGGTAATGAGCTTTAAAGACTGACTGTACACAGGCAGCCAGCTGCTCTGGAAATGAGTGCATTTGATGCAGGCTTTCTGCACCCCCTTAGGACAGAACTAGTTTCATTTTGTGGAGGTGTTAGATGTAAAGTGTTATTTATGCTGCTGAACTATTTCTGGCTCTGAAGACTTCTTACATTACTATTCTGTGTATCCCTACTGCCCTTACATCAAGGGAAGTAAAAAGGAAAGCTGAAAGCTGTGGAAAGGTGATGACTGCATGCCTGATCATATAGAAGGCTTCTTGCAACTGTTTCTGGAATGTGACTTTCAGCTACATCTGTTCCTGTTGTTTTCCTTGCAGGGTTTTTTTGATATCCCTGTTGATAATTTATATGCTGAGCCTGCTGTACTGAAATGGATCAAAGAGAATATTCCAGAGTGGAAGAACTGCACCATTGTTTCACCAGATGCTGGTGGAGCCAAGAGGTGAGCTGTCAGACAGGTAGCTTGAGATGCTGCTTCTGTGTCTACTTCAGTTCCTAAGAATACTTGTGATCCTATTTTTAAAACACGTTCTTTCTGCCAGTCTGCCTTCTCTGACAGTCTGGGACAGCTGGTGAAGAGTGGTCAGATATTCTTCCTAGGGAGTGTTTAGAAGGTTTCTTGGGCTGCATGGAGGATTAAATAGCTTCTGGAATCACAGCTCCATAGGTAGGAATTGCACAACAACTACATCCCTTGGACCGAACCAATTTGTACAAGAGTATTTATGCCAGTTGAAGAAGGAAATAGTGTAGCTTACACCCCCATGCTAACGAAAGGTTACTGCTGCTGATTATTGATACATTTTTATCCAGGCTGCTTTCTTTGCAGAATTAAGCTTAGTCTTTTGAGGCATTTTCTGACTTTATTACTCTGTATTTGAATATCTAGCTGTGCCACTCTTCCTCTTCCCTGAGAGTGAGGAAGATAGATGGTTCTTTTCCAAAAAGTAGCAGCATATGTTATAGCACATTTCTTTTTTTGATAGCCTGACAATCTCCCATCTCCCTGCAGACAAACATGCCAGTTTGTGGGCAGCTCAGAATGTTCTCAGGTGCTTTTTAGGAGAAACTAGGCTGTTCCTTGATGCTTCTGTCTGAGGGCTACATGTGAACCGTGAAGGGGCACACATGTATTCTTTAATCCAGGACTGTCACACCAAAATGTTGGCGTATGCTGCTCTGATTCACCATGTGCCTCAGAATGTTTTAAGTGATGTGTTACAAACAGCCAAGAGACACACTGAAGTTACTGTATGTCTTCTGTAGCTTTGCTGTGGTCCGTGTATTGGGCAAGACCTTCTGTGCATTCAGTTATTTCTGTAGCTGGTTGCATAACACAGTATATGAAATGCCAAACCAGCCAGATATAATCTGACTCATGAAAAAATCTGCTCAAAAGCCTCTTATACTCAAATGTGTCGATCTTGGCTGGTGCAGTATTTTATGGAGATGTGCAAAGCTAAATACTTCAGTTTAGTTTAACAGTCCTGTGTAGGACCCCCAGGATGACAAGTCTAATCTAGTGGGGCTAAGAGTCTACTTATCTCTCAAGTGTAGAATTTCTTGGGGGCATGTGTGTTTTACTCTTTCCGCTTTTAATGCTTTTAAACTCTTTACTATTCATCAGTATCAATATATAAAGTTAAGATCCCTCTACTAAGGTTGTTCTGCAGTCACTTTAATGGAAATAAATGTGAGGTGGTGTATTTGCATTTGCTGGATGTGTAATCCTGCCACAATCTGTGCCAGTGCTTGTGTGCATGATGATTGAGTGCTTACAAGAGTGAAAGTAGAGCCCTGTCATAGCACTACTTAAGCCTTTCCAGTGTACTGTTACAAAGATGACAACTGTCCAAGCGTTTGGATCACTTCAGGTTTGCTGACCTTGCTGGTTGAGGTTTGTTTTCATCTTAAATGCAAATAAGTTTACAGTGGTCGTGATGAAAGATGAGATCTGTTTGCTGTCACTGAGAGAGATTAGATCAGATTGCAGTTTAGCTGCTCAAAGGGAACCTAAGGTGGCAGAGTGCCTTTTATTAATTGCTTGGGAGCAGTAGCAGATGTGGTGACAGCTCCTCTTAGTGCAGCGTGCTTGATATTGAAAGAGCTTTGATGGAAGCTGCTGTGTGGAGTTAAGTGTTGTTTGGAAACTGTTCTCTCTTCAGAGTGACCTCCATTGCAGATCGGTTGAACGTAGACTTTGCCCTCATTCACAAGGAGCGCAAGAAGGCCAACGAGGTCGATCGCATGGTGCTGGTGGGGGACGTCAAGGACAGAGTGGCCATCCTGGTGGATGACATGGCAGACACGTGTGGCACCATCTGCCACGCTGCAGACAAGTGAGTGGGGCTGACTGCTGCCTTCCTAATCCAGGAACCTGCTCTTAGTGAGCACTGTGGAATGAGTTAAGCAGATTATTTGCATGTTGAGTTTCACAAGGTCTCCTGCAGTTTCCTGATTATTCATGTCATACAAAATAAGTAGGAACACCCAGTTAAAGTTCTCACAGTAAAAATAGGTAGAAGACCATGGTGTCTTTTTTTTTTTTTTTTTTTTTTCTAAATTTGAAAACTGTTTGTGTTGAAAATGGACCATCCCTGACCGTGCCAGGTAGAACTAAATGTTGTCTGGTCCATCAGCTGATTTAGTATTAGAAATAAGCTTTTCAAACTTTGATATCGTTCATGCCTTTTACACTAGAAACACCAACATATGCAAGACTGTTAACTATTAAATACAGTATTAAATATTAGCACAGTATTTCATATGGTATTAAATACAGTATTAAAGTATTAACACAGTATTAAATATCTGCTGCCTTGTGTAGCCAAAAATTACAGAAGGTGATTTGTATGATCTGTTCCAAATATTCCAGAGCTAAGAACAGTGGGTTTTTTTCAGTGTGTGCTTTGCCTGTGGTGGGTTTCATGGTGCTTGTAAAGCTGTTTTCTTCCCCCAAGTCAATAGAGAGGGGGAATCAAAGGTAGCCTGTCCCCTAAGCACGTGGTGCTGTCTCCTGTCATGCTTGCCATGTGCCCTGCACTAATGTCAGCTTAATACTTGCTGAGAATTACTCACCCTTCTCGTTCACTCCCCCCTTGCAGGCTTGTGTCAGCTGGAGCCACCAAAGTTTATGCCATCTTAACTCATGGGATCTTTTCTGGGCCAGCAATTTCCCGGATCAACAATGCGTGTTTTGAGGCAGTTGTAGTCACAAACACAATACCCCAGGAGGACAAGATGAAGCAGTGCCCTAAAATCCAGGTGAGCATCTATTTTCTGTCACTCCTGGGGGTGGTAGCCTTGTCTGTTCACCTGTTTGGGGTGAAAACCCCACAATACTGTGTAGTGCTGACAGTGGTTCTGTTGGTACTGCTATCAGTGTTGACTAGTTCTCTTGGCCCTATTGCTGTGGGGTAAAGACATGACACTGATATAAAGCAGCTTCTCTTCCAGCTTGTCTAAAAGAGTTCATTAAAGGATCTTTTTTTTCAGGGCTTGTTTTACCTAAATCAGGTGTCTGATTTAATGGGGCCATGATGTAGGCAAGTAGTTGGATGTGTGCCCTTTAGAGGAGTGATATGCTGATGACGTGCAATGCTGAAACAGAGGTAGACAGGAACTTCTGATGTTGGTGCTGACAGCTTTGTTGTGTATCTGTCACTTTATGCCCAGCCTTTGCCATCCATATGAAAGCTAAAAGCTGATTATGAGCCCCGGAATCTGCTGTTCAGCCAGTTCTCAATCCACTCATCCAGTGTACACTTCTTGAGTTTGCCTGTGAGGATTTCGTGAGAGACAGTGTCAAAAGCCTTGCTGAAGTCGACAATATCCACGGCTCCCCCCTCACCCATCCAGGCAGTTGCTTTATCATAGAAGGTGATCAGGTTGGTCAAGCATGATTCACCTTTGATGAATCCATGTTGACTATTCCTGATCATGTTCTTGTCATCCATGTGCATAGAGATGGCCTCCAGAATGAAGCGTTCCATCACCTTCCAGGGACTGAGGTGAGGCTGACTGGCCAGTAATTCTGGGTTGTCTTTGCTTCCTGTCCTCATGTACCTCTGCTGATCTCCAGGACCTTTCAAAGTTGAGCATGAGTGCCTGGCTGTGATGTCTGCCAGCTCTCTCAGTACTCATGGATGTATCCCATCGGGGCCCATGGACTTGTGGATATCAAGTCTGCCCAAGTGTCCTCTAACCCAGTCCTCCTTGACTAAGGAAAAGTCCTCCTTCCACCATTCCCTTACCCTGGTCTCCTGCTTGTCAGGGCAGACTGATGCAAAGAAGGTGCTCACTAACTGCCTTCTCTGAATCCTCTGTCACCAGGTTCCCCCTTCCCTTTAGTAACAGGACTACGTTGTTCTTAGGTTTTTCCAAATACATCAATAACAAAAGGAAAACGTTCTCATTGTCCCTGACATCCTTGGCCAGATTTAATTCCAGATGGGCCTTGGCTTCACAGCACAAATATTTAGGACACAGGCATTCAGAGAAGTTCTGGCACTACTCAGACTCAACCAGTACTGTGGTGTGAGTGTAGAAGCTTCCCCACTACTGGGCTCCTGATGAACTGATTGAAGCTACAGTCAATTTTAAGCTGCTTTTGGAAATATGTTATAAGCTGATTGCAAGCTGCTGTCGGGTTGCATTTCTTTCAGCACTAACTTCTGGATGATACTCCTGCAACACCTAAAACGTGTCTGCAGCTTCACCTTGTTTCCAGGCTCCACACTGCAGCTGGTGTAGGCAAAATGTTAAACTGGCAACCTCTGTGTAAATAGCTGTAGCCAAAGATTGCAGTGGAGCAGTTTTCCAGGCTCTCCTTAAATACCTCACTTCTACACACTGATGTTTGATGTTGAGGAACACAGAGCTAAAGGATTTGTCACAAGTCACAGGCTTTACTCTGCAGCTTGTTGATTTTTTCTTCTCTTCAGAGACAAACTTATCAGAAGATAAAAAATATTGAGTATGGTTTTCACTTGGTTTCCTTAATGCACCATGAATATGGTGGCTCTTACTAGACTACATATATTGAAATGCTTTAGCTGTGGGGATTCAGAGCTGGGATTTGGCTGAGACTCGACTTTCCCTCCTGCTACCTGTCTGACCCCACCAGATGGAGCCAGCACAGCGCCTGGGAGCTGAGCTGCAGCACAGCAGCTTCATCTCTCAGACTGCTGGCATCAGTGGTAAAACCTCTTGGCTCAAGGGAAGTGATTTCATCTTGATTTAGACTGCCCTAACTTCTGTGCACGAAGTGACTAAGAGAGTCCTGTGGTAAACAGGCTGAGCCTGGGGAGTCTGAGCAAAGCAAGGTGACGGTAGACTGTAACTCTTGACAGTCCAACTACAATATTTGTAGTGCTATTTGTAGAGTATCTTCAGGCTTATATGTAATTAAATCCTAATCCTGTGTAGAAGTAATTTGTCTGCATCTGGCATGTTATAAATGTGGGTGATGAGTTTATTCTTTAGGTTCTCCCTGACTTCCCAGCCGGTCTTTCAGGCTTGATGCCTTTTCTCAATGGCACTGATGCATCTTTCTTCCCTTCCAGGTGATTGACATCTCAATGATCCTTGCGGAGGCCATCAGGAGGACTCATAATGGGGAATCTGTTTCCTACCTATTCAGCCATGTCCCTTTATAACAACAGATGTCAGCTGCTGCTTGTATGGCTTTTTTTTTTAAAACCAAAAGTTGTTCAGCTTGTTGTAAAGTTCAGTAGAAGACTCTGCTTGTTCCAGTGCAGTTCTCCACAGCTCCTGCTTAAGTCAGGCTTACTGGCTCTGTTCCCAACACTGGGAGGCTGGAGGGGGAAAGCTCATCTCTGTAACAGCCAACTCCACCAGCACCCCTTGTGCATGGAGCTGATCAGTAGCACTGACTCAATTCTGCAGGTCTGTGGAGAGCAGGACTGACACATGGCTTATTGCCACAATTATTTTGAGGGGGGGAGGGAGAGGGTATGTCTGTGGGCAGGGTTAGATGATCTGGCATGCGCACCCTAAATTGTTTGGGAAGTAGAGCTCCCTAGGACTTGTTGATCTGGATCTACAGCAAGAGCCCAAGAGACTGCTGGCTGTCTTACCACTCTGTACCTGACAGAGCCCTTGGAGAGTGGTGGGGAAGGCTTGTGTTTTGGCCAAGCTTGACCCTTGGTGAAGCCCTGGGGGACACCTAGGAGGTGGTTCTGCTACAGCTTCCTCCCGTGAATGGAGATCAGTGTAGCTTGCAAACTTGAATTCCTCTTAATTGTTGATGAAATTAAATGCCCTTCAGTGTGCTACACAGCAAAGTGAGGGTGAGAGCAGCGTCTGTGCAGTGCTGTGTTAGCTTAGTGGGGAAGGTGCATCCTGGACAAGTGTTCTTTCCCAAAAACTCTGATGTAGAGAACTTGTGGTGGTTGTGTGCTTTGGTTTCTAGTGCAGGCTAAAACCAGCTTCTCAATTTCACAGCTTCCTGTTAGCCTTGCTAGCTAACTAGGGGACTGCTGTCGTGTACTGCAGCTGCACCTTGACCTGCTGTGCAACCCCTTGACCCTTTTGTTTACCAGTACAGTAGTAAACAGAGCCTCTTTATCCAACAGCAGCAGGGTTGTTGCATTTAGCAAGTGCCTGCTCAGATGCTGGGGTGACCTAAAACACAACAGCTTTGTGTCCAGCTGGCTTAGCCTCTCATTCATTGCCTCTTACAGTCCTGTTATCCTGTAAATTACTGACACATCATTTGTCCTGCTTATTGTCTGCCTTTCCTTGAAAGTGTTGCTCCTTGCAAAATATCTGAAGCCAAGGAGCGTGGCAGGTTGCAGGACAAGAAAACCTGAAGGAACCCTTGGAGTGGGTCTGATGCTTCTCAGGAGTGTTTATGGCAGTGGGTTGAAGAGGCGGGTGATTCATAGTAGTGGGAAAACTGCAGATTTAACACCAACCTGACAGGCCACAAAGTGCCTGAAAGAAAAATACCAAAACTAGAGCTGGCTAAGGCTCTTGGATGTAATAAGTATCATCTGAAACTTGAATACTTGGAAAATGTACCAGACAATCGTAAGGTAAACTGCTAAGTCTCTCTTGAACTCTTACGGTTTATAGACCAAACTGTTTTATTCTGCTTTTGGTTTTGTTGTTTTTTGGGTTTTTTTTTTAAATAAGCACTCCTCTTTTATTTGTTTTTGAGCTGGAGGAAGGGAAAAAGGGAAAAGAAGGAACTTGAAATTCATTTCTACAGTAACCAGCATGGCTTTGAGAGGCTGGGGGCTGGGGTATAAGTGGAACTAACTGAAAGAAGTGGTTAAAATCTAGGGAAGTACTTCTTTAGTTGTGCCTTTTACTGAAGACTTCTCTCCCTTCCTAAACTCCTGTCCTGTGGCAACGTTAACACTTCTATTAGTGTAGAGCTTTTCTTTTTGTATAAGAATTGGTGTTTGTCTGGAAACTGTGCATCTCTTGCTTCTTTGCTTTGCATCCTGCACTGAGCTCTCCTGAAGAGTCTGTGATCCCACCTCCTGTATGGGAGCCCCTGCTGCCATCCTGCTGCTGCTCTGAGAGCCAAAAGCCAGGACATCAGAGCAGCGCTGGGAGGATTTTCAGCAGCATTTGTGTTTAAAGTTAAGACCTGATGAAGGAATTAAACTTTTATTTAAAAACCATGGCCTCTGACTGTAAGTGCTTCTGAATATCTTAAGTGACATGAATCTTCGGAGCTGGGTCATTCTAAGGACAGATCATGAGGTACTTTTATTTGGAAGGGACCTTGGAAGGTCATCTTGTTTAACCCTTGTGCATGTGGCCAGCTGTGTGGTTCAGCTTGGCTCTGCTCACATTGCATGGAAAGAAAAGCGTGGGACCAAGCACTGAGCAATTGCTTTTGTCCCTGTTTGATTTCCTGGACATAATTGTTAGAGGTGGTACTGCAGCTTCTCTTGTACTGTTCAATTATGTATCTGAGCAGATTTGTTCACATAATGTTCAGGTGGGGGAAGCTTGAATATTTTAACAAGTACAAATGAAGAATTTGTAAGTGTCTTGCACAAAGCTGATGATCAGAGACAGCAGGATTATGTCCTGAGAAGCACTTGTTCTGACTAAACCCTGATCCTTTCTCATTGTGTGTTGCAGATGGGAAAGTATAAATGAAGTCAGAAGGATGAGATGGCAGGTCTAGAGAAGGGTCTTTGGCATTACAAATAGATTTCCAGGCCTAGATGAACATGACCATGGCCTTAGGCAGACATTTGCTGAGGATCACAATTGCCATCCATCTGTTAAAATGTCTTGCAGTACTGGCCAATGAATAAGTGAAAAAAAATTTTTTTTTTTCCCCAAATAGCAGGGTGGGTGCTGTCAGTCTTGTCAGAATCATGTAGCAGATTTTACCTTCCTTTGATAAAAGAACAGAACAGAGCTTTACAGCCATTTGTACACAGGAGAACATTGCTATTAGTGAGTACATAATGTTTTCTTAGTTACTTTAATAAAACCAGGGGTTCAGGTTGGGAGAGGGCACAGACTTAATATGCTGTATGACATTGTAGCCCTTAAAAATGATGGGAGATACCTCCTTGGGACAGTTCTCACACCTGTGTAAAGTTATTCTGCTCTGAAACCTTCAGATCAGAAGGGATGGAGACTTCACCAAAGTCTGAAGGTGAGCTGTGGGGTGTCTTGGGCTTTCCTCAGAGCTGCCTGAGTTACTACTATAGGAAACAAGTTATTCCCCAGGAGAAAATCTCAACTGAGCAATTTGCTGTGGTCCTGCAGTTGGAGGTCTGGAAGAGCAGGACAGAGCTCCAGCAGCTCCCTCTGCCACAGGCACAGCTAGAGTGTGGCTGCAGGTGTGAGGATGCTGGTATTGGTGCCAGTAGCCATCTCATGCCTGTCTGCTGCGTGCTGTTAATTCAGCAGGAGCAAGGAGCACATCAGTCACTAGTCCTGTATCAGCCCTGTTCACCTGCCTGGGTACCTGAAACTAACGCACAGGGTGGGAGCTGAGCTTACCAGGTGTGCCTTGCAGGTAGCAGGATGTGTCCATTGTTGAAAGCAAAATGAGACCCATCTCAATTTGCTGGCAGCTCCCTCCTGCCTTACTGATGTAAGGAGGTCTCCTGGAGTCGGTGTTTCTGTGATCCCAAGAAAGCAGCACCTTGTCTTGCTGCTGTTGGGCAAGGGGAAGATGGTGTTAGCAAGCCCTTCTGTAAACTGCAGCAACATCCACAGGAGGAATGAGCCCTGTAAGACACAACAGCCCCAGTGAGTTGCTGCCTTCCCGGGGCTCTCTGCTCCTGCCCTAGTGGATGTGAAGGGTTGTGGTAGGAGGCTGTTGTAAAAACGGGAGAAGGTGCTCTGGCCCTGTGGAGTGGCTCAGCCTGGCAGCTGTCGTGGTGGTGCCCTGCAGGTAGATGGGTCAGGAGGCTGAGAAAAATATCTGATCAGAGAAAACTTCCTGCCTCCTTCCTGTACAGGAGAATAAGGCATTCCTGGAAATGGCCATCAGGGAGGCTGTATCAGCCCTGGCAGCCTTGTTCTGTGCGAGATTTAAAACCCATCTAAAATGGCTGGCAGTCGGTCTGTGCTATTTCAGGTCAGGGCTGTTTCTGCTTTCTCCCTATCTGTTGATGTCTCAGTTCTTTTGTTATAAATTATTGAAAGCAGAAATGCCAAAAGACGTAAGAAAGAAGCTGGTTGTGCAGTTACGGGAGGCTTTGCTAATTTGTCAGGGGGAAAAGCTCTTGCTGGGATATAAGCTCCTTTCTTGTTCTTTGTGCAAGATGGGTTTTAGCAGCTCCCCAGCAGCAGCCCCACCTCTCCCCTGCTGGCAGCGCGCAGGGTTGGCTTTAAAGCTGCTCTGGCCGTGGTTTGTACGAGTGTGGTGGTGCCTGTGTGGCTCGAGGAAGGGGGAGCTCCCCTTCTGCCTGCGTGGCCACCGTGGTGGCTTTGTGCCCAGACAAAGACCCGGGGGTTGCAAAGTGCTGCAGCATCAGGAGGTGCAACACATTGCCCAGGGGCTGTGCCTTGCCTGTGGCGGGTGCAGCTGGTCTGCTGAGGGGCTGGGAGGATGGTGACCAGGTTTTTGGGTGCAGCTGGTGCTGGCGAGGGGCTGTGCACAGGCAGGGTGGGGATCAGGTTCTTTTGCACTCGCTGCCTGCCAGGGACAAAAGCTACGTCAGACTGCAGCATCCACAAAGGAGAAGCATGTGGAGAACAGGCAAGCAAAGGGGGGAAGCTGAGGGGAAGGTGAGCACAGCCAGAGAGTAAACACATGGTAAAACACTTGTCTGACTTATTTGCATGAAGGCAAAAAGGATTTCCTGCTTTCATTTTGAAACTGCATGGATGTTTTGGTTCTTGCTGGCTCTGCAGGAAAGATGAGCCTTTTCTCACTGGGGCTGGGCTGTGTGATGCAGGCTCTGCAGGGTGGCTTTGAAGGATGCTCGTGAAGGCGGCCCTGCCTGGGCTTGCAGCTCCTGGCTCTGTGGCACTCTCCAAACCTGGCCCTGCTGGGGCCACACGACAAAATCAGAGCTGCTCTGCGAGCAGCTTGGCCTGGAGCTTTGCCTGCAGCCTCTCCCTCCCTCCCTCCCCCAGGCACAGGGACGGGAGGCTGTTTGCCATCCAGACTCCTCTCGGAGGAGCAACCTGGCCTTACATCTTGGCCTTGGCCTTTTCAGCATTTGCCAGCTCTTGGCACTTCTTGAATTCAGAGCCCATACTCTGGCTGGAGCGAGAAGGTGCCTCAGGGCTTGCGGCAAAGGGCCACCTCCGGCCACGACCTGCTGTCGCTGGATAGCACCAGTCCCTCCTGCCAAGAAGGCAGTCGTCTTGCTAAAGAACACAAAGCAAGTGTTTCCTCCGGATTGCTGGGGATTTTCTCTGCAAAATCTCCAATAAGCCCTGAGAGAAACCCAGAGGCTGGCAGGCCAGGAGGAGGTGGAGGTGAGAACGGCTGCAGCACAGCTGCTACCCCTGGTGCTCTGTAACAGGTTCCTGCTCACCATGGCACCAACATCTCTGCAGAAGGGTTTTAGCAAGCCTCATCTGCAGTCGGGATACTTTTTCTTTTGCCTCTTCCCCTTCCCCTACAGGACCCTCCTGGCCCTCCACCCCCTCTCTATCCTGGTGGCCAGCATGCAGGTGCCCCCCCCAGACTGCCACTACCCTTCCTGCTGGGATCGGATAGGCTGCCTGCACTGCCCCTTGGCTTTTTCCCACCAAAGGTGTTCCTTCCAATTGCACACCAGCCCATTTGCACAGTTTGGGCTGCTCCCTGGGCTTGCTGCAGCCAAGCAAGAGCCTGTGAGGATGGTCAGCTTCTTGCCCACCCCTGCTGCTTCTTTAGTGACCGGATCTCCCCAGGAAGTGCTTTGGCCAAAGACAGCGTAGACATGAGCTGGGCACAGTGGCCAAGCATCTCTCACAGGTGTGAGAATAGGGTGCTGGTTTTAGCCCAAGGCTTGCATTATTCAAGTTCTGCTTCAGCGGCGGGAGCATCCGTGGACACACACACACGGGTCACAGCTGCCTCCGTTGGTGTGGGGAAGCTGCTTCTGGGGGGCGGGCGGTTGAGGCTGGGACAGTGGCTTTGGGGTCATCTGGTCCCACGGGGACCGGCCTGCTGCCCCTGACAGCTGGCACCCAGGGGCGTGTGCACACAGGAGAGGCACCGGGAACCATGTGTGTTGCGAGGGGGTGCGTGCCCCGTGTCCCCGTCCCCGGTGCCCGCCTCGTTCGGCGTCTCCCTCGCTCGTTGTCCCCTCTCTCCCCGTCTCCCTCACGCTCGCGCGGCACGGCGGCAGCGGCCGCCCCCTGGCGGGCCACGCGCTTCCCGGCAGGCGCGGCGGGCGGGCAGCCAATGGGCGCGCGGGCTGGGCGGTGGCCGGGGTATAAAAGGCTCCGCCCCGCGCGCCGCGCGCTCCACACTCACCTGGACGCGCAGGGAGAGGGA
>VXAZ01001066.1:158285-168792 GCA_013399875.1 Gymnorhina tibicen | reverse complement strand
CCGGGGCGGCGGCGCGCCCCGCCCTGCGCTATTGTCCGCGGCGGGGGCCGGGGGGGGCCGGGGCCGCCTTTGTCTTCCCGTCCCCATCCCTCGGCTCACTGCGGCGGGGGTCTAGCAGGCAAAATGTGCGACAAACCAGACCTCTCGGAGGTGGAGAAATTCGACAAGAAGAAGCTGAAGAAAACTAACACGGAGGAGAAGAACACGCTGCCCTCCAAGGAGAGTGAGTGCGGGGCCGGGGGCTGGCGGGGCGGGAGGCACGACCGGCGGGGCAGTGCCCTCGGGGGCCGGTCTCGCCGCCGAGGCATCCGGGGGAGAGGGGCGGTTTGGGGCGGCAGGGCTCTGGCCCGGGCAAAGCCGCGGGCAGAGGTGTGTGCAGCCCGGGGCAGCGGGCACGGGCACTCGGAGAGGGCTGTTGCGCCAAACTGATGCCTCAGGGCATCACTTTCCTGCGGACGGACGCAGACAGGTGCCCGACTTGCTGCCACGCACGCGTGTGGCTTGTCATCTTCTAACTTGACTGTTAAACCACCCCACTTGCAGTTAAACCGCAAAACTGGGCACCGGGGCCTGAGTGGATCCTCTGAAACCTTCTCCAGTGCGTGCTTACACAATAAAAAAAGCACTAGAGACTAATGGGCCTCTATTCTCTTGCAGCTATTGAGCAGGAGAAGGAATGTGTGAAGTCTTCCTAGAGAGAGATTGCCTGGCAGGAAGAGCAACTACTCAATTATTTTGCTTTGAAATGAATCATGTGGGTTTTTTTAAATTTACATCACATACATGTATAGAAAACAGCTGTATCACCTAACACACTGTCCCACTTTGCTGGCAGCTTTGGCAGGTGGGGGGACAAAGCGTGGTCCTCTCAGTCCATCAGTAGCCTGACCCGATGCCATCTCTGCTGCTCAGCTGCCTCCTGTGACAGCACTGATCTTGCTCTGATGCAATGGGGAGATGAGCAAGGGCCATGGAGGCTTCTGGGGATGGACCCCTTCTGCCTGGGGGAGTGGGGAACCTTTCTGGCCTCACCTCCAGCCTGGGTCTGTCTTGCATATCCTTCACTGACAGTGTTCTGTAGCCTCACTCACAGTTTTTTGTCTTCCTTGGGGGAAAAATGAGAAGTTTATTATAAAATAAAAAATTGTAATGATCTCTACCTATGGCTCGTGGCTTCTTCCCTGGCAAAGGTTCTGGCTGTAACTTGCCATGGAGGGTGGGGAGGTCTCTGCCTGGTGCTGCAGCAGTGCTGGTTGTTCAGTGTTGCTCGGAGGGTGATGTGGGATGGTTCCCTGCAGGGTGAATCCAGCTTGGTGTTTGTCTGGGGCTCGGTTCCTGGGGGAACTGGGAGCATTGCTGGCGTGCCCGTGGCCACTGTGCTCCACCACCGTTGTGGTTTCTCGGTGCATCTTAAAAGTAGAGGCTAGCCTGGGCGTTGCTGCCCATGCGAAGGCTGAGCCTCCAGCCTTGGAAAGCTTGGTGTCCCCTGCCTAAAACCTTGTGGAGCTGGGCTGGTGCCTTGTCAGCACGGCTGGAGGTGCTGGCAGTGGGGATGCTGGCCTGGGTCTTGCTGGTGTGGTGGCCAGGCCAGCTCTGCCCACCCAGTTCCTGGAGCATGGTTCTCCCATCACTGCCTGGCACTGCCCTTCTGTTCGCCTTGAGCCAACCTCCGCCCCTACCCTTGACTGAAGGTGGTTTTTGCAGCCCTGTAAGGATGGGTTTTAAAGCAGTAAATCCCTTGGGTACTCTGGGCTGATCCCAGCCCTGCCTTGCAGGGGTGAAGATCCCTGGGTCCTGCAGTTAGCCACCAGCACAGTGTGGGTGAGCTCTGACAGTGCCTCCAGGTCTATGCTGAGGCTTCCTGGCTACTGCCAGGATTTCCTCACCTCCCCCTGGCCTGCAGGGTCACTGAACAGACCAGGCCACTTATGGAGGAGGTGGAGGCAGACTAGCCAAAACTTGCCAGCTAACAGTTTTGGTCAGTGTTCCTAATGAGCCTGGTCAGCCGGGGACAAACATGGGGCTCTTGCGCCTGTCTGGACATGGTGCCTATCTGCCTGGTGCCTCCACCCACGCTGCCTGCCAAGGACTGCAAATAACACTGCCTGTGTGGTTGCCCCTGCCTCCACCCCTTAAAAAGCAGAATTGAAAGAGCTGCAGGTAAGAGTTTGGTGTTTGTGCGCTGTCGGGGCAGCGTGTGGGGTTTTCCATGGGGTGAGGGCAGTGCGGAGCAATGCAGAAGCCCAGTGCGGGCTGCTGCTGTGTTGGGCTGAGCACTGGGAAGCCCAGCACATGCCAGGTTGGCTGTGCCCATTCAGCACCCTGATGTCCCCAGGACAGAACCCTATCCTGGATGTGGAAATCTTTTCCCAGTGCCAGCTGCCAGGGTGGTTTGTCAGGGTGACAACATGTCCCTGATCAGGGGTGGTTTTTCTCATGGAGCAGGGGCAGGCAGGTAAAGCCAGCCCCAACCCTTTCCCCATCCCTGAGAGCCAGAGCCTGAGCTGAACCAAGTGAAGCTTTTGGGATGGAGACACAAAAGGCAGTGCTGATCTCCACTCCTCAGAGCTGCTTTTGGGGATAGGGAGGTCTCAGTGGCTGCCCAGAGCACCTTGGCTGCTCCTGACACCGCCCCGGTGCCTCTCCCTGCTACATGCTGCAACGGGCCCCTCTCCGGGCATGGAAAAGCACCAGGGTAAAGCACCAGGGTACTTATCTCTGCCTGAGTCACATGGACGTCTGCAAGGCCACAGCAGGAGTGTCCCCTCCCTGGCCCTGCTGTGCCTACAATAACTTCCCCCTCACCCTGTGCTGTGCACACAGACAGCAGAGCCTGCCAGGGGTGCTGGGCACCCCAATCCTACAGAGCCAGCTGGTTTGTCAGCCAGGGCCAAGGCTGTGGGTTGCTGCACATGGCAGGGTGGCTGGTGCCAGAAGCTGGCGATGCTCCAGCGTTGACCCTGAGTCTGTGGAAGTGGCCCATGGGACCCCCATGCATCCTGGGGAGCCGTAGGGGTGTTGATGTATCCGGGTTTGGGTTGCTTCTTCACTGCAGCCAACCCAGGCATGTAATGATACAGATTTAGGCATGGGGTTAAGTGCTGGCACAGCCAGGTCTGTGCCCCAAGGAAGCCACCCCAGGGGCTGGCAGTCCCAGCCCAGACCCAGGGACATCAGCTGGAGCTGGGAGCAGCTCCCCAGCAAACACATCTCCATGTGTTTTATGGCCAATGTGGCTGTGTTCACCTAAAATGAGGGCAGTCCAGGCACTTCTCCCAACCACATCCCTGCCAGAATGGTTCACAGGAAGTACCAGAACACATTGCCTAAATGTCGTGTCCTCAAGACTGAGGGTAAAGGGTTACCTATTTTGGTAACCAGTGTCTGAGCCAGTAAGGCGAGAACCATTACAGAAAAGCTTTTTATATCAACGCTTTCCCTCCCTGCCCCAGACCTTCACCTTTTCACCCTGGCACACATGGGCCCACAGCTGCCAGTGGTGTGGGAGGCCAGGACACGTGCCAGACTGATGTCCCCTAGAAATGTGGTGGCTTTAGCAGCATGGGCTGCCCCAGCAGCCACCCACCCACAGAAGATGCCATCCCAGGAGCTGGGCCTTCCAGGCAGGGCTCTGTGACCCTTCCCTTGCTGGGCACCAGGTGAGTTACTCGTGTCAGCCCCTCTTGGCAATGCCAGGAGAATATAATCCATGCCTCTCCCATCTGGGGCCCATCCCACCGCTTCTGGGCGGTTTCCTCCCATACTGAGTGAGATGGTGAGCTGTGGCCTCACTGCAGAGGAGGGAGGAGAAGGCTGAGTCACCATCAGGAGGAATTTGGGCAAATACCTGGTGACCAGCAGTGTGTGGTGAATTCAGATCAGGGCTTGCGGCTGGGATGGGTGTCTGCCCCTGCCGCTGCTCCATCCCCTCTGACTCAGGAGAGGATTTGGCCCAACAGACACATGTGTGGAGGATCACAATAAGCCCATTTCTGGCAGGAGATGCCTGAGTCAGCCTGTGCATGGCCCTGCACTGGGCTCCCCTGTGCTCCACTGCTCCCTGCCAGTCTGTGGCACCTTCCTCATGTCCCGCAGCACCACACTGGTTTGTAGCACAACTCACCCAGGGCAAGGGAGGCTTTTGCACTCTGGCAGCCGGGGTTTTCCCTTTGCCACTCGCCATCTGGCAGCCCTCAGAGCTGTGGCAGAAAGTGGTGAGAGCCAAGAGGTGTCAGTGATCACGGCCTGTGACAGCTCCTGCATGGCAGTAAATTGCCAACCTCAACCTGAACCACAGTTGGTCCAAGCAAACCTCCCTTGGACGGTGAGTTTGGCACCAGAGCAAACAGGATAAGGTGAAGCCAGGCTGCACAGACAGGTGGATGCTGCAGCTCCCCAGTGGGTGGATCCTGCCCACCCCCACCTCCCTGCTCCCTGCATCCCTGGGGAAAACATGTCACCACCTCTGTGTCGCTTGGGCTGGCCTTTCCGTGCCAGGTCTCCGCTGCCTGCACGGACACACTGCCAAGCACAGAGCTCAAACCATCCCATGGTGGCAAGGGTTGAGACAGGAAGCAAGGGGCAGCCAGGGAAAACCTCTGCTGGGAGTGCTTGGGGAGGATCTGTGCATGCGTGCATGGGGAGAGTTAAAGAGGAAAGCAGAAGAGAGAAGGAGCAATAGTGGGGAAATGAAAGTGCTGTGTGACCTAGTGACCACGGTCCTTTGGTAAAGGAGTTGATAGTAGGCCACCATGATGTGCAAGAGTTGTGTGTGATGGGGCCACTTGGTGACACAGGGGAAGGATGGATAGACAAGCTGTCCCCATCCTGTGCTGGAGAACCCCCATGGCCATGGGGAGGGAAAGCCACCGTCCCTGACCAGTGAGTGCAAAGGTACCCACACAGCGAGCCAGGAACCTTTGGACACCTGCGCTGTGAAACTGGCCTGTGGGCTGCACACACTCAGCACAACCCAACACCTTCCCCAGCAGTGCAAAAGTTATTGCTGCTCTTGAAATAATGCCCTGGAGGTCAGGTTTACCAGCAGGAGCTTATTCATTCCCGGCCAGCAAGGGCTCAGCATGAGTAGTGATGAGCCGGGAGCACGCAGAGCTTCCTGCTCAGGACCAGGCTCCTGCCTGCACCTGGCTCCGAACAAAGCCGGGAAGTCACGCACTGAGCCCCCCTGCAGCCCCGCGCTGCCCGCATTTGCCGGGGCCGTGGCCGGCACGAGGCGCAGGTGGCAGCAGCCTGGCTGCGTGCCTCGGCCGGGCGACACGCGAGCTGCTGGCGCCGGGGATGCCGAGGTCTGCTCCTGACAGCGGCCTGAACTCAGTGCTCACTTCTGGCCCCCCGGTTGCATTCTGCAGATTCCCGCGGGCCCGAGGGAGCTGCGGCAGCATGTGGTCCTGCGGGAACGCGGCTCCGGTGTCGGCAGCAGCGCCTGCGCTTGCACCCAACCCGGGGCAGCTGATGGAGCAGAGGAGCGCTTTATTTTAGGAAGCAGCTGGCTCACACAGGAGACATTGTTTATCATCTTTCTTGCCTCTGGTGTTTTATTACAAAGGATTATGGCATGAAAAGCCATTTTGTTCCCAATGCATAGCCCCCTCTCCATGATTTATTCCTCTCCACGGGCAACAGCTGGGGTATGACAACCCAGGAAGTGGGGGGAGAATAAGGTGGGGACTCGAACCCATGGCAGTGATGGCAGCAGGGATGCACCCAATGCCCAAGTCATGGCACAGCTGGCAGGAGTTTGCCAGGGGTGCCTGAGACTGCTCATGCACCTTCATGATGTGAAAAACAAAATCAAAGCCTTTCCACGGTGGGTAAGGAAATGTCACCTCACTCTGTCTGGACAGGGCAGAAATTGGTGTCTTCTCACCAGGGACACTGCTGTCCCCAAGCCTGTGTGCCCCACTGCCAGTGCTGGTGGCATCCTGCAGTATCACATCCCCAAACCTGCCTGGGTGAACCTGCATGAGAACCTCCTGCTGCCCACGGGGAACCTGGGGCCAGGCTGGGCACAGCATGGTGCACGGTACAAGCTGGGCACAGTGGGTGGGATGCAGGGTACAAAGTGGGGGGTCAGCTTGGGAATATGATCCTTTGCCACTCCCCCCAGAATCACCTTCAGGCAGGGTAGAGGCACCTCCAGAGCCACAGCAGCAGCGGCTTCTCTCTGTCCCTCCGTCCAGGCGCTTTCCTTCCCAAGAGACAGCCAGGGTACCATGTGCCCCGTGTCCCCCTCCTCTGTCCCTGCCGCCGTGTGCCTTTCCTGTGGGTCCCAGAGCAGAGTCCATGGCAGCACAGGCTGAACTCCCCTCCCCCCGGCTGCGAGCCAGTGCCTGACAGACTCGTCTGTGGTTTTCCAGGAACCAGCTCCGGAGCTATGGGCAGCAGATAAGCATGTTGCAACAGATGCCTTGTGCTGTCTCCCGAAGGCCCATCCTGTCTGTGCACCTACAGCAGGGTAGAGCTGTGCCTGGTGCTGCCTCCTATGGTGCTACCTGCTCTGCCACCTTGTCATTTAACATGTCCCTAAAAACCAGCCAAGGGGCTCTGGGGAAGAGCTGGGGATGGGCGGGGAGGTGAGGGCAGCGGTGTGTGGCTCAGCCACTGCCAGGCCTGCGGTTGCACTGAGGCTGGGACAAGCCCCTGCCTGTAGTGTTGTGTCTGAGAGGCAGCTCCACAGCCCAGGCATGTCCCCCTCCCTGCTGCCTCAGATCAGCTCACGGAAACAACACAGGTCACTTCTTTAGGGCAGGTTGAGCTGTGTGGGGTAGAGTGGGATGCACGGCGGGATCTTCTCCAGCTTTGCTCCAGCTATGGAGCTCCTTCCTGAGGAGGTAAATGGATGATGGGATACCTGGCAATCACTGCTCAGAGCTGTAGGCTCAGAGCAAATGGGGGTGGTCAAGGCTGAGGGCAGCAGCACTGCTCAGGGGGTTCCTGTGCTGGAAAGTGCTTCAGAGCAGATGCCATGGGCTGGAGCTGCTGCTGGGTGCACGCCTTGGAGAAGCAGCTGCAGAGCCATGCACCGGGGCTGGAACAAAGGCAGAGGCCCAAGCCTCAGCTGCAGCATGGGACGTGTGATGAATTAATCGGGGCATGAGCTGGCAGCATTGTGTGACCACAGGCTGGCAGGGGGTCGAAGCTGGATCAGGGCTCCTCACCTTGGCACCAGCTTCCTGTTGTGCGCCATAACTCCCAGAGCTGGCAGTCGGAGCCAAGCAGTTGCACACGTGCTGCAGCCTCTCTGGGCAGGGTGCAGCTGAGCCAGGGAACTAAAACCTCTCATGCTGAAGGAGCCTTGCGCCCTGCAGAGTCCCTGCCCTGCTGCCCCGGTGCAGCTCCCGCAGCCCTGGTACTTCTCACCCAGCACATGGCTCCTGGGCCATGTCCCCATCTCCAAACAAATCCCCCTGGTGCCCAGAAGCCACAGGCAAGGTCCCATCCTGCCCGTGGGGCCAGGGCAGTGCCGGTCTCAGCGGGTTCCCACCAGCACAAGGTCATGTCCAGATAAGCCCGTTCCTTAACTTGTGCTAAGTGTGCTTTAGTCACAGTAGTTACTAAGTAGGCAGCTCCTGTTGGGTCACAGTGTTTGTTGGCTGCGTTTCTTATCTCTTTACTTTTCTGGGCTTTGGAAACATGCTGGTACAAACCATGGCTCTGTGCTTTGCCCTGGCACTGATGGCCTTGCTCTGCTGGGGGAGCTGCCTTACGGAGAGGATCAGGGAATGCATCTCCCTCTCCTTACCCAGGACTGATGTGGGTGGCATTATTGTGCAGGCTCATGAGGTCCCTGCTCACCCTTACATGGGCTGCTTAAAACTACTAATTAACAACTGGGTGTTTGTGGCAGTAATTTACAGTCTGTGCAGGAAGCTCCTCTCAAGCGTGAGGGCAAGAGATCTATTCAGGGAAGATCTTGTGAGCTATTCAGGAAAGCGGACCAGCACAGGTGAAGGTATCCAGCACCTGAGAGAATTAAGTGGTGCTGGAGGTCATCCACAGTGATCCAGACAATGATGACGTCTCCAAAGATCCAGAGGGCGTCCTGCGCACACAGGCCGTGTGGAGGAAGGTGATTCAGAGTGCCCCAGTGTCATTCTGACAGCTTGGCAGCAACATATCGTCCAGATACGAAAACACCATCTGTGAAGAAAACATCTTCTGGGCTCCAGAACTTTGAAGAAATATCTGTCCCTCCTCATCCCTATAAGCCAGTGCCTTGGCTGTCAGGGGCACCCCAAGAAGTCAGTCCCCTCCTGCCCTGGTCAGAGGGAGAGTGAGCCGCAGTTGCATGTGGTGCACTCTGGTTTTTCTTGACTGACCAGGGGAGGACAACAAGCAGTGGGATGGTGAACCCAGCTTTAAGCTGGAAGCCCATGTATGAGATGTGAGAGGGAAGAGAGCTGTTAAGAGGAGGAAATCCCTAGGAGTTGCTGTAGAGACACAAGAAGGCAAGCATCTTTCAGAGCAACCACTATGAGTGCTTAAGCCCTACTTCCCAGAAAGCAGCTGGACATCACCTACTGATGGGAAGTAGAGAATAAATCCTTTACTTTCCTTAGCTTCTGCACGCAGCTTTTGTTTTTGCTTTATTAATCTGCCTTTATCTTGACCCACAAGTTCTTTTCCATCTTACTTTCTCCCTGCCCTTATCCTGCTGAGGAGGAGAATGATAGAGCAGCTTGGTGGGTACCTGGTGCCCACCACAGATGCCAAACAGGTTTTTGTCCAGCTCAGCAAGACAACCAGAACACACAGCCACTGGGAGCCAAACCAGACCAGGCACATCCCTGCTCAGGTGGGCAAGCGACGCCAACAGCTGCCAGCACCCATGGATTACCCCGCAGGTACATGGGGGCCCCTCGAGCATGAGCACGGTCAGCTGGGGTCACTGGCCATGTGGTGTCTTTGGCTGAGCTGCAGGGATGTGCTGCCCTCCCTAAACCCTGCAGGCAGCATCTCCTGAGGATTAGGTGTTTGCCAGGCCTGACAGGGGTGGTGCAGGAAGGCAGAGCATGGCACAGTGTTGCAGAAGAGCACCATGCCCCTGTTGCCTCGGCAGGATCTGTCGTGGTGGCTCTTTCTTGTTCAGGATCGGGGCTCATCCCTTACATGCTAAATCAGATCCCTAATCAATAAATACTGGCATATAACAGGATTGAACGGCCGCCAGGCAAAGGGAACTTGGCAGGGGCAAGTGTGCCATGCTCAGAGGCTCGCTCCAGCAATGTGTGGTCCTGACAGAGCTGGCATGGGGGCCTGGGCTGGTTTGGAGGGATCTCCCAGTGGGTGGTGCAGGCTGGGTCTGCCACTGGTACCAGCAGCAATCCTGCGCATCTGCCCTGGTGCTGCTGTGTTCAACGGTGCCCCAAATGCACACCCCTGGAGCTCCCCCATTTTCCCCAGGCTCCCCTGGTCCCCGACTGCCAACATCCTCGACCTTGGGCCCTTGTGCTGCCCACCCCCTCCTCACACCGCTAGGCTTCCCTTGTTCCCCATCTCGTCTGACAGATCACCGAGGTCAGTATTAATATAATCCCTGGCTTAATTTAAATCCTCCTCCCATCTCATGCGCTTTTCCAGGGGGAGAAAGGAATTGGTGCACTTTTGTGGCACCCACTCAGCCCTGGAGCTGGTGCAGGATCCAGACGGCCAAAAGCCCTGGGTGTCCATGCGCATGGTCCCTGCTGTTCCTCCCCTGGGCAAGGTGTCCAGGGCATGTTGCAGCCCCAGTGAGAAGTGTCCCCAGTTTTCAAAGGTATATCTCGGTGAGCACCAGGCACTCTTAGGAAGAAGAGTTGATGCCAACCATAGGGGAACACACAAGTGGCTCCTGCTCCCCAAAACCCCTCTGCACCCACCTGGGGGGTCTGGTTTCCCCCTCCCTCTGCCCTCACTGTCTGGGCCAAGCTGGCGTGACCTTGCCACTATTTTCCCCTTCAACTCTCTGTAATATTTATATTAACCATTCTTCCCCAGAAACCTCCTTAAAGATATTCTTGATCCTGATCCCGTGGGCGATTGTGAGGGTGGGGGAGCCCTGCTCTTTCGGGCAGCTGTCACTGAAGTGTGACAAAGTGGGGACGGGGGAACTGTGAGAGGAGTGACAGGGACAGGCAGCGAGGGGGCACAGGGGGGACTGTGAGGGGAGTGACAGGGAAGGGCGGTGAGGGGCTGCGGTGCGACATGTGGGACTGTGAGGAGACGGGAGATCGGGGAGTGACGGGGACTGGCACTGAGGGGGCTGCGGGGGCAGGGGACACGCGGGGACTGTGAGAAGAGTGACAGAGGGGACTGCGAGGGGGCACAGGCGGGACTGTTGAGGGGCGTGCCGGGGACGAGCAGTGCGGAGCCGCGGGCCACAGCGGGGACACGCAGGGACTGCGGAGGGGAGTGACGGGGGGTACCGTGAGGGGCTGCGGGGCGACACGCGGGACTGTTTGGGGGAATGACAGGGCGGGCACCGAGGGGCTTCGGGGCACAGGGGGAC
>VXAZ01001066.1:129376-157997 GCA_013399875.1 Gymnorhina tibicen | reverse complement strand
CCCCCCCCCGGAGGGTCTCGCCTCCGCCGAGCCGGGGCCTGAGGGAGCGGGGGGGTGTCGGGCCCGGCGTGCCCACCCCGCTGTTGGTACCTGCGCACAGGTGCTGGCGCCCTGCGAGAGCGGGTCGGCCCTGCAGCAGTGGGGTTCATCTTCCGGAGTAGCTCGCAGCGGGGCCAGCGATGTCACGGCTGTGTCACGGCTGTGTCACGGCTGTGTCACGGCTGCCGGCTGCGTGCTGACCTGCAGGCTCTGGAGCAGCCCGACATAACCCATTAGTCATTTTTAAAACGAGTCACTTACTAACAGACCATTTCTAAACAGAAACTCTGCTCGCGGCTGATGGCCTGTGCCAGGAGGGGCTTTGGTGACAGCGACTGTCTTAAACATCCCTCTCAGCAAGGTTTGGGAAAGGAGCAAGGGTGTTGAACAGCTCACCTGCTCACGGGGCGGGAGTTCCCCTAAGCCATGGGCCATGGGGATCTGTGCTGCAGTTCCCGTTTGTCTCTTCTGACATTTGCATTTTGGTCTGTGTTTTAGAACTACTGGGTCACACACTGCTCCTCAAATAGCCCATCAGGGTAGCTCAGCTGTGCTTGGTTTGAGGTGTTTCTGTGCAGGGAAGTGAAATTTGTGAGCCTTTTGTGCAGAAGGTGCAGGAACTCACTTAAAGCTGAAGTTTCTGCTTTTGGCTTTGTGGTAAGCACTGTTTGAAAGGGTTGCAAAAAGAGCAGGATCAAGATTGATCAGGGCCCCCCGAGGTTAAGGCAGAAAGCAGGGTTTGGCCTGGAAGGAGTAGGAGTGCTGATCTGAGCAGTGCCACACACTCCTGCTTCAATGGGTTGGAGATGTCATCACTAAGCAGCACTACTCATCCACACCCTTCCCAGGAATGCTGGTAGCAGGTGTAAGCAAGCTCTGTCTCTTCATACCAGGCTCTTGCCAGCTGGCTTACACTCCTGGTTAGCAGATTCAGGTGCACGTTCAATCCTTAAATGAGATTCCAGGGTGTGTGAGTAGGCAGGACAAGCAGATCACAGTTGTTATCATCCTCTGGATTGAGGGGAGGCACAGGGTGCACAGCCTGTGCACTCATGTCAGAGCTCCTTCTGTTTGTTCTGTTCTTATCTGGGGTTCAGCATGCACATTGTACTGGCTCTGCCCTGGCCAGAAATGGGCTGTGTTCCATTTCACTCAGGGCAAGGGAAACTCCTCACTGCTTTGTTCTTGCTGTTCTGCTCCAGCCATCAGTACTGCACTTGCAGGTTCCTAGAGCTCTGCTGTCGTCCTTCCATCCTGGATCAGCATCACAAACTGAAAGACAATGAGGGCAGGCAGCTCTGGTAACTTTGATGACTGATGTTTGTTTTTTAGTGACTGTTACACTGGAGGAAGGTGTTCCCTGGACAGCCCTGGAGACAGAGCAGGTACGGTACAACAGCCAAACAAACCTCTTATTCCATGTCAGGCCTTTACCTTCACCTGCAGAGTGCCCCTGGGAGGGGGAGGATGCACTGGCACTTGGCCTTGAGGGTGCTGACTAAGGAACCTGTGGTGTCTGGGTTGTTGCAATGTGAACCTGCAGCTGAGCCCGAGCAAACTGGGCTGTGACAGGCATTGCCAGCAAAGAGCAGCTGGGAAACCCCTTCCGAGCCGTGGAGATCACGCGCAGCTCCGCTGGCAAGGTGAGTCAGCATCCTCGGGGTGATTAAGAACTGGCTTCACAAATGACTTGTACTGATATTAGACCTGCACATCTATTACATCCTTCCAGTAGAGCAAGTCAGAGAGGAGAAATCATTTAGCTGGTGACGGTACAGTGGAAAGGAAGGCCTGGTGACGGCCACCCCTGGTGATATTGCTGTTTCTGTGATAGCCTCAGGATGCAGGCCCAGAGAGATGTTTAAGTAGTGATGATGTGTTTGGAAAAACTGGACAGGCTTTCTGATACAGAGTTTTCACCAAAAGTGGTGTAATTGATACTAAACTCTCAACGATTGTTTTCGCTTTGCACTTAAAGGGGTCACCTGCTGCATCCATTTTGGACCTGATGGAGGACTTGAGTGCCTGAAAGCTTGTCCAGTTCCCAGCTCTAAACTCTCTAATTAGAGAGATTAGGATAATAAGATCTCTCTAAACAGAGAGATCACCTCCTATATACAAAACTTCAGAACTGGGGATGGAAATACCATATTCTGTTATTCCGTGTGCGCCTTTCTGCAGAACCCAGAAGTCAAATGGCTGTTTTGTACTATCTCTGAACCCTGCAGGTTGCCTTGGTACCCTGCCCCTCCATCGTGCTGCAATGAGTGGGAAGTCCTTGCTCCTAAAGGTCATTCTCCTTGGAGATGGTGGAGTTGGGAAGAGCTCCCTCATGAATCGATACGTCACCAACAAGTTTGACTCGCAGGCGTTCCACACGATCGGGGTGGAGTTCTTGAACCGGGACCTGGAGGTGGACGGGCGTTTTGTGACCCTCCAGATTTGGGACACTGCGGGACAGGAGAGGTTCAAGAGCCTGCGGACGCCCTTTTACCGGGGAGCAGACTGCTGCCTGCTGACCTTCAGCGTGGATGACCGGCAGAGCTTTGAGAACCTCAGTAACTGGCAGAAGGAGTTTATCTATTACGCTGACGTGAAGGACCCTGAACACTTCCCGTTTGTAGTCCTGGGCAACAAGATAGACAAACTGGAGAGACAGGTGAGCACAGAGGAGGCCCGGGCCTGGTGCATGGAAAACGGTAACTATCCGTACCTGGAGACTAGTGCCAAGGATGACACCAATGTGACAGTGGCCTTTGAGGAAGCCGTGCGACAGGTGCTGGCGGTGGAGGAGCAGCTGGAGCACTGCATGCTGGGCCACACCATTGACCTGCACTCCAGCTCCAAATCGGGGTCTTCCTGTTGTTGAGAGTGGCTGCTGCTTCGGGAACGGCGCTCGAGCCAGCGGCTGGATGGGAACACACCTGGGCAGCCCTGGGGCACTCTGAGGAGAGTGGCCACAAGGACAAGAGGTGGTTTGCTCACCGGGGAGCTGCAGCCTCACCATCTGAATCCTGCCTGGAGTTTTCAGGCACAGAGCATGTATCTGCAGGAGGGAGCTGTTAACAGAGCATGTGAGCGTAGTCTTGCTTCCATCTCTGCCTGTTTTAGCAGGTTTAAAGGGCTGGGTTAAAGTCCTTTAAATTCACTAAAGACAATAGGGATTTGTCCTGTACCAAGAACTGCCTGCAGAGCAAAGCTGAGAGCATCCTAGACACTGAAGTATTTTAGTCCTGAACTAAAAAAAAAATACTAGACCCACTCATGACCATACTGCCAAAGGAAATCCCACTCAGCATACTGAACAAAACCTGTCATAAAGACTCTGGCCCATGTGACTGTGAGAAAGCCAAATACTGGAGTGGTTGGGATGTGTGTATCTGTTGTTTGGGATAAGTGCATTGTGTCCTGAGGCTGAATTGTGATGAGAATTGTTAGAGCTCTGACCTGAAGCAACATATGAAGGAGAGATGGGCCTTTGTTTGAATGTGATAGCATTGTTTCTTCATAGCTGCCTATTTCTGGTCTGTTTTTCCTCACCTCTAACTTTGTCTTGTGTGAGTGTTACTTTTTGGAGAGACTGTCTGCTTGTTGTTTAATACATATTTCCTTGTGTCTTGTGGAGGCTCAGCCTTGAAGCCCTCTGTGAAAAACACCAATGTGGACACTCGCCGGGTCATGTCAAAGGGTTACTCAGGAGATCTGGAGTGTGAAACTTCAGCTGGTTTCTGTCACAAGTAATCACTGTGTTCAGGTGACGTGCTCTAGCAGACCAGATGGCAGGTGGGTGGGCTGTCTCCTAGGTGTGCAGGTGGCTGGGGGACTCACACGTGCTCAGCTGTTAAACCCACTTGCTGTCTGGCACTGGTGACCACTGTGCCTCATTAGCTGGCAGATCCCTGCCTTCAGTTGCTCTGGCGTGGATGTTCCCATGGGAATGCTGCAGCGTGGAACCATTCACCTGTTGTGTCAGGCACAGTGCTGCTGAGCACAGTTAACCTGTGCCATCGTCCTGGCCCTTGATCCCTCGTGGGAAATCCAGGATGTTTTATCTGTAATTCTGTGAGAGACCGGTCAAGAGTGTCTGCTCAGTTAACTGACTGCCGTGTTCAGTCCAGGGGGGAGAAAGCTGCACCGCTTCCTCTGTTCAAGGTGGCTGAAAAATGAGCATGGGGGGCCCCAAGGAACTGTGTAGAAAGGATGCCAGGCTTTGCTCCCATCTCCTGCTCCCTGCTAGGTGTTAGTCCCAGGCTGTCTGTGTAGCAGAGATGAGCTTGCTGACTGCTGTCTTTGCCATTGAAACCTCGTGCCCTGCAACCTCCTGTGCAAGCACTTGCCCACAGGCACGTAGGAGCCTGCCCCGAGCACGTATCCGTTGGCTGTCGGCTGTGATTCCCACTGTGATCAGCTGCTGGATGGTAAATTTTGTAGCTCAAATCAAGCAACCCTCCCTTAAAAGCTGTGCTTTAGAGCAGGGCAGTGTCTGCCCTGTGCTGGCAGCTTGTCTCCATCACGGCACAGTCTCTGAGCATGCAGAGCATGAGCATTCCCCCATTTCCTCTGGGGTAACCCAGGGAGATCTTGCCCTTCTCTGCAGGGCAACCATGTGTGCAAGGGGCTGGAGTATTAATGCTTTAGGGGGATCTAACTTCCAAACAGGCCTGAACACGGGGAGTGAATGCTATCCAGGCAGCTCTTGCAGCCTCTGGGAAAACAGGTCCCTTAAGAAGGTTCTGCCCCTGTAGGTGCAAGATTTTACAGGATGTTATTGTTACTGTTTATTTACCTGTCTGACCTCCCGAGGCCTCTAGATTTTTCTTCATTAACACTGCTCGATACTTCCTTCAAGGTCCCGGGCTCTGGGACCTGTGGTTCCAGTTTCCATCCCTGAACAGCCTCATTCCCTGGAGCTGGTTTGCACAGGGGCTCGGGGTCAGAACAGACTCAAGCCCCCGTGTGCTGGCCGGCCCTGCCAGGGGGGCTGCTGAGGGAGCTCCCTGCAGGTGAAACTGCCACTTTCCCGTGGATCTCCTGGGATCTGTGTGAGGACTGGCATCTCCTATGGAAGAGGGCAGAGATTCAGCATGCCACGGTGCAGGAGGCACGCGTGCAGCTGTGACCCTGTGCGTGTCAATGCTGGTAGCTAAAGCTCAAGAGCCTCGTTGTGCACGTGTTACACAGCACCTTTTATTTCTAACAGACATTGCATCGTTGACTTTTTTGTATTAAAACCCCCTATTATATTAGGCTTATGTGTTTTTTTTTTTAAAAAGGTAGAGTATAGTATTTCAATTGTTTAATTTATTTTAAATGAAACGCACAATTCCCAAAGGAGCCAGGATTTTGAACTCTGTTGCAAGTTCGGTGCCAACAGCCATCCCTTCCCTGTGTCCACTCGTGCTGCTGCGGTTGTTGCTATTGCTACAGAACTGGAATTGTAAAATCGAGATTCTACCTTTATTTAAGCAAATAAAACATGGATGTATTCAAGTGAGTTTGGGAAGTGGCTGCCTTCATGGTTTATCAGTGTTCAAGTCAGCTTTTGTTCTCCTGAGGACTGGTTAGTTACAGCATCTGGCAGAGAGAAGTCATTAAGGGATCAGAGGGGTTGGTTATTCCTTCGTGTTATTCCTTCATTGTTATTCCTCCCTGGACCAGGAGCTGAAGGATCAGAACTCAACAGCTGAATCCAGTGACCAGTTTTGTCTTTTCAGGAGTGTCAGAAAACAGTTTCAGAACAGAAATATTCCACATTGCTTCCTTCTGTCACTACATCTTAAATCCTCAGCCTGAGTTCTCAGCAGCAAGTCCGGTACTTTCCTGTGAATTCTTCCGGTGATCTTGGAACTCATTCCTTGGGCTCCAGGGGGTTTTAACCAGGCCTGATTTCCACAGGATGCTGAGAAGGAAATCAGCATATGGGAACTGTTCTGTTTTGCTGTCCTGCCAGGATGGCTGCTTATTTTGGGAGGCTTTCTCTGTGTTTGCAGAGCTTGTGCCTGCTGTTTGTTTTGGCAGAACGTTTTAGTTTATTTTCCTCCCAGGTCTGCTTGCCCTATCCATGATTCCAGGAGGCAGTGTAGGGTTTAAAGTCCTTGGAAACCGTGCATTTTAAATGTGGGCTGGAATATCTGGGGTCCTCAAACAACTTACTTCAGCCATTTCAAAAGGCAGCTGAAAACACACAGTTATCACAACCTGGTGAGAGATGGCTCTGGCCTTGGAGTCTTGCGGGGTTTGAGGTTGAGCAGAAAGAATAATGAGTTAAAAATGCCTTTTTAGGACCCGCTGAACCCTACTCCAGGCTCCAGTTCCAAACGGGGGCTTGGGGACAGCTCTGACACTGGGGCACTGGCGTGTTCTGCTCTGGACTAAGGAGCGCTGCACACTGCCTGGGTGGGAGGTGATGGCATCTCCATCAGTGGTTGAAGGCCACAGGTGAGTCAGAGTCCCTTGACAGGGAGATTGGGCTAATCTGTGAAATGGTGGATTACCTGCTGAGGCGATTGCTCATGCAAAAGCAGTCAGAGATGGACAGAGATATCCCCTGGCCCCAGTGCTTGCATGGCTGGTGCAGCAGCTCTTTCCTGATGGCTTCCCGGGGTCCTTTGGGGGCTGACGCACATGGCCATGTGCAGGTACAGGACTCCTGGAACAGGCTGCTTGGAGAAACTGTGGATGCCCCATGCCTGGAAGTGTTCAAATCCAGGCTGAATGGAGCTCTGAGCAACTGGTCTAGTGGAAGTTGTCCCTGCCCATGGCAGGGGGTCGGAACTCGATGATTGTTAAGTCCCTTTGAACCCAGGCCATTCTATGATTCTGTGACTTTCCACTTACTATTCCCTCCTCATCTTCAGACATCCCCCTGGCACCGCTGGATTGTGCAGAGATGGAGAGAAAGCGAGCTGAGTGCCTGATTGGATGCAGGTGAGGACTTTAGCCAGGGCAGGTGGGTGCCAGTACCATGCCATGGCCCTGGCAGGCACGGCTGCTTGCCAGGCGTGGCTTATCCAAACCCTAGCTCTGTACTAGCCACTGTGGAGAAAGCTAACTCTATCCCAGCAGAAACCAGCACATCATCCTACCCAGCCTTTCCAGGGCTGAGTCCGAATCCGTGCTAAGAGAAGTGAGCCTTTGGTGGTGTTTCTGGTGTGTCGCGGTGCGCTCTCTGTGTTCCGGAGGCTCAGGGAAGGAACACCGTCAGCCGGGGCCGGGCAGCGCAGGGACGGGGCCCGGGGCTGCGGGGGGAACCGGGGCTCGCCGCCGCTTGCCTCGCTACCCGAGGAGCCGGCGCTGCGTCCGACGGCCGCGGGGAGGAGCCGCAGGACCGGGGATGCGGAGGCGGCCGGGAGCAGCATCATCCCGGCGGCCCCTCGCCTTTGGGGGCTGCCTGAGCGGAGGGCTGGGGACCCTGGCTCATCACCAACACCCTTGGGTGCCGCCATCCCCTTCCCTCTCTTTTTCTCTCCCCAAGGCACACAGGGCCGTCTCCCGGGGCGGCAGGGCACAGGATGGAGGGATGGGAGTCGCCTCGCCTTCTTGCCAGCAAGCCAACCCATGGGAATTGCTCCAGGATCCCTTTCTCTGGTCCAGCCTTTGTGGGAGCAAAGGACAGCCACATTTTAGCTGCTAGACAAGGGAAAACAGCTGATTGCACTGGGTGCCCCGCTCAGAGCTCTCCTGATGGGCCAGGTTACAGAGATGTGGTTTGGTATGAGGCAGAGCTTACTCCCTGTCTTTTCTCAGCCAGCTCCTGGAGGGCGCTGGGTGCCCAGGAATGGAGCTGTGAGGGCAGGTCCCTTGTCCCCGGGTGGGGTGACAGCGGAGCACGGCCAAGGGCACACCTAATGAGGCTACATGTGTCCCTTGACCCTCGGACTTGCCCGGCACCCTGGCCTTGCTGGCTGCTCTCACACACCACCTCGCACTTGCTGTCCCCAGCCCTCACCCCGGCCGGGGGGGCACCAGTCTCTGCCAGGGGAAAGAGATGGTGTTTTGTTCCCCAGCTCGCTGCTGTCCAGCGGCTGATTGTGCACACACAGGACCCTTTCAGCATGGGGAGAGGAGGGTGATGGCATCTGGGAACGCAGGGAACAAAGGGCCCCATTGATGCTGGCTGCAGCCCCATGGGTTTCTGTCAGCCAGGGCAACGCCGAGCTGTGCCGCTGAGCTGGGGCAGCAGCAGTGCATGAGCTAAACCTCCCGTGGCCAACTTTGCTGCCTGTTTGGAGGGGGCTGAAGCCAGGGAAGAGATGGGGGAGTGGGATTTGGGCTAGAGTACCATTTAGGAAGAGCAGTGAAGGTCCAACCCTGCCACTCCTGGGCATGTGGCTGTGCCTGAAATCTGCAAACAGCAGCGTGGGGCTGGGAGCATCCCTCTGTGGCCTCACTCCCTGGAGGCCCCTGAGCACAGCTCCTGGGGAGATTTCCAAGAAAAACACTTGAATCAATAATTCTTGAGCAGCTGCTGTGGAAAGATGCACCTAAGGGCTTCTGGGGCAGAAAGGCAGAAGCCGATGCCCTCCCACACACCAGCACCATGCACACTGTTAATGATCCTGCAGCAAAAGGCACGTGGCCACCACGGAGCCACAGACAGGACATGTGGGGCTCTGTGACAGTCCAGTGTGCCCATGTGCCTAAACAAGACCGTCCTGTTCCACACAGGGCTCTCTGCAAGCCAGAGAATCGCCCACCCTGCATGGCTCTGGACATATTCATCCCACACATGCTGCCTAGTGCCAGCCAGCTTGGCTTGAGCTGTCCTGTTTGAACCCATGTGGTTTTGTTGTGGTTTTGTTGTGCTACGTGAGGAGACACAGCAGAGGCTGTCACCACGTGGGCCGAGTGTCAAAGGGCAGCAGCACCACCAAACACAAGCAAGCAGCTGCTACAAGACCCCAGCTTTCCTCAGGGTGGCTGGAGGAGAAATAGAGGTTTTAAGGGCCCCCCAGCTGGGAACAATGATTTTGAAGTCAGAGTTATGAACCTCGTGGCTGGAGTGGGCAGAGCCCTGCAGGGGCTGCTGGCCCACACATGGGTCAGCAAGTCCTGCTCCTCTGAGACATTCTCCTCTGCAGCCTCCCCTTCCCCGGAGAGCCTCCCCTTTCTTTTTTGTCAGGGGGGGTCGGGGTTGGGAAAGCCAGCACAACAAACGGACAGGCAGACGTACATCTTGTTCAGAATGTTCTTAATTTTAATGTATTTTCTTTAATTTTTATAAAATACATCTTGTAAGATAAGTCTTTAAAAACTTGCTCCTTTTTATTGCTGGTTAACAAGTTGAAATTCTAGATCAGAAATGAAGGAAACACTTTCAGTTGATTAACTCTTTTTGCGTGTATGTGTGTGTATGTGTGTGTGTGTGTGTGTGTGTGCGTGCGTGTGTGCGTGTGTGGGGTCTGGGGACAAGGGTGGGAAGGAGGACCTGGTTATTTTTTGTTAAAATGGATATGAAAAAAACCCCCAGCAAACCCCCAAGAGAGATAGCATTGACGTGAATTTCCAGATCTTGACTGGTTTCTCCCCACCCTGCCACCCCTGCTGGTATCTCCCCCCTCCCCATCCCGTGTGCGTTGGTAGCCTGGCCAACCTATTTCAGCATTCCCGGCGGCAAGGATCCTTCGAATGCACTGCTCAGCAGATCTGCCTCCTTATCCTTGCCCCTGCTGAAACCAGCACTTAAAAAATATATATAACAATAATACAGACACAAAAAAAGAAAAGAAATCCATGCAAGATGGAGCTACAGTCTGCCACTGAAAGTAGTTTCTCCAATAAATAAACACAAAGATTAGCATTAAGAAGAGAGGCAGGGAGAGCGAAACAAACCACCAGTTGTCAGGGAGGACTATAAACAGCACTTCTGCAGGTCTGGCTGGGCCCATGCTCCCAGCCAGAGGGCTTTCCTCCAGCTGGAGAACAGTCATGGAGGAGAGACCTCCACCCAACCCCTTGTCCCCCTACCCCTCTCCATGGGAAAGGACTGGCACCAGAAAGGGTCTGGATTGCAGAGATGGGCTGTGTTTGCACCCTGTGACCCCCCCAAACCGCCACCTTTCCTTCCCTCCTCTATTCCTTCATGGGTTTCACCTGGAAGCGAGGTGCTGCCAGTCCCTCCCACCCCGGCAGGCGCAAGACAGTTGTCCTGACTTGCAGGAAGAGAAGTGAGGGGACGAGGGGGACAGAACGAGGGGCGGTTACATTTGACGCGGGTGAGAAGCGAGCCGAGCTCTCCGGCGCAGCGGAGGTTAGAGAAGCAGACATCACCCCAGAGAAGAGCACCATTGTGAAGGGCACTGGCAGGGCAGGGCAGGCGAAGGCACGCGGTCCCGAGGGTTATCCCCTGCCTACGGAGGGATGGCTCTGGCTTTACGCTCCCAGGGCTTGGTGCAGAGATGTCCCCTCCTCAGTCAAACCTATTTGCTGCCTCTCTGCTGCCTGGAGGGTAAAGCCAAGAGTCCCCCTTGTCTACAGAGACACCAAACTCCTTTAGGCTTTAATAGGGGCAGCTGGGTTAGGGCTTTATCAGCATTGGGGTCAGCACTCTCTTCTCCACACTGGGAAGATCCTTGCCCTGAACTCCCTTTGCCGTGGCTGCAGCAGGTGATTTAGGTTAAAATCATCTTTCTCTGCTAAGGGAAAAAAAATCCTTCTCTTATTCTCCATCCATGGGTGGTGACAGCAGACAGCTCCAGGAGAGTCTCTAGCAATGGTACCAGGACTGGGCCAACTTCCTTTTCTCTCTAGGTAGCCTCTTGCTACTCATGGAGCAACCTACATGGATTTCTTCCTCCCAGGAGCTTGAAGGCCTTTGCTCATCCCTAGGCAACACTGGGACACTGGAATAAGTCCCTCCTCTTCTCTGGCTGGTTTTGATGGGCTTGGCTCTAGAGCGAACCGGTTACGGATGAGCAACGAGAGAAAAGTGCATGAAGAGGTGTCCATTGGTGGGAAGCTCTCCTTCCTGGTCACGCTCAGCACAATGGATGCGAGGGAGGAAGAGGAGGGGAGTCATCAGCGAAGGCAGAGTTAACGCAGGAGACCTGGTGTCGGGTGGCTGCAGTGTTAAAGCCTCGGGGTTAGACACAAGAAGGGCGTTTGGTCTGGCTGGGCTCCGCCGTGCGGGCTAGAACTTGGTGCCTCGGCCCATCAGCTTGAGGACTGCGAAGTTGTAGGTGGCGGCGATGATGAAGGTGAGCTGTGGGTGGGAAGAGAGTGAGCGAGGGGGCAGCCCCCAGCCCCGCACCCCAACAGAGCAGTGCCCTGCAGAGCCCCACAGCCCCGCTGCACCGTCGGGACACCGCGGTGTCGCATCGCTGGCGCAAAGCGAGAGGAGAGCCGGGGACAGGCAGGGGACTCAGTGCATTGGCAGCAGGATCTCTCCCTGACGGTCTCCTAAAGCCTCTCCAGATCCCCTCCTGCAGCCACCTCTACCTTATGGCCTGGATTCACCATCTGCACTTACGTGCCAGAAAATGACACGAGCACAGGCTCTGTCCCATCCATGCCCACCACCTTCGCTGTCCTTTTCCCCCACATCTTTGCCAGGCGGAGAAGAACGGCTGGGCAGGGGGAGCACTGACTCACCAGTGAGACCAGCGTGGCAGCTGCCCCCACGAAGGCTGCGATGAAGAGGTGGAAAGTCATCTGGAACTGCAAGGGAAGAGGAGGGTGAGCTCATGGCGTCCCATGTGCTGCCTGGGCAGGCCAGTGCCGAGGTGATCCACTGAGGGGAGCGCACGTGGGGTGGCAGGAGTTACTCACCTCGCTGGTCTTGCAGATGGAGAGCAGATTGGAGCCACACACCTTGCCAGGGAAAGCATTCCAGGGCAGGACACCTGTGGAGATGTGGGAGCCGGGTGAGTGGGGCATGGCTGACAGCTGACTTCCTTGCTCAACTTCCTGCAGCCACGTGTGTCATGCACACCCCAGCCTTTTGGGGCTCTTCAGCACTTGCCCTGCTTTATCCCAGCCCAGTGTGCCTGCACCCTGTCCTCCCTCCTGTCTCCTCTGCCCTGAGCCCTGGCTCCTGGGTGGTGAACCCGGCACTCACCGTACATCCTGGCATCCGCACACAGGGTGCCAATGCTGGCCGAGGTCTTGGTGGGGTTGGCAATGGACTGGCAGGTGGTCCAAGTGTTAAAATAGATGTAGACGGGCACCGCGGAGCAGGCGAACACCAGGAGCCAGACGATGGTCAGGACGTAGGTAATGCCCACAAACTGCAGGGGGCAGGACAAACCCGGGCAGAGCCGCGGTTACCAAGTGGCCGAGGACACGGACAGGGGAGCGCGAGGTTCCCCAGGCAGGGGAGGGCGTGGGGCAGGTGGGGACTGCGATGCTGCCTGCGCCCAGCTCTGCGCCGCCTGCCAGACCCAGCGTGTCCCCGGGCAGGCGGCACAGGACAGCAGCCCGAGCTGGGGGCTCCTGCAGCTCACAGAGCCAGTGCCAGTCCCGGATTCACGCCCGGCTGTGTGCGCATGGGGGGTGACCGGCAGCAGCAGGATGGCTGCCACGTTTTGGGGGGGGATAACCGTGCCCACGGGCCAAGCAGGGTTTGGTCTCTGCGGGAGGGCAGCTGCAAAAGCTGCCTTGGCGTGTCAGCGCGGCTCTCCTGCCCTCCCTCCGTGGTGCCACCCCAACCAGCCCCCGAGGGAACCACAGCCGTGCCCCTCTGCTCCCCCAGGCCACAGGATCCCTTCGCCAGCACTTTGTCATGGTTCCCAAGCCCAGCGGAGAGGACAACCCCAGGAGTACCGGGTGCCATAGAGCTTCGAGCTGCCAGCACTGCAGGGATGCTCAGATCCTCCCTGCCTGTGTTTAAACACGAAGCAGTTTTGTTACATGTAGCCGTGTGGGCTGCTTTGGTCCCCAGGGACCAAGGCAGGCCTGGGGGAGGGCAGCCGGGCTGTGCTTCCCTTTGGGATATCCCAAAACCCGGACGGCCGCAGTCTCCTGCCCTTTGGCCACACCGAGCGTGGTGAACCCGCTGGGGCGCGCGCAGGGGTGCCAAACCCCGGTTAAGATCACCTTGTCAGGATGTCCTAGCCACTTTCCCAAACAATGACACACCCGCTGCCACGAGTGAACTCGCTGGGGGCCTCGCGCTCCCCTCCCTTTCGGGCCCCCAGTTACCGTTGCGCTGAGGCCCTTGCCGCAGATGGTGGTCCTGTAGTCCCCAAAGATTTGCCGGACGGCACCGGTGGTGTAGAAGCCTTCGGCCAACAGCAGGGCTCCATAGAGGAAGAAGAAGGCAGCTGTACCATAGATGAAGTACTGAAAACCGTGGATGCTGTGGGGGAGAGGAGCGGGTAGGGATGCTCAGGTGCCGGGGCGGTGCTGGAGAGCTCAGCCCTGCGTGTGGCAGCCCGGCCGCTGCCACTTTCCCTCCCCACGCTGCCCCAAGGCGACCAAAACAGAGGGCGAAGCCACAAGAAGAGCAAGCTGGGGCAAAGCTGTGGTGAGCAAGGCTGCCACCGATTCCCCCGCATCCTCCGTACCTACCCGGTGCAGAGGTCCAGCTCTACCCAGGACACCTAGCGAGGGTCAGATAAAAACTGGTGCGAAATGAAAACGAGTGGCCACTTGGACCCTGCCGTGGAGCCACGGGCAAAGGCAGCTTGGAGTCTCCCTGGCGCCCGAGTGAGAGCCTGGCCCTGGCCAGCCCAGCCAGACACCTCAGCCTGGCACAGAGTAGGACGAAGCTGCGAGGGGGATGCTCTGCAGCAGGGTACTTACACGTCGATGAGAAACTCATAGTCCTGGTAGTTTTTGGAGAAGTAGGTCTCGATGAGCTGCTCGGTGCCTGTGAGGGCTTCGTGCCCACAGCCACAAAACAGCGCTACCCCAAAGAAGCACAGGCCAGTGGCAACCAAGGAAGCAAAGGGTGCCCCGATGAGACACCTGGCACAGCACTCGAGTAAACCTATGGAGAAAAGAGGTGAGGTGGGACGGGACTGCCGGGACCAGGATTGCTTGGAGCCTACAGCTCAGGAGAACAAGCGCAGTGGGAGAAAGGTGCCTGGCAGGAAGAGGGGAACAGGTTGAAGGAAAACCCCAGAAATGACCCATTGCAGCGCTGGAGAGCCAAACCCAGCAGCTTCCCTGAGAGCTCTCTAAGCAGCCTCCTGGGAGCCCACCACGGGTGCCCAGGGACGGTGGCGGGGTGGGGCACAGGGGCTGTGAGGAGCTGAGGCGAGCCAGCCATGCTGACCCGTGACAAACAGATGGAAATAGAGCGTGATGTAGCGTGATGCCAGTGGGACCCGGCAAACAAGCTGCTAATGGCCTCCCCACTGCCACCACAGCCCGGCTGCGGGCGGCAGCCACGCCAGCTGCCTGCAGTTTTATTTTGCCATCGAAGATGGAGGGGAACCCAGCACCTGCACAGAGACAAACCCCAGGGAAGATCCAGCAAGGTGGCCCTGCTTGGGGCAGCACAGTAGGAACCAGCACACACCCCAAGCACTCTGGACTTCCAGGTGGCACCCTGGGCACTCGTCCCTTGCCTGGCACCCCACAGGCAGCTCGGGCTGCAGCCTCCCTTTATGCAGGCAGATGTGTTTATAGGAAGGAGCTGTGTAAGTTCCACAAATGACAGCACTTGTGTAATAGGTTTAGTCCTCCAGGACCTGTGTGTGGGCAGGGAAAGCGAGGACACGTGCCAGCGTGCTGCTTGGAGTGCCTAAATGCTGGGTTTTTCAGCAGTGAGGCCATGGGCACCTGCTCCTTCTGCACGTTGGGGCTCTAACACACAGGAGTGTTGGCTCAGTTTCCCGGTGGGCTGGGTTTGGAGGTGCCCAGCCAGCTGCTCTCCTGCCTGCTTTGGGGGCAGGCAGCCAGGTGGGTTTGCACCCACCAGCATCCGGCTCCAGTTTGGCTCCAGCTAAGCTGGGAGAAGCTGCTGTCCTGGCTGTGTGACACCTGCACACAGGGAAGCTGCTCCCCTTCCCCAAGACGTGGGCTCTGGCACCCCAGGGCACAGTGGTTGCCTGGGCACATCCCATCTGGGCACAGCATTTCTGCCCCGAATGCCAAAAGGGCACCCACACCGAGCCCACGCTCCCTCCATGAATCCCACAGCGCTTATCTCCTCCCCAAAGGGACAAGAAAGCCGTGGGGTCCTGGCCAGTCCTCCCCTCCCCGCTGGGAGCAAGGTTGCGCAGTGGCACCGAGGACAATGGGGGATTGTCCTGGCACTGCCACCCCAGTGGCTGCCCCATGCCAAGAGCAAACAGGGAACAAAGGCAGCGCTATAGGGGAGTCCTGGGACCCCTCCCTCTTGTTTGCCTTGGACGCAGCAGGTCCAGGGCGGGTCTCGTTCACCCTGGCCAGCGCTGCTCCCAACCTCGCTGGGACCCACTGGGACGGCCCCGCGCACCCAGCAGGGTGCTGGGCCAAACTTGCCTTTTCTGGTTTTACTTTTGGCCACCTGGGGGGTGGCTCGGAGGTGCCCACTGTGGGGCAGGGAACGGCTCCGTTCCCAGGGGACTGCGGGTCCCGGGATGCAGCAGGGCCCGGCAGGCTCCCTGCCACAGCCCCTCGTGCTTTGGGAAGCTGCAGTGGGGGAGCCCGGGGAGGGCAAAGGAGGGGAGAAAGAGCCCTTGTGCCACACAATCCTGAGCCTTGTACCCAGGCTCCGCTGCTGCCAGCGCCAAACAACGTGCTGCAGACAGGACGAGGAGGCAGGGGGCCAGCAGCACGAGGCACCCCTGGGAACGGAGCACCCCCAGGAACAGAGCACCCCGATATCCCAGGGGTACACTGCTAAGTATTAGCTCTGCTGCACCAGTAGGGAAACTGAGGCACAAGGCGTGCCCCCGTTTTCCCGAGGCTGCTGGCACACAAGTGCCGCGAGCTGTGACAGGCTCAGTGCCCCGCCTGGACCTCCCAGCTCCCGCCAGCCCCAGGCAGGAGCTCTCACCTCTCCAGTCCATGCGGTGAGGGCTCGGCTGGGACAGGCTGTGGGGATGGCACCTGGCCCCACAGACAGCACACGGGGACAGAGAACTGCCTCGGGAAAGAAAACGCCACCCCTGCCGTGCCAAGGCATCCTCCCCCGGCTGGCATGGGCGCACCGGGGTCACCAGGACCTCACCGGTGCCAGAAGAAAGTTTCAGTGGGCTCTGCTCTGGGATAAGGTCCCCAGGGACACCGGCAACACCTCTCCTACCCTCCCCCCATACTCACCCATGGTGCCGGACTTGGTCAACTCCCCCCGACCGCCCGCTCTGCTGCTTCGGCGCTGTGTGCGGAGCCCTCCCCTGCCAGGCGGTCCCACGCCCTGTATTTCCCCCTCTGGGTGCCTGTCCGGCTCTCCAGCAAAGAAAAGGGCTCTCTGAGTGACAGCCACCCCCCTTAAAGGGAGCGGGCCCGCCCTCCCCCGGCCCCCCCAGCACCCCTTGGCTGCCAGCTCCTGGGTGCCCGGCGGCTGCTGGGCAGAGCTGCCCAATGGCCTCGCTCGAGGCTCCGGGGGTAAAAGGCTTTTGCAAAAGTAAGAGAGCAGTCTGGGGGCAGGGGAGGGGGTTGTCCCCTCTCACTGGTGGCTCTGGGGACATCCCCCAGGCCCACCGGGCTGTGTTTGTAGCAGCTGCCCACTGTGGCAGTGTGGGAGTCCGGCCCCATGGGACAGGAGCGGTGTCCCCCTGTCACCTCCCTGACTCCCAGCATCTGCCAGTAGGGAACAGGGGTTCCCCATCCCAGGGACCCGCTTTCAGCTTTGGGGGCTCCACACTGGAAGCTTTCCCCCTTTTGATGGGAATCCTGCAGCGACTTTCCCCAGCCCCGTGACCCCCGTGGGGGAATGGCATCCCGGTGGGGACACTCGGGGGTCCCCACGGCCTCAGGGCTGGAGCAGGTGGAGCCTGGTCCCTTGGGTGCCCCATGTCCCCCACAGTTCCCATGGGTGCCCGTGGTCCCCTGCAGCTGTGGAGCCAGCGCAGGGCCAAGGGAGCCTGCAGAGGGCAACCGGCCCCTTCCTGGCAGGCACAGGGTGGACAAAGCCCTGCTGTGTCCCTCAATGCCCCACTTTGTGCCAGGCAGCGAGGTGGCAGGGCCTGGCTGTCCCTGGGCTTGGGGACACTGGTGGGCTGGGGAGTCTCGGGCCAGGATCAGGGCGGGCCACCCTGTGGGGACCCTGCCCCTTCCCCCCAAACCCAAACAGCCACCCCTTGGCTTGCCCACGGGTGGGCTGGGGGAGGGGGGTGAAACACCACTCGGGCATCTGTGCAAATGCTGCCAGGGCTTTGTGGTGGCCAACTGCACCCCACATCAGCGGGACACAGCTCCTGGCCCCCCAGCACTGCTCCCTGCCTCAGTGTCCCGCTGCAAGGCGGGATGGCAGAGGGGCTGCCTGTCGTCCTCAGCCAGGGGCGGGACGGGAAGGGACAACAGAGCAGGGGGAGCCTCTGCCACCACTGTGGGCAGCATCCTTGGGCAACTCCCTCAGCTCCCAAAGTGGCACCCAGGTGGCCTGGCAGCGATGTCACCTGGCCATGATCTCCTTGTAATGGCCGTGGGAAGGTGACAGACTTGAAACAGCTCTTTGGAAATAACCATAACCCCTCCAGCCACTGGAAACGAGCAGAGCCCTGCCTGCATCCCAGGGAAGCCCAGAGGGATCCCCGGCCACCAGGAGGAAAAAGTATTACATAAAATGTTCCCCATAAATAAATTATATAAATTGCAACATAATAGGAAAGGAATCAAATATGACACGGGGGGAAAAATTTATCACCCCCTCTTTTTGTTTCCACAGAAATTCCAGGCTTGCTGACTCTGCCATTTCTGAACACCCTGGAGGGAAGTGGGAGTTTTACCTCATCGGGCACAAGGTGAGCAGCTAAGAGGGACTGTGATTTCTGCACCGAGTGGCTTAAAATTCTTGGCTACGGGGCACTTTTTGTCAGCAGGGGATGGAAACCCCTTGGCCCTGTCATTAGTGGCAGTAGGGACCAGCCCACCACCTCCTGGCAGTGCTCCATGGATGCTCCAGAGCAGGGCTGCAAGACAGGGAAAAGGGAGAAATCCCCTCCCTGGTTTTCTAAGGCTTGAGGGAGAAGAAATTGTGCAGGAAAGTGTTTGGAGTTGCCTTTCCCTGCCCCAAGCAGCTGCGTGGGCAGCCCGGAGCCCACCCCAACCACTGCCCCGTGCCTGCACTACGGGGGCCGGAGCTCCCGGGGCACCTGTGGCCACGGGGATGCTGGAAAGCCCTCACTGCACCCCTTTCCCTTTGCGCTGCAGCCGGAGAGTTTGTGAGAGCCTCTGCCGCAAACCCTCGGTGCACTTCTGCATGCCCGGAGCAATCCTGCAGCTCAGCCCCCTCCTGGATGGGGCCCCGGGGAGCTGCAGGGAGCCTGCCAGCCCACATCAAAGTTCTCTCCTCGGCTCGTCCCTGCCAGAGAACACGCCGCTGTTTCCCAGGTGGGGATGGGAGGACGCATCCCTGTTCGCCAGCCAGGAGGGGAGCACGCCAGGCTGGTAAAAATAAACGTGCTTATAAATCAGTGTGGATCACCTTGCAATTTGTTCCGACCCTTGGGCAGTGACCAGTTATGCCCAAACCACCCCCGCCCCCCCCCAGGGAAATGAAGGGTTTAGCTACGAGCCCTCATTAACGGAGCCTGGGGGCTGGCAGGGGGAAGGCTTGGTCGGGGTTTTCCTTGCCCAGCCACCCACAACCCTCACTGAGATGCTGCAAAGGGCTGCACCAAAATGAAGCGTTTGGATGGGCGCACACGCATCCCTAAATACGCTCCCCACGTGGAAAGGACTCTCTGGGATTTTTGTGGGTTTTTCTCTTCGCGGCTGCAGCTCAGTCTCAGGCTTCCCCTGGGCGGCAAACTTGGGGCTGGGGGGACAAGCAAGGGACATCAGTGGCAAAGGGACAGCCACTGATTTGTGCCACGCCGCTGCTTTAGGGCAAAGAAGCGAGATGGAAAAGCAAGCAGGGGCGTGTGGGGCAGAGGACCAAAGCATCCGCCCTGTCCCCGAGTGCAGCCACCTCATCCACAATCACCGCAGGCTGCCACACTCGTCCCATCACCCAGACGGCACAGGACAGCCTCCTGCTTGTCCTGCGCCCTCCCAGCACACTCTGGGCATGCAGGCAGCCCTCCCTGGGGTGAGGCAGGAGGCAGCGGGGAGGCCAGCTGGGAGAAGGGGGTTTCCCGCAGTTTCAAGGAGGATTTGTATTCCCTGCTAATTGATTTCTTTGCTTACAGCCCCGCAGGGGCTGCACTCCCCGCACTGCTCATTTTCCGCCCTCCCCTGGGCACGGGGCCGGGTTTTCAAGGATGCACAGTGGCCAAAATGAGTGCGTGCTGACCCTGCAAAACGCAGACAGCCCCTCCACTCTGCTCCCCAAAATGCGAGCACAGCCCCGGGTACACCCAAGAGGCGCCGGCAGCGGCACGTGCAGCGCCCTTATCCATTATACATCTGTCAGCAGGAGAAATCCCAGCGTATCTTGTCACAGCTGAGAACCTTGCTGCTATTTTTAGGCACTCGCTTCCCCGGTCAGGATGAATTTCTTGTCATCTGCTGCTGATTTTAACTCTCCTCCTTCACGCACCTCCCTGCCCCGCTTCACCCCCCAGCGGGGTGAAACCTCCCCACCCGGGGAGCCTGAGCAGCACGGATTTTCCTGCCATGCAAAATCCCCTTTTTTCCCAGGTGGCCCCGACCAAACCAAGAGGAGAAAGTGACCGTGGGAAGGTTGTGGTGGCTCCAGCAGCATCTGTCCAGCTGCCTCCTCCCGGGATGCCAAGGACTCCCTCCGGAGCCAGCCCCGCTCCCGCTGCCCGGGCCTGGCTGTCCTCACTGTCCTATTTGTATTCCCGGGTTGCTGCAAGGCTGCAAAATCTGCTAATAAAAATTAAATTAAAAAAAGAAGAGGCTGGTAGAGGCTGTCAGAGGACAGGGGAGGCGTGCTGAAGGACAGACAGACAGGCCAGTGTTGCAGGATGACAGAGGAAGGGCAGGGGATGCTCAGGAGAGGAGAGGTTAAAACCCTTGTGAGGCTCAGCCAAGGGCTGGGCAGAGGGTGCCAGCCTTGGGTGTGGGGTCCAGCAGCAGTGGGACCCTGCACCCTGAGCCCCCCAGGGGTGCTCTGGGGCTCTCAGGACCCTCCCCAGCAAGCAGGGCTGCAGGCAGTGCAACAAAGCCCTGCAGGATGATCTGGGGACAGAGCCCTCCTCCCTGGCACCAGCGCTCATCTCCTGCCTATCCAGACTTCATCTGGGAGCACAGAGGCAGCCAGGAGGTGCTGGCCAGCAGGGATGGCACCGAGATGAGCTCACCTCCCACGCAGTCACCCTTTAGAGAAGATGAGCAGATGTCTGCCCTTCTGTTTCGGTGTGTCTGGCTGATGTTTCCCTCTGCAGGAGCCTGACTTTTTAAACCTACCAGGTTTTTAAGTATGGAAGATCTTGTCCAGCCTGTGCACTGTGCTGGGGCTCACTGCTGGGGGGTGTGGGGGGCCACCAGCTCCCCAGCTGTGCTCGGGGCAGGGTGCCTGCCCTCCTGGAGGGGACACATGCAGGAGCCTCACTGCTGTCCCCACACCTTTCACAGGCTGTGTCACCCCGGTGAGTGCAGGTGTTCAGGCTGGGTTTGTGCCTGGGGGTGATCAGGGGCTCGGGCAGCTGCTGGCAGCAGAACCCAGGGTGCACCCAAGAGGTGCCAGCAGTGGCACGTGCAGTGCCCTGACCCAGGGCCCAGCTGATGGGAGGGCAGCCCAAGCACTGGAAGGCTTCCTGGCTGCTCACTGCTCCTTTTATGCACCAAACAGCCCTGTTATTTACTGCAGAAGTGGGGGATAATACGGTGGTACAAACAACTTTCTTATTCTGGTTTCTAATTTCCAAAAGGAATTCCCACCAAGCTTCTCACCCGGTGCAACGAGTCCCTCAGATTAATTACAGGTTTGTGGAGAAGGTGATTTCTTTTCCCCTGGCTTCTTTTCCAGCAGATTTGCCTTTCACATCCACTGTCTTTCTCCTTGATTTTCTTCCTGCTGGAGGGTAAACAGATGCCTCACTCTGATGTTCTCCGGGCTGTTCATTACTCTCTCGCTCTGCCGTTCGTGGGGTCATATTCTTGAACTGTTCTCATTTACTTTTCAGAAAATCCTGGAAGGGAAAGACAAATGTCATCCTGCCTCCTCGGAGGGGATGGTATATGAGAACAGCAAATACAGCCCAGGATCACTCTGTCTCTGTGAAGCTGGAGCGGGCTCTGTAAAGGGAGGGTGCAGGCAATGCCAGCACCGGGCTCCGTTCTGGGGTGTCCCCATTTATTTCTTGCTGCCCAGGGGACCCGTTTTGAAAGGCTCCGGTGAATTCATGTCCTTCCAAACAGCCAAGGAGGTGTTAACCTGTCCCACACCTTCCCTGAGCCCACAGGAGGTCCTGTGCTGCTGAGGGAGGTCCTGGGTCAGTCAGAGCAGCCCTTGAGCAGTGGGGGTTGTGCCTGCAGTGTTCAGTCTTGGTTTCCTACACGGAGAGAGAGCCTGTCCCCGTACTTCCCTCCAGAGCCTGGGAAGATGTGCCTCATGCCTGTCCCCATGCCCCACACATGCCAGGGTGATGCTCCTCTCAGGGACCAGGGGACAGGGTCTGACCTGGCCACTCTGATCACCCCCAGGCTGGAAGGATGCCCAGCATGTGCCAGCAGCAGCAGGGCTCTCCTGAAGGATGAGGAAGTGGGCACTGGGAGGCGATGGCCGGGCTGGGCAGCAACAGGACAGCAGTGACAGCCCCCAGGATGGCATTACTGCCACAGCTCCTTGTGCCTGAGCCACAGAGACCATGCTGAGGTGTTTCCTGGAGAGCAAACCCGACGGTAGGACCAGGAGGTGGGTGTGAGAGATGCAGACATTCCCCACCTGGCACCCACTGCCTCTCCCCAGAGCTGCAGACACAGGCAGCTCTCAGAGTGGGCTGGGGACAGCAGCCATACAACCCTCCTGTGGTGGCCGTACAACCCCCCTCGAGCTGCAAACACCCCACGGACACCACGCACGGCCCTCTCCCAGGGTGGCTCTGGGGACCATTACCTTTCCCGACGTCCCTGTGGGGCCCTTCCGTGCCAGCAGCTGCACGGGGAACCGGCCTTAGCCCCTGGGGATGGCGAGCTGGTGACATGGGGACAGAGGAGATGCTTTGCCAGGATGCCACTTGCAGCAGGGACCCCAGAACAGACAGCACAGAGCCCACAGCAGTGGGAGGCAGAGGATGGGGCAGGGATGAACCCGGGATCACAGCAGGCTCCTCATGGCACCATCCTCTGCAGCCACTGGACCAACGCCACCCGAGTGGCACTCAGCATGCTGTCCCCTCCCAGCCATGGCTTCTCTGGCACAGTGACACCTCCCAGCTCTGTGGGATGCAGGTGCCACCGTGGCAGCTCTGCACACCAACTCCCACGGTCAATATTCCCCCTGGAACTAGCTGCTGCCTGACCTGCTGCTGTTGTATCCGTGCAGCAGTGGGAGGATTTGCCATCTGAATAAATCCTCCATCTCCACCACAGAGGCCGTGCTGAGGTTGGAGGGGAGCAGCAGGGGCACAGGGCAGGGGGCACAGGGCACAGGGATTGGTTTCTTATTCCTTCTTCCCTGCACTTGCCACCTGATGTGTAATATTCCATTTTCTGAACCTGTCCCTCCTGGGGGTCTCCAGTTGAAGAAAAAATAAAACCGGTCCCATCCAGCGAAGTGGGGGCGGGCAGCCCACAGGGAACGGCACACAGCACAACCCACAGCCTGCTCCTGGTGATCTCCTTCTGCTTTCCTGCTTGGAGACTGCTGGGGCTGAGGGCAGGAGAGCAGTGGAAGCCAGAACAGTGAACAGAGCTCATCAAACCCCAGTGCTCCTGCTGCAGGGAGAGATGTGCATCACCATGGCAACCGTGGCCAAGGATGCACAGAGCTGGGTACCCCAAATGGGGAGGAGACTGGGGGACCGCGCTGACCCTGTCCCCACTCCCCCACGGCCACCCCTTAGCCCAGCACTTGCTGAGGCATTGATTTGGCACGGCAGCTCCCCCCCTCCCATGCTCAGGGCAGGGCGAAGAGCTGCGGGGGGCGAGGGGAAGGCAGAGGGTAGGGCTGAGGGGTCTTGCAGCACCAAAGTCCAGCAGATTTTCTCCAGAGTCACTGGAAATGCTGAAGGCAACCAGAGCAGGGGTCAGGCCAGCACCCTGGGGAAGCAAGGTGTCCTCTGAGGGTTTTGGAATCTGTGCCAGTCTTTGCTGCTGTCCCCAAAAGTCTTGCTTGACACTTATCTAAATTAAATCTCCCTGTTCATCCTGCCGGCTTGCCAAGGTCACAGGATCAGGCAGTACCATCGCTCCAGCCTTCCCTGCCTGCAGTTCCTTCCTCGCTCACTCCATCTGCAAATACAACCCACGCAGCTCACCCAAAGCAGAGCACCACCGGCGCCAGGAGACACGAGGTCTGCAGCCCATGGACAAAGGAAAGTTTGGATCATCCAGCCCATGTCTTCAGGCCAGGGTGGCAGTCCCTTGGTTGGACATGATGGGTGGGATGTACACAGAACAGTTCCTTGAGAACCTGCCATAAGATACCAGAAATATGTTAGACAGGTGAGGATAAGCACCTGTTGATGAGGGGGTGGTTTTGAAGAACAAGCACTGGACTCTCTTTTCTTTGATGGCTCTCAGAGCAACAGCTGAAACACATCCCAGCCTGCAGGGAAGGTGCCCAGGGGCTCCAGGATGCTCTGAGTGACCTGCTTGGAAGGGCAGAGAGGAGCAGGGCTGAGCTGCTCCCCATGGCCAGGAGGGCACTGAAGTGGGATAGGGCTGGCCCAGCTGGATCCTGCCACGCTGGGATTGCATCCAAGCCTCAGAGAGGCTCGTCAGCCCTGCCCCCTCCAGCCACCCACTCCGGTGTCCCAAACCCAGCTCTCCAGCAGCTCTGACACACAGGGACAGGTAAGTGTCCTCTCAGCCCAGTGATGTCCCCCCACAGCTGTACGGAGGGTCTCGGAGCACATTTCCTTAGCACACGCAGCAGCCCCACAACCACAGGGATGGGCTGAGCTCCTCAGGCCTCTCTGTGCCTCGTTAGGAAAATGAGCCCTGTTGCAACACCCCACCCTCTAAGGAGCTCCCAGATGAGCCTAAGTGACCCTCCGGGATCAGCAAAGAACCCAGTGCTGGGCTGAAACACAGCTCAGAGCGCTCACTGAGGATGCTCTGTCCCCACACGGTATTTCGGGGACTGATGGATGAGCAGCTGCATCTGTCCCAGCCCTGGAGAGAGGTGCCAGGTCATCTGGAGCGAGAGAAGAGGTGACCTCTGCGCCTGGCTGCCCATGGAGCAGGGGGGGCAGCCCCATGGCTGCTGGCAGGGCCACCCCAGCCTGATGGTCCAGCTGCCCTTGGCCAGTCCCGCAGCACAGAGCGTCCCTTCACAGCCGCTGCACGCAGAGCCCACCCCCAGCACCGACATCAGGGGTATTTTTAGCCTGGAAAAGTGCCACAAAATCGTAGAGCAACATTTGCTGGAGTTGGGACCAGTGTCTCAGTTCACCTTGCGATCCTCTCTGGGTCACCCTGCCTGGCTTGGTGAGGCAGCGGGTCCTGCTGGCACTGCCGCACAAACACCAGGCCCCCACCGGGGTCCCCAGTGCCACCCGTCCCCTCCTCCCACACCACGGTGCCACCTTTTTTTAGGAGCAGCTCCAAATCCCCGCCGGCAACCCATGACCTTCCCAGGCCGCTGAAGGGGACATCCCACCCTGTCCCTCTGGTGGCTACACTCGAACCCAGTGCCTGTTTGCCCTGCTAAGGAGTGGGGGCATGTTTGGGCTCTCTGCCCATGCTCTGGTGCCAGTGGGGCCCCAGTCCCCCCACCAAAGCACCACCACAGTTACTCATCCCTTCGCCATCTATTGCAATGAGATGATTTTTGCTCCTGCTGGGAGAGGAAAGCACCCACAGCCTATCACACAGCTTCTCCAGGGAAAGGCAGGGACCAGCACGACCCTGGAAAAGCAGTGGCGTTATGTGACAGCAGCGTCCAAACTGGGCTCACACCAGGCAGACATGGAGAGCCTCGGGCTGGCAGCAGTGCACAGCCACCCACGAGAATGTGTTTTCTCCAGCATTAATTTCACACCCCATTAAATGCCTCAAAATGTTTGCTTTGGGGGACTCTGCCTCCATGTCCCCCCCAGGGTGGAGGGGATGTCCTCTCCCCGAGTGCAGGCACGTGGGGTATTCCTGTTTGTTTTGCTGCTTTCCTTAGGAACAGTGATGAGTCTGTGCCTGCTCGCCCTCGCTTTCACTGGTCAGAGGATTAGGAAAAGGAAAGGAGAGCTGACATGGCCCTAAACTGAAGGCACAGAGAACTTGAATCTCTCACAAGGAGTGCTTTGCTCCCCAGGGCTCATTAAGCATTTAAGCAGTTGGTCCAGAGAAGAAGTGCACAGCAGCACTTGCGTGCTGCCTGGCTGGCACAGCCCTCTGCACACAGCAGCTCTATTTCACACCTTGGTTTCTGCAAAAGAAAATCCCAATCCCGAGACAAAAGAGACAAGAGGATGGCCAGAGCTGGCTGGGCTGCCTGGGAGCCTTGGGAGAGGGGAAGGAAGTCGGGAGAGAATTAGGAGACAGGATGGAGGTGCCTGTGATGTGGTGCTTTCTAATTACAATAAGCACAGTCTCCCAGAGCATCAGACTCGGTGCCTGATGAATTGCAGAGGTGCTAGCCTGTCCTGGCCCACGCGCCAGCCCTTCACTGGGTCTGGGGCTGAAAGATGCAGAGCAAGAAATGCCCCCAAAACAGGAACTGCCTCTAAGCTGCTACCGAGCCCTCCCCAGAGGAACTGACCCTCCAAGCCTGCTGGAGTGGTTGCTCAAAGCCCACCACAAACATGTACCCACCTGAAACTCTGTCCCTCCTGATGCTTCAGGTCTTCCTGGCTCCAGGGCAAAGATAAATCTCTGTGCTCATTCCAAAGGAGAGACCGAGGATGAGTGGGAAGCAGCGGAGTGATTTTGTGGTCCTACAGGAAGAGCAAAGTGCGCTCCTTTGCCTGCTGTCCTTCCTCTCCCTCACCCCTCAGCACAAATAGCACAAAGCTGGTCTTTATCCTGAAATTGAGCTTAAGCACCTGAGCCTTTTCTCTGGAAAAAAGCCCGAACCTGTTTTGAAGGGGTTGAATGACTCACCCCCACCTTGCAGTTGTGTTGTCTGCAAATACACTTCAGGGTTTCATTTATCAGGCAGGATTAAATCTATAGATGTGGCAATGCGGGGCTGAGCAGCAGAGAGGGGTTGGGGCACAGGCAGTGTGGACTGGCACAGCCCTTCTCCAGGCTCTGGAGCCAGGCAGATTTGAGGCAGGTGAGTGTCCAGCCTCAAAGAAGCAGTTTGATGTGAACTCAGAGACAGCGGAGGGAAAGGGAAAAAAGATATCCCACTTTTCTCCCCATCTGAGCAAACCCAGCCTCGGTTGCCTGCATGTCTCCTATTAGCAGAGCCTGGCGCTGTGACAGGGACAGCTTTGGGGCAGGGACACGGGGATCCCCCTGGGGACTGCAGCAGGCTGGCAGCCACTGGATCAGAGTGTGGCCTCTGCCCCCTGCCCCCTGCCCAGTCTTGCTGCCTCTGGGGACAGCAGCCACGGGGCAACCTGGTCTCCGGGAGCCCAACACTGACTGCTGCCTGCTGGCTGGAATCTTGGCTGTTTACAGAAAAGCCACCTCATGCTTTGATTTGAGGGACATGGGGGATAAGCCTGTTCTTGTGGCTCCCAAAAATCCCCCGGTCGGGATGAGGCTCAGTCCTGGGATCCCCTGGGCACTGCTGGGGCTCTGGTTGTGCAGCTCCTGCTCCATCCCCCCGACCCAGCCAGCAACAAATCAGCACTGCCTTCGCCCTCCTGATGGGATGCTCGCTGCCTTCATTTTCTCAGAGCTTGTTTTCAGCACTGCTTCACTCCTCACAGTGCTGGCTGCCTGCAGAACTGCCAGGCGGGCAGGAGGGCTGTGGCTGCAACATCCCCCACAGTGCTGCCCATCAGGGAGCCACGCTGGCTTTAGCAGCCTCTCCAAGAGCCTTGTTAGCTCGGTCCCGGCGCCCTGCTGACCACGGCATGTGCAGTCATGGTTATCTTGAGCTCCCATGCTCATGGCCACCTGACACACAGGCCCCACAGCTGCTCTGAGCATCCTCAGGACCCTCAACTGATGCAGGGACACCACGGCAGTGCCTCAGTTTCCCCAGAGAGCAGAGAGGATGCACTGGCTCTCCTCCTCCTGACGGTGTCAGGTCCGCTTAGCTCGGACAGCGTCTGGAAGAGGAGCTGTCACACAGCGTGCGTTTGCTCTGCTCCCTGGGGCTCCAGATCGTGCCTCGTGCCTCCCAGCACCGTGGCCCCGTAAACATTAATGGCAACGGTAATCAGAGGAGACTTCTCCCAGCTCCTGGTGCTGGGAGAGCCGATGAGTGGGGGTGAGGGCTCCTGCACGCTGCCTCGAGCTAAGTGCCCGCTGGCCTACAGCCTCCAGCCCCCTCTGCCTTGCACCGGACCAGGCACCCCAGGCTTGGGAATCCCACAGCCAGACCTCTCTCACACCGCCTTCCTGCAGCAAATCCACTGAGGAGCTCTCAAAGTCCTGTGCAGCCCCTCACTCAGCCTGGGGAGAGCAGGCACAGGGGCACCGTGATCTCCTCCTCCGCTGAGATCCTCCTCTGTGGACCCCTGCAGCAATGGCTTTGCAGAGCAGCTCCCAGCCATTAGCAGACTGCAATTAATATAAATAAACGAGATGAGCCAGCCACAGCAGAGTGAACAGAAACCTGACTGACATATCTGCCAGGAATCATTTATTCTGCACTTTTATCTTTTTTTAATACGATTTACTTCCTTGCAAATTAATCACAGATTGCCTCGGAGCAGAGGCGACTCTGCGGCTTGGCCGGGTGGCCCCAGGGAACAGGGCAAAGGCAGCCGAGCAGCCCGAGTCCCAGCCCTGCCTCTGGTTAACAGGCAGCTCCCCTCCCTCTGCCTTGGTTTCCCTCTCCCTGGCAGCCGCTGCAGCTCCCGCATCACGCAGACATGACTGTCCATCTTGTGCTCTCCAAGGAGCTCACCCAGGACAGTCTTGTCCATCCGCTGAGCCTCTGGGAAAGGCAAGCGCAGGGGTCCCAGCAGGAGGGCTGAGCCCCCCGGCCCTGAGCTGCGGCCCCAAGGCCAGGCAGAAGGATTTAGGAGCCCGGTTTTCCCCGGCTGCTCCCCCCCATCCGACGGGCAGTTCCTCTGGGACGTCCCTCAGCCCCTTCACATCCCTCAGCCCCGCACGTCCTCTGATCCCAGTACTCTTCTCGTCCTCGGAGCATCCCTTGCACAGCCATCAGCGCTGCCACGTTCCTAAACCCCGGTGCATCCCTCGACCCCGCCGGCCCCGACCCCGGTGCGCCCCGGGACCCTCCCAAGCCCCGCAGGGGCCCCTCCCTCCCCGCGCCCGGGGGACGGGGGCTCCGGGACAGCCCGGGCTGGGCGGCAGAGGGCCCCGAGGGGACGGGGAGGAGGCGGGCACGGGGCCG
>VXAZ01001066.1:113533-129290 GCA_013399875.1 Gymnorhina tibicen | reverse complement strand
GCTCCGGGCCGGTGCCCTCGCCTTCCTCCTCCTCCTCCTCCTCGGCTGCCTCCTGCCCCGGCGCGGCCCGCTCAGGTGAGCGCACGGCGCGGGTGCTCGGTGCTGCGCGGGGCTGCGGGACCGCTGCTCTCCGAGCCGCTCCCCGGCACCCGGACCCCATCCCCCGGGAGCCGCGATTCCCCTCCGGCACCCGGGTACCACTCCCTCTCGGGGACAGATCTCTCCTGCGGGACCTGGGCACCCCCTTTCAGACTCGGACGAGCCTGGGAACCCTTACCCCGACCCCCGATCCGGACCTGTCTCCGGGGCCTGATGCCCCCAGACAGAACGCTCCCAGCTCCTATCTGGACCTCCCCGCAAATCTGGCCTCGCTCCCCATTCCCCAGGACCCTGACCAGCACCCCGGGGACCCACCAGACCTTCCCCCTCCAGTCCCCCACCGCACACAGCCAGACCCTGCCTGTCCCCAGCAGTCCCTGAGGGTTCCCCTGGCCCCGGGCCAGCGGGAGAGTCTTGCCATCATGGGAGAAAGGGTGAGCTGAGCCAGATGATAGCCCAGGCAGCTCCTTCTCCGGTTCTGCAAAGCCCCTGAGATGTCCAGATCCTCTCCTGGCTCATGGTGTTTGGGGGGAAGAGAGCTCAGGACAGTCCCTGACCCAGACCCTGGGTCACTCGGGACAGTGGGTGGGTGCCTCAGGTCCCATGGGTGCAGGAACAACTCTTGGCCCACTTGGGTGGAAAATCTAAAGCCCCCAGGTCCCATTTTCCATCTCTGTCCACCTTGGGTGCTATCTGGGACAAGGTGGGATGCAGGGGAGAGGGGCCCAGGAAGGGAGGGGTTGGGGGGCTGCAGGACTCCTGGGCTGAGCCTGCTCCCAGTCCCCTTCCCACCACTCGGCCAATATGGCTGGAGCAGCATGGGGGGATTTACAACATTTGTGGCAGGGAGGGGTAAAACAGAATTGCTTCACGAGCAGAAACAGCTTGTTTCAGGGCAGCGTTTTCAGGCAGCCATCAGCATTTTCCAGCCCTACCATCCACTCGCTCCACAGAGGTGCTGAGCTCCGGGGCCCTGCGGTGCCCAGCCCAGGGTCGGGGCAGAGGCCCCAGGGCAGGCAGTGCCCGAAGTGGGGAGCTGCAGGCAGGGGCTGTGCCCAAGGGCTGCGTTCCAGCACGGCCCCGCCAGGGATGCTGTGGGAAGTGGCTGCACTCTGGGAATTTTGACATCCCCCACGCAGGTCTGAGCATCGCCGGGGCTGCAGATCCGCTGTGGCTCAGCCGGTTATCCGAGCCTCTTCAAGGAGCTACCTGCCAAGGGAGCCCGGGAGCCTCCCTCCCACGTGCTCCAGGGGAGAACCCTCAGTGTCCTCTCCAGCTGAGGAGGACATGGTTCACAGCTGTGTGGCAGGCAGAAGCCTCGTTTAACTCCTTGTTAGCCTGGCCTCTTGCAGCCCTCCTCCCAAGGGCACCACACCGTGCTCGTGCAGCTCCTGGCGGGGAATTTCTCCCAGCCTTTTGCTCTTGGTCAGGATGAGTCTCAGGTGCTCTCTGCTGCCCTTCTCCAATGAAAGGAAAACCTGCCCCACTGGAACATTTTGGGATGGCTGTTGTGGCCATTTCTAGCTGGCAAGGGTGCACATAAGCCCCTCTAGGATGAATTTTGCCCCCCTGAAAAGAGGTAGGAACAAGGTGTATCGGTAGGAACAAGGAGGTAGGAAGAAGGACCACAGGGTTCCCAGCATCATTCTCTTCTTGTAGTGATGGGGTTGTAGCTCCAAGCAGGAGTAGGATGCACCTGGACGTAGACCTGGTGGAGTTATAAGGCAGCATGCGGCAGCACCAGCAGCATGCTCAAAGCTCCTTTTGTGTCCAGAGATCTCTGGCTAATTCCTCTCCATCACAGCCACATGCCTGGCAATGTGGTGAGCGAACATCTCTCGCATTGTTCCTTGAAATTATCATTATAGACTGACGGGAGGAGAGAAACTGGCAGGCTAAGATGCATTCACAAAAATATCCCTTCCAGAGTCAGTTTAAATAAATCTCCATCATCATTCAGAGCGCTGCGTGGGAGAGCTCATCACCATGGCTGGTGAGGAGGTGGCCTTTGCTGCTCCTCTCCTGCCACATCTCCTTGGCCCCTGGCAAGGTGTCAGAACCCAGCTGTGCTCTGGACACCTCCTCACTCAGGCAGGGCTGTTGTGTCCCCCAGCTGCCCCAAGCCATGAGTCCATGACAGGCAGTGTGTGATTGTTTGCTCAGCAGCTCAAGCTGGAGCTGTAGGTGGAACCTGAGAAGGACCCTCCCCGCTTTCCCCCTCCAGCACTGGCACGGAGCCTGGCACAGAGCACAAGGCACGGCCTGCTGTGCCCTGTCCCCGCCACATCCCTGGAGCCAGGAAGCACTGGCCCCAACCCCATGCCAAGGGATGTGGTGGGCAGGGGCTTTGCTGGAGCAGGGACAGGCAAAATGTGGGCATGTGACACTCAGGCTGTGGCAGGTGAGGGGAAAAGCCACCAGGATCCCAGCAGAAGGAAGGGATCCCCCCAGCATGCTGGCAGGGCACTGAACTGGATGCAGCGCAGGCACAGCCGCCTGCCCTGGCAGCTGTCTGTCCCCACGGGGTGCCAAAATGTGCCTGCAGAGCCCTGGTGCCAGCAGGCAGCAGCTAACCCGCCTCCCCTGCCCCACAGGCTGGTCTCAGGGCGGGAGGAGATTAAAGCTGCTTCCCGAAGCTCACCCCAGCCCATGTCACCCTCTGATTTCCTGGACAAGCTTATGGGACGAACCTCAGGGTATGACGCCCGCATTCGACCCAACTTCAAAGGTAAGAGGGAAGACGTGAGGGTTCCAAACCTGGCAGATCCACGCTCACGGCTGCCCAAACCCAGGGGCTTTGGGGCAGGACCCTGACCCACATCCCTCTGTCCCAACGCCCTCCCCAGAGTCCCGGCTGCTCCTGCCAGCACCGTGCGCTCGCTGTGCCTGACAGCGCGGGCGGCTGCAGGGCGTGCTGGGGTTCACCCCCACACCCCGGGGGCGGCCCCACAGGCCGGGGACGCCTGTGTGCGCTCAGCCACGCGGCGCGTGCCGGAGCCGGTGTCCCCGCGTGCGCCCGCGCAGCGCACGTGTCTCGGCAGCCGGCGGCAAGAGGAGGCTTCACGCTGTTTTCCAGGTCCGCCCGTCAACGTGACGTGCAACATCTTCATCAACAGCTTTGGCTCCGTCACCGAGACCACCATGGTGAGGGTTTTGCCGGCGCGACGGGCTCTCCTCTCCCAGAGCCTCGGGGCTGGCAGTGGCTGTGCCGGGGAGCGTGTGGGTCCCGGTGCCCATGGCTGTGCTCACAGGGGCTCCTGTGAGCCCTTCTCTGGAGCCATCCCGGCACCACGGCGGGGACATGCAAAGCCATAGCACACGGCTGTGGCTTTTCTGGGGTCAGCTAACACAAGCTTGGCTGTGTGGGTCACATTCCCTGTGCCTGAGTTGAAAGAAAGACCCCCAAAGGGTCACAGTGGGGCAGCTGGATATAGGCCCCTGCCATCCTGAACCTCCTTGGGTGCATAAGGAACTCTGAGGAAGTCCCAGGGCTAAAAATTTCCTGTTTGTGCTTCTGCAAAGCCTTAATACTATCAACAGGCCCACAGAGCCATGTGCAGAATGCTGCAGGCAGCAGTTACTGGTCTTCCACCTCCTCCTCCTTCTCTCAGCTGCGGTGGCCTTGGCTTTTTCATTTCCCCTAGCTGCCAACAGCACGGGAAGGCTCCTGAGCTGCCCCGGCTCTGTGCTTTGTTAGTGACAGGCACACGGCACCAGCAGGGCTGAGCCTCGAGAGAGGGAGCCCCTTCCACCTCCTCGTCCATCCCTTCCTCCTCCTCCTCCTCCTTCCCGGGCACCACGGGGTGCTCGCAGCTGACGCGGTGCCCCCTGTCCCAGGACTACCGGGTGAACGTGTTCCTGCGGCAGCAGTGGAACGACCCCCGCCTGGCTTACCGGGAGTACCCCGACGACTCCCTCGACCTCGACCCCTCCATGCTCGACTCCATCTGGAAGCCAGACTTGTTCTTCGCCAACGAGAAAGGGGCCAATTTCCACGAGGTGACCACAGACAACAAGCTCCTGCGCATCTTCAAGAATGGCAATGTGCTCTACAGCATTAGGTAGAACCTTCCCTTCTGGTGCAGTGCCTGAGTGGGGAGGCAAAGTTTTCCTCTTGCCTTCCGTGGGGCAACTTTTCCTCACTGACTGCCCCAGCCCCAGCAACTCCCTCCTTTCCTCTGCCTCCTCCAGGCTCACACTGATCCTGTCCTGCCCCATGGACCTCAAGAACTTCCCCATGGACATCCAGACATGCACCATGCAGCTGGAGAGTTGTGAGTACCTAGGGGGGTTCAAGCTGTGCTTCATTCCCCTCTTCCCACCCCATCTCCTCCCATTCTATGCCATCCCAAAAGCTGGCAGCTCACTCTTTCTGAGGGAACATAAGCAGGAAAAAGCAGTGGTTCAGGGTGGGGGGTTGAACAGGGTACATGTCCCCATCCCATGGCTCCCTACATCCCCTCCAGTTGGCTACACTATGAATGACCTCATCTTCGAGTGGCTGGAGGAGCAGGAGGCCGTGCAGGTGGCAGAGGGCTTGACACTCCCACAGTTCATCCTCAGGGATGAGAAGGACCTGGGCTATTGCACCAAGTACTACAACACAGGTGAGCGCCCCAGGGACCTGCTGCCATGCCCTCGCCATGGCCCAGGGGTCCCTCTCGCCCATTGGGGCCGTCTTTCCCTACAGGCAAGTTCACCTGCATCGAGGTGAAGTTCCACCTGGAGAGGCAGATGGGTTACTACCTGATCCAGATGTACATCCCCAGCCTACTCATTGTCATCCTCTCCTGGATCTCCTTCTGGATCAACATGGATGCGGCGCCAGCCCGGGTGGGCTTGGGCATCACCACGGTGCTCACCATGACCACGCAGAGCGCCGGCTCCCGGGCCTCCCTGCCCAAGGTCAGTGCTGGCTCCACGCTGGGCTCCCCCGCTGCAGTGCCCCAGGGGCAGGGGCAGCCTTTCCCTGGCAATGGCTTGGCTTTGGAGCCTCGCCAGCTGGGGCACCACAGGTGCTGAAGGGAAACACCGGCTGCTCTGGCCCGTGTGCCCGGACTGACAGGGCTCCTGTGCTTCTCGGCAGCGGGATGAAGCTGGCAGTAGGGGGGACGAGCAAGGTGGGGGGCAGTGGATCCCTGAGCCTCCTCTCACCCCGGCAGGTGTCCTACGTGAAGGCCATTGACATCTGGATGGCCGTGTGCCTGCTCTTTGTCTTCGCCGCCTTGCTGGAGTACGCGGCCGTCAACTTCGTCTCCCGCCAGCACAAGGAGTTCATGCGCCTGCGCCGCCGCCAGCGACGGCAGAGGATGGTGAGTCCCCCCCTCTCTCATGACATCTGCACGTCCTCAGCCCCTGAGGGGACACCCCAGGGCTGCAGGGCCAGATTCTCAGCAGCCCCCAGGGCAGGACTGCGTTCCATTGCCCCAGATGGCTCCTCCGGCACCCCGGGGACCCACAGGCACCGCAGCGCGGTGCACAGCACCCATGGGTGCTCCAGGCCCTCCAGGCTTAGGATGCTGTCCTTCTCCTGCTAGGACATCCTCAGGCTCTGCTTCCTTTAAAAATGCAGAAAAATAAACAGTGAGGATAGGGGCAAACCAGCCTTTCCCCTAACCTGCAGCCCCAAACCCAAGCTCCTTGCTGTGCCGTAGCGGTGACGGGGACTCACTGCTGTGTCAGGGACCTGGTGGCACCCAGGGACAGGTCTGGGCTGCAGATGAGAGCACAGCAGGATCTGGAGAGGCAGGATCCCTCACTCGTGGAAATACTCCTCCCCTCTGTCAGCCCACCAACACAGGCATCAGGCCTGCAAAAAGCTTGGGGTAGGGACGTGGCTGCCCCGCTCTCATTTTCTTGCAATAAACACACCACGAGGCACCAGATCGCCACAGAAGACACGAGTACACACACATACACACCACACAGGCTCACAGCGTCCCGTGCAACCAAATCCCTTCGGCACGTGCTGAAGACAGATCCCGGTGCCAGGGCACGCTGGGGGGGCTTTCTCCCCCCACACAGAGCCCCCGTCTCCCCACCATGCCCACCGTGGCACCCAGAGCCGCTGCCCCGGGGCCGGGGTAGAGCCCTCGGTCACCCGCTGTCCTGTTTCTGTTTGGTGCGCACTGCTGGATGCCAAAAGGGCCTGAGCAGCGGGACGGCCAGCCTGGAGTCCCTGCGGCAGCTGAGCAGCCGGCACAGCAGCGAGCACACCTACGCGACGCTCTCGCAGCTCTCCAGCTCCCGGGTAAAGCACGACCCTCCGGCAGCCCCCCATGCTTCCCTAGCCAGCCTCACCCTCCCCTCCCCAAAACCAGCCCCCCAGGAGCCGGCCCTGGGGGGCCAGCAAGGGCCTGTGGAAGAAGCGGGCCAGTGATTCACACCGAGTGTGTGCCCATAGGATGGAGCTGCCAATTCCTGGGCTCAAAAGTTTTGAGAGAGGGATGGGAATGGAGCAGATTTCCCTGCAGGCACCCCCACTCCATGCCTTGGGTTCACCCTCGTAAAGCAGCACCGGCGCAGTCCCCTCTGCTGAGGGTGAGGGGTGCTGAGGCTGACTGGTGGCTGCTCCTGGGCTGCTGCCCAGCTCCCCAGGCTGTGCCCATGCCTCTGACAGGGTGAGGGCTCTGCCTCCCTGCAGGCAGGTTCGAGGCACTCCCAGCTGCCTGCAGTCACTCCAGCATGGGCAGCTGCTCGGGGCACATGGGCACTTCTGCAGCTTGAGGCATAGGGAAAAATGTGGGGCAGGCCAAGCTCCCAGGATGTTGGGGAGATGCAGGGCGTTGGCCACAGCTCCAGGGAGGAGATCAGGCCTGGTCACCCTCACCTCCTCTACGCCATCATCAGCCCTGGGATGCCAGGAGAGGCATCTTTGCTCCCTGCCTTTCACAGATGACTCCTGGAGATCAACACCCACCCAGCCAGGGCAGGGAGGGGGAGGCTCTGTCTAACCCAAGGACCATTTGCTGGCTTAGAACGGACCAAAGTGCAGCTGCCCCGAGATGGAGGCTGCAGAGCCGCCCTGGGGTGCTGCTGGCACAGCACTGGATGCAGCCAGGAGCACCCCGGGGTGCTGCTCAGTCAGAGACTGGAGTGGAGCCCTGCTATACGCAGCTCCTGTGCCTGACAAAGCAAAGCCCGGGTTTCACAGCCTGAGGGCAAATCCCTCCCACTGACTGCCCAAATCCAGGCTCAGGAACAGGCTGGGCCTGCTGGCTCCCCGGGCTGGGGGAGTAGCTGCTGGTCCTCAGGGCACAAAGAGCACCCCAGCTCCCCCCGTCCAGGGAGGCTGCAGGCACTCAGCCTGAGGCAGGGAAATAAAACTGCACTCAAATGAGAACGAACCTCAGCAATTTGAGCCACTGCTGCTCTTCCCACTGGAAAATCTTGCTTAGACAGTGGACTGCTGAGTTAAATAAAGATGCCAGGGTACAAACTCTCTGCATGAGAGCCCCTGTGCCGGCCGAGTGCCTGCAGGGGCTGACCTCAGTGAGCAGCCTGTTTGTCCTGGAGGGCAGTGCTGGCCAGAGGTGGTGTTTGGGATCCCAAACAGCACCCAGACACAAACTGAGGCACTGGCCTGCAGCAGGCCCTGGAAGAAGGGACCCATCGCAGCCAGATACAGCACCAGCAAAGGCAGAGGGGAGATGAACCACTGAGACCAAATGAGTCCAGGGGCTCAGCAAAAAGCCAGATGTGCTTGCACATACCCATCCCTCATCTAATCTTTGCACACATAACCCTCTCCAAGGCTAAAAGAGCAGGACAAGGCGAGTGGCTAACAGTGCACAGCTGTTGATGGGGAGGAGTGCAGGCACTGCTGGCCAGCCCCTGAGGCACTCAATCAGTGCCCTGAACAATGGCAGTGGGTTGCGACCAGAGACTCTCAGGGCAGTTTTGCAGCCTTGATCATGAACATGCAACTCCATGGGCATGCTGCCCTCTCTGCAGCCCTCTGCCAGCATGGGGAGAGAGAGGGTGAGCAAGGGCAGAGAGAGCAGCGAGGAGTCCAGCTCTCTCAGCCTCCCTCCTCTGCTGCACCAGGCAGCCTCTGCCAAGCAGACATGGGGAGAAATCAGGACTTGGGTTCTTGGAGGGACTGGGGTGCCCTGCAAGCCCTGGTGGTAGCCAGGTTCCTGCATTCCTGCCCGTCCCCTCCTATTCACCATCACAGTCACACTTCCACCCCACAGCAAACACAGCTGCCACAGCAGCGCCTGCACACCTCAGCTCCCTGCACCCAATGCACCCTGCACCCCCACATGCCCCCTTCCACCAGTTCACCTCCCATCCCTCTGGCTGCCAGAATCAGGCTTCCCAAGCCCCCGAGCTGGAGCTGGGAGGAAGCTGGGGGGATGCGTGTCGGGCTGCCGGGGTCGGGTTGCCTTTGGATGCACCCTAAAACACACGCTGGATGAGAAGGCAGGGGCTCAGCGCTCACCCCGTACCCTGTGCACAGCACTGCCGGCCCCCTGCTCCTCCTGCCTGCGTGGTTGGGGCTCTGTGACAAAGCGCCCAGCCTCGCACCAGGCACTCGCCACCAGCGCCGCAGGGTGTGCAGGACGCGCGGCCTCAGCCCTGCAGCACCAGCACCCGCGGGTGCCCTGGCTGACGGCCTTTCCCTTCGCCAGGAGGAAGAGCTCAGCCGCGAGAGCCGCTTCTACCTGCGAGGCTACGGGCTGGGCCACTGCCTGCAGCCAAAGGAGGGGGCTGGGGAGGGCCCCGGCGTGTACAGCCCCCCGCCAGCCAGCGCGGTGCTGCGGGAAGAGGAGAGCCTCCGCAGGCGCTACATCGACCGCGCCAAGCGCATCGACACCATCTCCCGAGCCGTCTTCCCCTTCACCTTCCTGGTCTTCAATATCTTCTACTGGGTCGTTTACAAAGTGCTGCGCTCAGAGGACATCCACTTGGTGCCCTGAGGCTGGGAAAGTAGGACTGCCTCTCGGTGTGACCCCCCCAGTGTGCCCCAGTGCCACAAGCTCAGCCAGAACTACATTTCCCTCTGTCCCGGAGCGGTGGCACAGCTGGGCTGGGCCTCAGAGCCTGGACATGTGGCAGCCCCCGTGCCCCACTGGATCCCAGGGCACAAAGTGGGGGGATCAACAACCACAGGTCGCCATGGTCAGCTGGAGAGAGGGACCCCTCCTGCTTCCTGCATAGTGTCACCCCCAGGTGCCCCGGGATGCTGTGCTGTCAGGGCACAGGGAAACAACCATTCCCCAGGAATGCTGTGCTGCTGGGGGAAGCCCTGGGTATCCAGGAGCACAGGAGAGCCCCAGGTACTTTGACACAACCAGTGGCCAGAGAACATCACCTTCCAGAAAAATACCCTCCACCTCTCCACACCTACCATGTTAGGCTGCTGCTTCTCCAGCCTGCATCACTGAGCTGTGGGCCCCGAGCAGCCAGGGAAGAGGCTGCAGTCCTCTCCTCCGGCCTGGAGCTTTGTTACAGGAAAGAGCAAGCAGCACCCCTGCCTGCACCTGGACTGTACAGGGTGCTGGCAGTGGCCCCATAGCCCCCTGCCCAGCAATGGACAGGGCCCCTCCAGCCCCAGCCAGCTCCAACGCACAGCCAAGCAGCAGGTCGGGGATGCTTCCCTCCCTGCAGAGCTCGGAACTGCCCGTGATGCCCAGGGCTGCAGGCAGGACTGTGGCAGGGACACTGGGCAGGAGGCTCTGTGCTCCAAGGAACACCAGCCCTGAGGCAGCAGGCAAGCTCAGTCCTGCTGAAGGGGCACAGATGGCCACTGCCGTTGCAGATGGGAGTCACTTGGCACTGGGGAGTTGGCACTGCATTATGCACAGGGTAGGGCCCACAGCCCATCTTCCAAGGGAGATTTTTCGGGATGAAAGCAGTGGGGAAAGCTTGGCCAATCCTTTTGGAGGAGCAGAGGGAGTGGTGGCATCTGCAGACTGCCGTGTTCCTGCAGCACCACAGTGCCAGAAGAGAGATGGAGGTGAAAACTGCCCCATTCCCCAGCCCAGCACCCGGGTGCAGCATCCCCTGGGCAGGTTCATCCCTAGCACTCCTCCACGGGAGAGGAGAGCAACCGGAACCTCAACAGGACAAGCTCAGCAAGGCTTCCAGCCCTCCAGACCTGGATACCCTCCATGCTTTGCAGGAAATAAAAGCAGCAGGTGATAAAGTCCTACAGAGAGGAGTGTGGTGATGCTCTCCTTTCCCTCTGCCCACAGTCAGCCTGGAGGAGGTTGCAGCCCAGCCGGCCCCATGGCCAAGGGCGCAGGAGAGGGCCCAGAGTCCTCCAGGCAGGGCATGGAAGTAGGATTCACCCCTTCCCTTCAAGGCTGTGGTGCCCCCATGGCTCAGCGAGTGCTCCGGTGACCCACCCGCCATGCAGAATGGACCCTGCAGGGCAGAGGGACATGGGCAGGAGGCCAGCACTGCCTTCTGAAACCAGACCCAGGCAGAAACCCCTGCTGTGATCCCTGGCCTGGCTCCTCAGGCACCACTCATCACCCTCTTCCTTGTAGGACTGACCGGCAGCATCTTCCAGTCCCTCTCAGCCCCCCTTGCCCCACAGAGTGCTCAGCCACACGCACCCATTTCACAGATGGGGCAAGAGGAGAACTGGCCCCAGGCCACCCCCGGAGGGGACTGAGGGACCCACAAGGACAGGCTGAGCAGCTCCATCCCACTGCCAGCCCTGTGCATGCCTCCCCCGCTGTGGGGTTCCCCGTGGGCCCCACCGTGTGTCCAGGCCAGACTTGCTTTTGGGGAGGCCCCATCTGGAGGCACCCTCGGCTCCCCCAGCACCCGAGGCAGTGCCAAACGGGGAGGTACCGGTGTCCGAGCAGCACCCACAGGCGCTGGGCGGCCATGCCGACCTCCAGCAGTGGTGGGTTTTTAAACAGCATCGAACTTCCTACGCAAATAAAGCTTTCTGGGATTTTCAGTGGTGTGTGCTGGGGATTTGTCTCTGCCAAGAACACTGCAGCCAGCTCCCACTCACCGTGCGGGGAGGGGACAAGGGCACAACTGCCCTGTGGGGACAGGAGCCCTGACCCACCATTACCTGTCCACGGGTGATTTTCGGACATAATTGATGACTGTCACACAACTCCCACGTGGGAGATGCCAGGAGGGCTGGGCAGGAGCCACCTGCAAGCCCTCAGCCCCAAACCTCATCCCTTTCTCTCCCCACCCAGCTCTGTGGGGTGCTCCCCACAGTCGCCCCAGCCCCTTTCCACCCACCCAGGCTTGGCCAGGGGACAGGACCCAAGATGAGGCAGAGGTGGGGCCGGGGGGGTTCCAGCTCTGCAGTGGAGCTCAAACACCCGAGCATGTGCAGCACCCCGAGTGCAAACCTCCCTGCATGGCCCCTCGGCCCCTTCGCTCTGGCTCGCTGGGCAGGCGCCAACCTTACAGAGCTGCCAGCTGTCCTGGGGGGCTTACGCCAGCCCTGCAGTGCCACCCGGGGCCGGGGCTTTTGTCCCCAGCTGGTGCAGGGGCGGGCAGAGCCTGCAGCTGAGGGCTGAGCGCCCAAGCAAACATCAATCTCCCTCTGTGCTCCCGGCCAAGTTTCACAGACCAGCTCTGTTGGTACCTCGCAGCCCCATCGCCCGCCCGGCCCCACCGAGGGCCTTCTGAGGCAGGGAGGAGAGAAAGCAAGCTGCACCCACGCTGGTTTGGTGCTGGGGTTGTTCTTTAGATGGGACAAACGAAGCTTCCCCCGGGTCTTGCTGCTGTCCCCACCCCAAACCGAGAGAGGACGCAGCCAAGGGGAGAGCTGTGAGGTATTTCACACCAGCACGGTGTTCCCGCTTGTTCCACTCCCTGCTCTGGAGTCAGGACATCAGGTCTGGGCGCTCAGTGTCTGTTTGGAGACAAACACTGCAGTCAGCCCTGAGCCATTCAGCTCCAGGAACCTGCACATCCCAGAAAAAATTAAAAATGTGAAAACCCAACACATCCCCCCTGCAAGCCAAAGCCCCCAGGTCCCACGCGCTGCTCACAGCAAGGGGGGCAGCTCATTTCTGGCACCACACTTGCAAAGGCGTAAGGGGAGCACTGCCCCCCACGACCCTGCAGGTACTTGTGGTTCTGGTGTCCCTGGGGGCAGTTTTAGGGTCGGGAGCAGCACTCAGGCCCTGCCCCTTGTCCTCCCAGCAGCCCAGTTCGAACTGGGAGTCACTGGGACACCCAGTGTCTGCCACTACCCTCCAGCACAAAGCTCCAGTGGGTCCCTCACATCTTGGGGATAGGGGTGCTGAGCCCCACGTCCTCTCACAGCATGGCCAGGGACCAGCCCAGGTGGCTCAGTCCCCCAGCAAAGCCCATGGTCTTTGGATGGAATCAGTTGTTCATTCCCTGTTCGAGGCTGTGCGTTGGCGGGTGCATCCCAGCCGCCACAGAAAGCAGCTGTGGGCACAGGACCAACAGCCGTGGCCAAGTTAATTGCTGGTTTAAAAGGAAGTTAATGAAGTTAACACCAGGTTAATGGACTCCCAGACAGTAAAATGAGCATCATCAGCACTGGCAGCTTCCCAACTCCTGCCAGCAGCGTGCCCAGGGCCAGGAGCACACAAAGGTTGGGGACAGCACAGCCCCTTGCCAGCCCCAGGGGCTCCTCGAGGGGCCCATGTGGGGCCAAGGAAATGTGCCCTTGGCTGGGCACTGCAGTGACATGCCAGCCAGACCCCTGCCCCACCAACCACAGAGGGCCTGACCCTGCTGGCACTGAGCTCTGCCGCTGTCTCTGGCAGTACCAGGGTGCCAGACCTTCCCTCATTCCCCTTTTCCCACATCCACAGCCCGGAGCTCCCATGGGGCAACTCCACCTGCCAGAGGTTCAGCGAAGCATCCTGTGCAGACAAAGCAATGCAGGACAGCCTGTCCCACACTGATCCTGACTCCAGAGCCAGGGCAGTGCAGTGCTACAGGAACAGGTGACAGCTCTGCTGGGGCTCTGAGCAACCTTTGCACATTCCCTGAGCACAGAAGTCTTTTAAAGAAAGTATCAACCACCGAAAGTCAGCCAGGCAGCCCTGAGTGGGCCAGGGCTGCCCCTTACAGGTGGGAAAATGGACACAAGAGGAAAGCACCAGGAGCTGGACTGGCAGCATGCCCTGCTGGGATCGGCCATGCCATGGGAACAGGGCCCTCACAGGACCACAGCCCTGTGGGGACAGGAACCTTCCGGCACAGGGAAGGTCCAGGTGCAGGTTGCTCTGGCAGCGTGGCTGTGCCAGCACCCCAGCCCTCAGCACAGCCCTGCCAGTGCTGTCCCCCCAACAGAGGAGTCCCAGTGCACCCCCTGCCACCTCAGCTGTGGCACCACACCACGCCCTGTCACCTCCACCTGCTCAGAGAGGCTGCACCAGGGCCCTGCCACACCCCACGCCACCATGGCCACATCCACCCCCCAGCATGGCTTTGGGACCAGCCTGCACCACTCTGGGGACACCAGCCAGCACATGCAGCCCACAGGGCACCCCACAGCTCCCATCCCGAGCGGTGTGGGTGTGCCAGGTATTCTTGGGGGCAGGCAGGACACCTGGGAAGCAACAACGAGGGAGTGCTGGAACACAGAGACAAGCAGGGAGCAGCCCTGCAGCACTCCCAAATGATGGGAATAGGGGATAACTGCCCAGCTCTGGGCTGTCGTTTTGCACAAGAGAGAACAAAGCCATGAGGTTTTCCAGCCCCCAGTGTCTTGTTTTGCCCGACTTTGAGAAATCTCTGCGCTTCAAGGGACAGGGGGAGGACGCCGGCACTGAAACAAGGAGTGATTATCAGCCCACAGGCTCTGAAGAGCTTTTGTTCCCTGGAAGTGCCAGAGCAGGGATCGGAGGACACCTAGCGAGATGCCTCGATGGCACCCAGAGCCCTTGCTGGCCACAGCCCTGCCGTGGTTCCATCCTGCCCCCTTCCTCCTGCTGTGGTGGGGCCCACGACAAGAGCTCCAGTGGGGGCTGCAGGGCTGGTCCAGCCCTGGGGGAGAGGCACAGGGGAGAACTGGCTCCTCACATCCCATTTCCCACTGCTGCCTTGGCAGTGGGAGCCTCCAAGTCTCCTCAACAGACCACACACGCTATCAATGCTGACACCCCCAGCAGTGCTCATGGCTGTGTGACTCCTGCAAAAGCAGGGGTTAAATCCAGGGCTCACCTCAGAGATGCTGACGGGCACACAGGTGCCCTTTACAGCTCTCCAGGTCCTGCTGACACCAGCACTGCCCATTCCCAGAGGTTCTCATCTCAACTGCCAGTCAGATGTAGCTGGTGCAAACGGGACGATGCCCAGTGACTGTGACTTAGTCTTGTGGCTGAACTTGTTGAAGAGAGACCAGAATCTTTGAGTGCAACGATCTGGATGGGCCCAAGCACCCCAAGCAGAGACAGGCTGGATCCAGCACCACAGGGTCCACACACGCAGGCAGAGAGGCAGCAAACAGCCTGGCCATACTCCACACTCTGGATCAGGCTGGATCTGATAGAAGAGCACAGGGGAGAGGTGCACAGGAGGAAGGCTCATTCAGGAGCTTCTCACAGAGTTTTTGAGGCAGGGCTGAAAGCCCAGAGCCAAAACCAAGTCCTGAGCCCATGGAGTACAATCTCCCCTTCCCCAGGACCCTGTGCTGGCACACAGAGCACACACAGACCCACACCCTGCGCTCACAGCACCCCCAGCCCCTCGGGCAGCTCTGGCACTGCTGAGCACACAGAATCATTAAGGCTGGAAAAGACCTCTGAGATCGAGTCTAACCTATCACCACCTTGCCAACCAGACCATGGCACTGAATGTCATGTCCAGTCCTTCCTTGAACACCTCCACGGACGGTGACCCCACTTTGCTGGGCAGCCCATTCTGATGTCTAATCACCCCTTCTGAGAAGAAATTACTCCTGATATGCAACCTAAACCTCCCCTGGTATAGGTTGAGATTATGTCCTCTGATCCTGTCCCTTGTTCCCTGGGAGCAGAGCGCGACCCCCACCTGGCTGCACCCTCCTGTCAGAGTTGTAGAGAGTGATAAGGACACCCCTGAGCCTCCTTTTCTCCAGGCTGAGCCCCCACACCTCCCTCAGCCTCTCCTCATGGGACCTGTGCTTCGGACCCTTCCCCAGCTTTATCACCTCAGCTGCTCAATGTCCTTCCCGAACTGAGGGGCCCGGAACTGAACACAGCACTCGAGGTGTGGCCTCAGCAGTGCCCAGCACAGCGGGACAATCACTGCCCTGGTCGTGCTGGCCACACTAGTGCTGTACCGGCCAGGTGCCACTGGTCTCTCGGCCAGCTGGGCACGCTGCTGGCGGGCACACGGACGGTGCCGCCCCGGGCGCGGCTCCCCCGGCACCTCCGGACAGCGGCAGCGCCACCCGACCCGGCCGCCATGGGCCCTTCCGCCTCGGTCACGTGACACCGCCCCACGTGACACGCGGGAGGGGGTGGGCCGATGTGCGCATCGCTGCTCAGGATTGGCGGCGGGGGCGAGCGATGCAGCGAGGCGATTGGCTGCACGGCCAGCCCCGCCCTCCGACCCCCGAGGATTGGGCTTCCGGGCTGTCAATCACGCGGCGGTCCAGCGGCGCGGCGGGGCGATGGCGGCGGCGCGGCGGGCGCTGCGCTGGGTTGTGGTGGCGGCGGCCGCGGTGGCGGCGGCGCTGGCGCTGGACAACGGCCTGGCGCGCACA